>QGED01000079.1:0-31683 GCA_004367475.1 Fusarium camptoceras | reverse complement strand
CTTTATTTTTTTCCTCGCCCCCTTTACCTTAATATCTTAGTTGCGCCCCGGAGGGAATCAGCAACTTGCCATAAAAGAAACAATTTTCTTTCTGTATCTAAGGAAGGACTTGAACCTTCAAGGCTAAAGCCAACAAAGCTTAAGTTTGTCGTGTCTACCAATTCCACCACTTAGATTATATTTATATAGGCGCAACCTCTTAATTAAGAGACGAAGTCTACTCTTATTTTGATCCATAATCAATCACTAGACGATCTAAATTAATTGTATGGCCATACCATAAACTTAATACGGCCGAAGGGCGATTTTTTTCTCCGAGCTCGCGCCTAAAATACAATTAGTCAGAGTCGAACTGACAAAATTCGTTTGGTAAACGAATAGTTTACCATTAACTTATAATTGCTTACTTCGTACAATTATAGCCTATTTTAAGGCATATTTTTTCGGCTGGGCATTCTTCTGGAGTAAAAAAAAATGTATTTTTTTGCGCCCACAATTTTGTCTTGAAACTACGGTGCAAATCTCTATCTAGTGTTATTGTTTTTATATTAGAGAGAGCTGGAATCTGTTATGTAGCCGGAGGCTCTAAAAAAAAATACGAGTAGCCCCGGAGGGGCTCCTAATTCCTTACGGTAGTCCGTAGGACTCCGAAGCAAGAGCAAGCTAGCCGTATTCCGAACCGAGCCTTCTAACCGATTCCTGCACTCAGATCTAGGGCTAAAGTGACTTGAACACTTATAATTACTGTTATGAGCAGTACACTTTACCTATTAAGTTATAGCCCTACGCGGACAAAGGACTTGCACCTCTAACCTTTGGACATGAGCCAAATGTGTTACTATTACACCAATCCGCTTTAGACTAGATAGGATTCGAACCTACGATGGTAGCATTGAAAGAGCTATGTCTTACCGCTTGACTACTAATCCTTTTTTAGAGGCACGCCGCCTGTGCTTATGCACAGGCAGGTTACTAAGATTGACATTATATTAACGTCCTTTATTCATATTAGATTTTATCTCTAAAGAGGGCGCAAGCTCTAAAAATACGGCTTATTTTGCGCCTTATTTAATCCCGAGGAGCTTCGCCTGATCCCGGAGGGATATGCGTTAAAAATAAAGTTTTACTTTATTTTAGTAGTATTTTTTCGGAGAAAAAATCCGCAAGCTCTTTCTAGGAAGAGCTTGCGCCCTCCTAGCGCCCTCTTGTTCGACCTCCGCCTTCGAAGAATCTGCAAGCTATTTGTCAGCCCAATGCAAGTATCGCACTTACTTCTATTGATTACAAAACAATTGCATTACTTTTATGCTAATCAGGCTCTAGCTACAATTTGCTAAACTTTAAAAAGCCAAACCACCCGAGCTTGCTGAAGAGCTAGCGCCTTCTAGAAAAAATCCGCAAGCTCTCCGTAAGCTCACAAAATATATGCGAGGAATAGCCCCCGGAGGGGCGATTTTCTCCAAAAATACGCAAGCTCTAAATAAAGAGGGCTATATTTATATAGGCAAAGCTGCTCTAAAAAAAAAAATATATTTTTTTTTTAGAGCTTGCGCCCCCGGAGGGATCAGCAAGCTCGCCTTTATTTTTTTTTGCGCCAACATATATGGGTATGGTTTGCATGGCATGCATTGTACATGCGATATATGTATAAATAGTTATTTATAAAATTAGTACTTTATTCTTAAAAATCTCCAGATTCGTACGGATAAAGCCTATATTACATTCTTCGTAATAATATTTTACGTATATTTAAGAAATATCTTAAGATAAGCTTCGTGCCTATATGCTTTCAGCACTTATCCTTAACCAACTTAGCTTTCCTGCCGTGCCTATGCTATATATTTATCTTAGTGAAAGAAACATCCCTATGTATAGCTAAAGCTATACAGATATATAGAATTTTTATCCTATATTTTAATATTTGGGCACATAGACAACAGGTAAACCATAGGTTAGTAACTATTATTTAACCCTTTTACAAATTAAATTCTTCTTGTTCCTTTCGTACAAAAGTTAGTTCTTATTATATTCTAATTCCCCCTAGAAGATAGAAACCATACTGTCTCACGACGTATTTAACCCAGCTCATGTAACTTTTTAATCGACGAACAGTCGCACCCTACATAGTTCCTGCATCCATGAGGATAAGTTAAGCCGACATCGAGGTGCCAAACCGCGCACTCATTTTGTACACTCTTGCGCAAATTAGCCTGTTCTATGTGTTATCATAAAAGCGTCCAGCGATAAAAAAAAAATAAGTAGACTTATTTTTTTATTGCTGTACAAGCAATACCTCCGGTATACGAAATACCGAAGGATAGCTATAGCACTTATATTTCCATTTTTTTCAAAACGGTTCAGACTATGTCTTCATTATTATTATATATATATATTTTAGTAGTAGGCATATTTTTTTTTCGTCCGAGCTTGCAGATTTTTTCTACGAAAAAATAAGCCAAGGGATACGGACGGCCTTTCTTTATTTTCCGCCTATTCAACCTTTTACTGCAAAGGCTCCAATACGACGTTTTGATTTAGCTATTGAATAAGTTACATTTGATTTAGAATTACCTCTAAATAAAACTGAACTTAAACCTCTAAAAGAAGAATCTACATTTTTTAATCCTCCTTTTCATTTTAATGAATAGATAGATCTATCCGCTCTGTAACGTTTAGTTAATCTACCTTTAACTTCTAATCTTATACCTGCCATATTTTTATATCCAATAGAATTATAAATAGTATTATGGATATTTTCTTTATTAGCATCGCTGCTATGCATTATTCCATTATTTAAGAGCAGCTTCACAGCGCCTGAAGGGTATGTACCATCTAACAGTTTAGATAGAGAGGAGCTTTGTGTCAAGCTTCCGATTCCCGACGTAGCCGGGAATACTATATTAGAAATTATTTTTAAATCTTTAAATTTACTTTGAAATAGATCCATTTTTTGATCACCTTTTATTATAGATCTTTCTTTTATCGTATTAATATTAGGTAAATATGCTCTATTTAAAATACTAAACATAGAATTTATATAATTTATTCTTCTTTTTCTTAATTTTAATGCTAATGCATTAGTAAAAAGATCTGTATGATATGCTACAGATTTTAAATTAATTATATTATATTCTATTTTTTTTCCTAGAATTTTATTTAATATATTACTTAATTTAGGTAAAAACACCAATCTGTTGAATTTATATTGATTAAGAGAATATAATAAGTCATATTTTCTTAAGTATTTTAGATATTTTCTCGCATATTGGTTAAGAATAACACCTCAAACTTTTTTTAAATAAAGATCTTTTAATTTTATAAATTTATTTAAATATTCTAGTTTATATTTTATAAATTTGGTTTTTCTTATTATATCACTAATAAATATATATTGATCTTTATATTCACCTAAGATTTTATAAATTTTTTCTATATTTTCTTTATATAATAAAAAATAACGTTTGGCTATTAATTTTTTACTTATTTTTTTATTTATTTTTAAGTATTTTTTTTTTAATACATTTTTTTCTCTATTTAGAGTATACAGAGTAATTATTGCTTTATTATTAGTATGTTTAATTTCAGCATTACTTACGTGTATTCTTCTTAATAAATTACGTCTTCTTTTTAATAATATAAATTTAGATCCTGTATATTTATGATCTTTAAAATATAAATTAAAGTAACCTTTTATTATTTTGTTTATATTTAAATCATTAACTGGTATATTCTTTAATGTATTTTTATTATAAGAATAGATAGTATTCTTTCATTCTTTAGAAAATGAAGGTAAATATTTGGTTATTCCTATATCACCTATTTTTTTCTTTAAAAGTATTGTTTTAGCCGCTCCGCTCCGTTTTAAATTATTATTATAAATTTTCGAGCTAACTTTGCCTTGCCCACCTTTAGAAGAGGCGGCTTGAAAGTTAACGATTCCCTTCGGGAATACTACGTTACCGTCTTTATTCATTTTTCTAAATATTTATTCTTTCTTTTATTTTTTTTTTTATATATATATATAATAATAATGTTGGGTGTAAAAAAGGATTATTGTTTAGTAATTTTTTTCGAAGAAAAAAATACTGCGATCCCGGAGGGATATCCCGGAGGGATAGTAAAAGCAACTAGCGCCTTATTTTATGGCTAGCTTGCTCTTCCTCGCAAGAGCTTGCGCCGTGCATATAACTCACCTTATAGTCGTTGAACGTCTTTATCTTATAATTTATGCTAAGATAAATTTCGCTTCAAATTTACATAGCGAGCGACCCATTCCTAAACGGAAGGAAAAAAAATGGCGCTAGCTAGCTAGCTTTATTTTTTTTTACTCCGTAGGACTAGTAAAGCAACGCCTAAGTAATTTTTGAAATTAACCCAATATATTATTAATTATCCTTACTTCTCAATATAGGAGGCAACTTCGTATTTTTTTCTCTGAAAAAAATACGAAGTCTAGTCTCCCCCTATACAGTGAAATAAAATATTAAAGGACAAACATCCCTAGCGTAGCTTTTCCAATAATCCAAGATCTTTCCTTGTTGCATCTTGTGATCCTATGCCCTGCTTACGCAACTGTAAGATTTGTTGATAATCAAACAGTAAGGCAAGATTTAGCCGTTGAGCTTTTTAGATAATTAAAACATAACTATTAGAGCATAGCTAGATAGCCAGTCTTAATAGTTAAAAAATATTAGTGCGATCTTGCGACCGAGCTTGCTGATTCCGAGCTTGCGCCGGAATTAGCCGCAGCTACTACTTAATATTTTTATTATCTCTAATTTCTATATAGTGAAAATCCTACCTTTTTTTAAATATATATACAACGAATGTACATATAAATAATTTTATATGATTAAAAATAGTTATACTACCTTAAATCGCAAACAAAATAATTATAAATTATTAGACACTCCTGTTTACTCTTTACAGGGTCTGTGCCCCACATAAACTGTCCCCTAGCGATAGTTCCTTAACCAAGGGTACTTATCTATTTCTGCAGGCATAAATCCAAATTTAAGTATAATCTATCATTATGCGCTTACAGCAGAAAGGAAAATAAGCTGAATTAGGTTGATTTACTACGAGCTTAAGCTCGTCCTAAACCAATTCATTCATATGAAAAAAAAATAAAGGATTCTCATTGTCATAGAGCCAGCTTGCTAAGCAAGCCGGCCGTCAATTACCTTATAAACTGAAAATTGTTTATCATACTCTATAATTAGTGACAGTAAAGCTGCATAGGGTCTTCTCGTCTAACTAGAGGTAAACTGTATCTGCACAGCTATTCCAATTTCACTGAGTCAATCATAGAGACAGCTGTTGTATCGTTACATCATTCATGCAAGACCGCATTTAACGGCCAAGGCATTTCGCTACCTTAGGACCCTCACGTTAAGGCCGCCTTTAACCGGGGTTTCCGTCTACATCAAATATTAGTATATTTAATTATATCTGTTAACCAGCCGGCACCGGGCAGACATCACACTCTATACTTAGATTTTTAATCTTTCAGCAAAGTGCTGTGTTTTAATTAAACAGTCGTACAACACTATTTCATGCTTCTTCCTCTTTACCTGATATTAATCAAGAATAATGAGCTCTCCTTATCCCGAAGTTACGGTAGTCAATTTGCCGAGTTCCTTTATGATTGTTAGCTCATTTACGCCTTCGTATTCTCTACTAGCTTACTTGTTTCAGATTCTAGGTACGGTTACTTTCCATTTACAGCTATAGCTAGTTCTAGCCATAGCTTAAACTTACTACTATTTTTCCAGTACATTTTTCACTTAAAATGTCGTCCTTAGTATGAAAGATTGTCTCATCGTTTTAATCTTTTGATTCCATAAACTTAGAGGCCGTTACTTAATTACATCCATAAGCTTTAGGCGGAAAATTTTCTTTTAGTTACTCATGTCACCATTATCACTTGAGTTAAATTATTATAATTTCATTTAAAAAATAAAAATCTTAATTTAGCTCAACGTTCTGCTACCCCATTTAATTATAATTGCTTATGGTCGAGCGAGCGACCATTTCCTAGACGCAGTCTACGCCTTAATTATAAAATAATATGGACAAGGTTTCGGTATATTGTTTAGATCCGATAAATTTTCGATGCTTTTAAAACTTAACAAGCGCTCTGTTACGAGGTCATAAAATTATGGCTGCTTCTAAGCCTATCTCCTTGTCGACTTTAATAAAAACCTTCTTAATTTCACTCAACTAATAATTTAGGAACCTTAACTCTTGTTCTGGGCTGTTTCCCTTTTGACATACAACCTTATCATTCTATGTCTGATGATTTAAGATATATCTTTGCCATTCCGAGTCTACATACTCACTGATAAAATCTTCATGATCCCCCAATTTGTACAAAATAAAACATGAGCTTAACTTGCTAACAAGCTAAGCCTTATGTCTTGTCTGAGATTAAATTCTGTACCTGCTAAGATATTATACTTAAATTGCCTACTGTTATAGGTTTCGCAGAAAACCAGCTATCCTGGTCAGTATTGTCTTTCACTACACCTACCATAATTCTTCGGATATTTATGCTACAATATTCCGTTCGGACTTTTATAATCCTGATTATGGTAAAATCACCAGGCTTCGGGTCTAACTTTAGACACTTACCGTTATTTTAACGCTCGGTTTAACTACGTAGAATCTCGCATCTAATGTTAACTTGGTGACCCATTATGCAAAAGGTACGTTCTAACTTTTTTATTTTTCCGAACTGCTTATAAAATTACTGTTTTTGTTTTGGTTCCCTCACGGTACTTTCCACTATCGCTTACATATTATATTTAGCCTTTGAGGAAGGTTCCCCATTAAATTTAAACAGTTTATCCACCATTTGACTTTCTAGGCTACTCTATTTTAGCTCACGCTAATCATAGAATCTCTTTTGATTTCTTTTCCTGAAGTTAATAAGATATTTCAATTCACTCCGTTTATTATTAGATTTCTCTTAGAGTTAATATAATTATAGGCTTGTAGGTAAAGAATTGCTCATATTACTGGTTGCTTATTAAAAGCGAGCTCGCGCCGGCCAGCATATATATACAATCAGCTAGCAAGCCTATTTATATAAATAAATCTCTTTAATATGTAGCTTAAATTCTACAATAATTTCTTTCTATACTTATATAATTTAGGAGCAGCTAGCGAAACGCTGGCGCACCTAAATTACATTTATACTTTATATATCCAAAGCGAGCGGTAAAAAAAAAAAATAACTTTTTTTCTACCAGCTTCGCGATTCTGATTTGTACCGGAGCAGTAAGAGCTTGCGCCCATATTATACTGCGCCCGGTATTTTCGTAGAAGAAAGAGGAAAAAAATAAAGCGTCCGCAGGGGTCGCTTTATTTTTAACGCGCCCTCCTTCGAACTTGCTGATTTTATCGAGCAGTAAAAAAAATTACGAGCTCGCGCCTTTTTTAGAGGCAGCTTCTAATTTTTTCTCTGAAAAAATATGCCGCTGCGCACTAATTTTTATAGTTTAGACTTTTAGGCAGGAAGAGTAAAAAAAATAAATAATTTATTTTTTTTTTTCGTCTCAGCCTGCACGCAATAAAAAAAAAAATAAAGAGAGCTTGCTGATTCCCGTAGGGAGAGCCAGCGCCATTTTTTTTTTTTTTACCGAATTTATCTATTCTTTTATCTCTAATACTTCTAAAATTCATCGGATTATTATGATTCGAACATAACTAGTCTTCGTCCCAAACGAAGTGCCTACCCAAGCCGGCCCTAATCCGTCAAAAAACAAGAGTACTTGGACTTGAACCAAGAATTTGAAGGTTGAAGCTTCCTATTTTGCCAATTAAACTACACTCTTCAGAGAATATCCGATTTGAACGGATGCGGCTAGAATATAACCTAATAAGACTCAAGCTTACCGCCTTAAACCACTCGGCCAATTCTCTTTAATTCCTCAGCGAATCGAACGCTGATATCATTCTTATCAAAAATGCACTCTACCGTTTAAGTTAAGGAATCTTATAGGGTATAATCAGCAAACTCGCTCGAGCTAGCCTACTAATTCCGGAAGAGCTTGCGCCCTCCTAGCGCCCTCCTCGGGATAGACTTCGTCTCGGAATAAAAAAAATATATTTTTAGAGCTTGCGCCGCCTATATAAATATAGCCGCGCTTGCTTCGGAGTCCGTAGGACTGCCGTAGGGAATTAGGACTACAGGCGTTCCTCTTAAGCGAGAGGAACTTTCTTCCTCTCACCCTTGGATTAGGTAAAGCTGCTCCTCTAACCCTGAATACTGAAAAATGAAGGATTTGAACCTTCAACTTATTGTGTGTAAAACAATCGCTCTACCATTGAACTAATTTTTCTTTATCCGTTTCCTGCTATTAGCTTGCTAGAGGGTATTGCCTATTCCCTCCGCGGATTTTTTCGGAGAAAAAAATAAGGAGCTTGCGTATTTTTGGAGAAAATCGCCCCTCCGGATAGAGACTTCATCTCTATCCAGAGGATAGCAAGCTCTAAATATATTTTTTTTGTCCCTCAGGCGGACTAATCTTTACCTTTTATAGTAATGATTATTGCACCTACCATAGCTAATAATAATATAAAACTAGCCATAAATATTCACATATTGTGACTTGTATATAATATATGTCCTATAGTTGCTGTATGCCCTGTTTCAGCCATATTATTATCTCAACTATTACTTGATACAAACATAATATTAGCATTTGTAATGTCTATGTTTTTATTAATATAATTTAAAATATCGCTAAATTTATTTCAAGGTAAATAATATAGTATAGTATTTAATTTACTACTGTAATTATTTAATATCGCCATGTAATAAGGTAGTATTTGGAATATAGTAAAATTTGTAAGGATTGTAATAAATAAACCTAAAGATACACTATTTCTATTATTACTTTGTAATTCACTTGTTCTTATATTTATTAACATTAATATAAATAAAAATAATATTGAAACTGCCCCAATGTAAACAATTAAATAAGATAAACCTATAAATGTAAGACCTATTAATATTAAATATACTGATATATTTGCAAATAAACCTATTAGAAATATTACTGAAACAATAGGGTTTTTATTTATTATTACTAAAATACCACATAATAAAGCTGTTATGCTAATTATATCTAAGGATCCTGTTAAATATCCATTCGAGAAAATCTCAGGTGTAGCTAGAAGTTGATAATACATTGTATTTTTTATACTTATATTAACCTAATATTTAGGATAGCAATAAAATTATATCTTGCTAGTGCTAATCCTGGAGCTTGCGCCTTCTACGAAAAATCAGCAAGCTCGCTTTAGTAAAAAATATGCCTACGACCCTTACTAAGCAAGAATATTTTATCAAATTTATCTATATAAAATAGATTACCGCCTTAATTAAGACTTAAACTTATCTGCTGTAAATATGCGCTTGAGCCTCAAGCGCGCCTCCTTGGAGGCGCAGCAGTAAAAAAAAATACGAGTAGACTTCGTCTCTAAAAAAAAATATATTTTTTTTTAGTCTATCCCTCCGGGATCGAGCTTGCTAATTTTTTCTCCGAAAAAATAAGCAGTAGTCCGAGCTTGCGCCGGACTCAGCAAGCTCTAAAAAATTAGAGCTCGCGCCTTTTTTAGAGCAGCTTTGCCTATATAAATATAGCCGCCTAATTTTTTCTACGAAAAAATAAGCCGAAGGATAGTACCTCCAGTATAATAAATTAAGAACCTCAATAATACATAGATACGTATAAGAAAAGTCAAACTACATCAACGAAATGTCAGTATAATATTCCAGCTTCATAACCAAGATGATGATGATCTGTTAAATGGTATGAATATATTCTTCATAAAGCCACTGATAAGAATATTGTACCTATAATAACATGGAACCCGTGAAATCCTGTTGCGAAGAAGAAACATGTTCCAAATACACCGTCACTAATAGTAAACGAAGAAACGCTATATTCTACCCCTTGGAAGAAAGTGAATATTAAAGCTAATAGAACTGTAAAGATAGAACCATATAAAGCTCCTTTTCTTTCTCCTTTTATTAATGAGTGGTGCGCATAAGTAATAGTTGCTCCACTAGATAATAAAATTACTGTGTTAAGTAATGGTAATTCAAATGGGTTTACAGGTTCTATACCCATAGGTGGTCATTGAGCTCCTAATTCAACAGTAGGTGTTAATGCACTATGGAAGAATGCTCAAAAGATAGCTACAAAAAATAAACCTTCAGATACTATAAATAGTATTACTCCTAGATTTAATCCTTTTTGCACTGCTAATGTATGATTTCCTAAATATGTACCCTCGGCTATTATATCTCTAAATCAGAAAGACATAGATGCTACTAATGTAATTAATGATAAGTAAAACACTATATAGCTGTTGCTAAATAAGTGCATTGATAATGCTCCATTCACTGTTACTGCAAATAAAGCAATACTTGTATACAGTGGTCAAGGAGATGGTGACACTAAATGGAATGGATGATCCTGAAAATTACTTCTTATTAAATTTGTCATATATATTATATATTATAAATCTTGTAGTTTTGTACACAAGTTAAAAGCCCCTAAGATGAATCGAACATCTATCATAATATTAACAGTATTATGCTCTACCGTTGAGCTATAGAGGCTCAAGGAGTAAAGCTCCTCGTATTTACGAGTAGACTGCGTCTAGCAAGCTCTCTTCGTCTCTGCGCGATTTTTTTTCTCCGAGCTCGCGCCTAAAATACCCGTCTCAGGAACAAAGTTCCTCGCTAGCCCATATACGAGCGAAGCTCGCATGGAGACTACGGAAAAGAGGTGATTCGAACACCTAAATGTATAAAACATAATACTTAGCAAATATCTTACCCTACCTATGGAAACTTTTCCTGCATTAGCTCCGAAAGGGCTAGCTTTGCTAGCCTTACCTTTCGTTGGCGTCGCAGTAATAGTGCAAGCTAAAAGCTAGCACTTATCTATAAAAGCCAGCTAAAAGCAATAGACGAGCTTGCTATTCGTTTCACGAAGAGACGAGGGCTTATTTTTAACGCATATCCCTCCGGGATCAGGCGAGGAAAAAAATAAAGTAAAACTTTATTTTATAGCGCTATCCCTCCGGGATCAGCAAGCTCCTACGAAAAATAGGGCTATCCCTCCGGGATCAGCAAGCTCGCGGAGGGATAGTCTATAAAAGCTAGCGAAGCTGCTATGTATGCTATGTATGCTACTATACGAATTAGATCAGAATCGAACCGACATCTACTTCCGTGACAAGGAAGTCCTTTACCTAATTAAGTTACTAATTCTAGGAGACAAGAGATTCGAACTCTTAAAAGCAATAGCTATTGAGTTTACAGCTCAACCCTTCTTACCAATAAAGGAACCCTCCTTTATATAGGCGCAAGCATATCCAGCTCAGCCGGATATGCTTGCGCTTATATTATATATATTTATGGTTAATATTAATTAATCCCGGGCAACTTCCACTACCCGAACCGTATTTCGACTTAACACTAATTAGAGCCACGCATACGAAGATTCCCAATAAAAGAATATATAAAACCTATTTGTTTTTTTTACTTGTTACTAAGAAAGCAAACTTATTGCGCATGCCCCTTTCAGCATGTGACGAGTGGTTAGTACCAATCCAAGGTCTATTCACCGTGACATGGTGATTCACGATTACTAGTAATTACTTATTCATATAGTCGAATTTCAGACTACAATCCTTAAAATTTATATCCTATTTTTTGAGATTAGCTTAAATTCACATTTTTGCATCTCTTTGTTTAGGAATATGTGGCACGTCTATAGCCCACAATATCAAGGCCATGATGACTTGTCTTTGTCCCCTTTATCTTTCCAAATTTCCAGGACTGAATGCTTTATCGTAAATAAAAAAAATAAAGCCAGGGATTACGTTAATTTCATGGAAACCACAGTTTCACAACATTAACTGGAAACAGCCGTGCAACTCCTGTAATAAAATTATTCAAATTGTGGTAAGGTTTTTCGTGGATCATCGAATTAAACAACATACTTCACTACTGGTGTCAGAAACGGTCTAGTGATTTCAGTTCCTGCGTTGCCACATTACTCTTGAGGTGAAATGCTTACACTTTCATTTATAGACCAGATAAACAAAAATTTCTCGAGATAGTTAAAAAAAAACCTTATTTAGAAAATAAGTAAAATGATAGCACCATTTTTTGTCTGAGGAGACGACCTCTTAAGAAATTTTTTATCTAACCTATGGCATTCATCATTTACTGCAAAGACTACTTGGGTATCTAATCCTGTTTGTTCTCTGTGCCTTCGTCCTTCAACGTCAGTTTTTACATAGAGGGCTGCCTTCGCCTTTACAGAGTCCCTTTGGTATCACGAAATTTCATCTCTCCTCCTCAAGTACTGCCCTCTTACATAAAACTCTAGTCAGGTACTAACATTTTATAAGCTATACTGACCGTCTGGGTACCCTTTAAACCTAATTAAGATGAATAACACTAGTCTCTTACGTATTACCGCGACTGCTGGCACGCAATTAGTCAAGACACGATATATATACTGTCATTATCAATATATAAACAAAGTTTCATTCAATTCTAATAAAATCTTTTCATATGGGACGGCCAGCCCTATGGTGTTTTACAACTCGCCCTCACAATAAGACTTCTCTTAAAGGTATCGGGCTTGACCCATAGCTGTTTGCTCCCCATACTGGAAGACTTGCCACTTCTCCAAGTTGCCAGTTCAGCCGTTAGGCCATTGACCAAGATTCCTCACTGCTGTACTAACTTGCATTGGGGTTTTTTCAGACCCAATGTGGTCGATCAACCTTTCAGATTCGACTACGAGAGTTTAAGGCTAGTTAAGTCATCACCTTAACTACTACCTATCTCGAAGATATTTATTATCCTCTTAAAGCAGAAACGATAAGAAACAAAGCTTTAGCTGCAGCCTTTCTCAAAGCTTTAGCTTTGCCTATTCCGAGCTTGCGCCGGAATCGTCCTCATCCTGTTTCCTTTATTTATTATGAAGGATTTACCTCCACTTTAAGGCCGGCGAAGAATATCATTATACTCACCTGTACACCACTTTTTAATTTATCAATTAAAACGTACGATTAGCATGTGTCAAGCACTTGGACAGCATTCAATCAGAGCCATCACCAAACTCAACTTTTACTTTTTTTTTTGATATAGAACTATTCATATATCACTAATGGATCTAAATCCATTAACTAAGACTAAGGTAAAAACATATAAGCTATTTACTGTAAATTTTACTAAAACAGATAGTTTTCTATAAAATGTTCCCCGCTCGCGATTTTTCATATAAATTATATAAATAATTTGGTATTATTTTCTTCCTATACATCATATAACTTTTATTAATTTCCTGGGTGCTTATTCGTGAAACGAATAGCGCCTTCAGGATAAATTGTTATTGTTATTATAACTTTCCTCAATATAAACACTTAGTACTAATAACAAGTAAGGGGAGCTTTTGGTATTTTCTCCGAAGGCGAGCTTGCGCCCCCGAAGGAAATGCTCCTCCCTACTCTTTTTTCGAGTAGGGCACCTAACCTAATCTTTTTTCGAGATTATTAAGTGATTAGACTACGCCTAGAGAAAAAAAATAAGAGTAGACGAGGTCTCGGGGAGCTTGCGCCTTGAATAGTCACCACCTCTTATTTTTTTTTCTCCCTCGAAAGGGTAGCCTAAGGATTCCCGATTCCCCGTGGGAATCGGGAATCGAGAATCGGGAATAGTAAGAGCTCGCCGATCCCGGAGGGATAGGCGAAAAAAAAAATATATTTTTTTTTTATACGCTTATTTTCGCAGAAGAGCTTGCCCCAGCTTTATTTTATAGCGCCCTCGAAAAAAGAGCTTGCGCCGCCGAAAAAATAAGCGAAGGTCCGAAAAAAGAGCTTGCGCCGCCTACAAATATTAATGTAAATCTAACCCGTCTTTTATATAAGAACTAGATAATACCACGAACACTTGTGCTTGGATGAAGGCTATAGCTAATTCAAGACCTGAGAATGCTATAATAAATAATAAAGGTATTAATCCTAAAATAAAGAAGATAAATCCTGAATTCATTATATTATAAACAAACCCACTTAATATGCTTAATAACATGTGTCCGGCAGTTATGTTAGCGGCTAATCTAAGACCTAATGAGACGTTTCTCGCTAGATATGATATGAACTCGATAGTAACTAATAAAGGTAAAAGTGCTAAAGGACAACCAGCAGGTACTAATAAAGAAAAGAATTTTAAACCATGTTTTTGGAATCCTAATATAGTTGCACCTAATACTATTGTGAAACTAAGAGCAAATGTTAACGCAAAATGGGCTGTAGAAGCAAAGCTGTAAGGAACCATTCCCATTAAATTATTTATTAATATAAATATAAATAAAGTATATATAAATGGGAAATAAATTTGACCATTTTTAGGGTTTATTTGATTTGTAACTATATTATGTATAGTTACGTATAATGATTCTTGAGCTATTGATCAGTTATTACTAACTAATTTATTATAGTTAGTTGAAACTATACTTAAAACTAATATGATTAAAGCTCCTATTGTTAAATATAATCCTATGTTAGTTAAAGATAGGTGTAAGTTACCACCTAAAACTTCTAAATTTAATATGTCTCTTATTTCAAATTGATCTAAAGGACTTCTTATTTCTTTAGCTTGCGCTAAGAATAAATTTTGTTTTTCTATAGAAAACATCTAGTAGTATTATTACTACTATAATATATAAATCTTTAAAAAGCTAAATATTAGCAAAATAGGTATGAGCTTGCTAGCTTTTAGCTTTAACTGTAAGCTAGCTATAGCCCTTTGTAACTAAGCTACTCGTAGCTAGCTGTATGGCTTATAGCGCTAGAAGTTTGTATTTATTTTACTCGACGAGCTTGCGCGAGACTTCGTCTACCGGAGGGAGAGACGAGGAAGGCGCAAGCTCTAAATATATTCGTCTACAGCAAGCTCTGCTAAGAGCAAGGTATGTAGTTTATCGCCTTAATATATATTATATTTTATTAATAAACATACGTGATAAGAATAAACGCACTATTCTTGGTAATATGTATTTAGATAATACGTATAGAATAAATACTATTATAGCAAAAGCAAATACTACTTCATTCATATAATAAAAAGGTACTAATTGTGGCATATTAATTTTGATTATGATAATTATAATACGTGCACACCGCGTCACTCGTAGGTAAATAAAAAATATATAAGAACTTTAGCTAGCTTGGCTATATGCTTGCTAAAGCTAACCTTATATACTATATATTAAACTATTCATAGAATAATCTAATACGTTTAAAATTAAAGAAGGATATACACCCAATACAACTGTAAATAATACTAATATAAATAATAAAATAAATTCTCTTTTATTTACATCGTATATACTTTCTTCTAAGAATCTAGTGAAAGAACCTCCGAAAGATATTCTATTAAACATATATATAGTGTAGGCTGCAGAAAATACTACAGAAGAACAAGCGAAAACACCTAATACAGGTAATCTTTCTATTATACTATAAAGTGACATAAATTCACCTACAAAATTTAAAGTTAATGGAGCACCACAATTACCTAAAGCTAATATAAAGAATAATATAGCAAATATAGGCATTAGTTGAGTAATTCCTCTATAAAAATATATAAGTCTAGTACCTGTTCTATCGTATAATATTCCACCTGCACATATAAATAAACCACTTGACACAAACCCATGGGCTAAACCTAATATCACACTTCCTTCTAATCCTTGCATAGTATTACTAAATACTCCTATTAAATAAACTGAAGCGTGACAGACTGAACTATATGCTATTAGTTCTTTTACATCTGTTGTTCTTAGTGTACTAAAACTAGCATATATAATTGTAATTACCGCTATAGTAAATACAACAAAAGTATAATCTAAAGAAGCTTTAGGTAATATAGGTAATATTAATCTAAATACACCGTATAAACTTAATTTTAATACTATTGCGGCTAATACAATACTTCCACCTAAAGGAGATTCAACGTGAGCTTTTAATAATCAATTGTTTAAAAATATTGTAGGAGTTTTTACAGCAAATGATATAAATATTCCTATAAATAAGAATATTTGAGTTTTATATTCAAAATTTAGTTTAAATAAAGTATCAAAATCTGTACTACCCATTATAGAAGATGTACTTAAAATCGACAGTAGTAAAAACAAAGAACCTCACAATGTATATAAGAATAAATAGTAACTCGCACTTACTTTATTATCTGATCCATATAGACCTATTAATATAAATAAAGGAGGTAATATACTTTCAAAGAATATATAGAATGACATTATGTCTAAGCTCATAAAAACTGCTAATAATAATGTTTCTAATAATAACATAATTATTAAATAAGATTTTACATTTTCTTTTATAGAATCTCAATTAGATAATAATGCTATAGGCATTATTATCGTAGTTAATAATATGAAATATATAGAGATACCATCTACACCCAAGTAAATGTCGAATAGTTGTACATTGTAGTGTTCTTGTACAAATTGAAATTGATTAGTACTGTTATTAAATAAAATAAACATAACTAATGATATAATTAAATTTATAACACTAGTAGTAAGCGCAATCGTTTTAGTAAATAACTCTGAATTTTTATATGATCCTGAACTAGCTACAATAATTGTCCCTAGTAGAGGTGTAATAATTAACGAGGATAATAACATATGTTGAAGATTGATATTTATTGCTCTTCAAATAATTTACTATGTCCGCCTATATACATGTGTCTCATGGCCTTTAGGATAAAGAATATAGCATGCTGCGTACAAATTAGTACGCAGCATGCTATTGATACTTTTTAACCTAAAGAGTTAATACAGCAGTAAAAAAATAAAGCGTAGGAGTAGCCGAGCCCCTCCGGGGCTAGGAGGGGCGATTTTCTCCGAAAATAGGCAAGCTTTATTTTTTTTCATGCTTGTTCTACCTCCACTATCCCGGCTTTAGCTTGCTGCTGTGCACTAAAATAATAGTGCCGAGGAAAAAAATAAAGTAAAACTTTATTTTATAGCGCTATCCCTCAGGGATCAGCAAGCTCGTAGAAAAAATAAGTCTTAAAGCCAGCTTTATTTTTTTTTTACGAAGAGGCGGAGCCTATTTCTTCGTTTTAGTAAATAACTCTGAATTTTTATATGATCCTGAACTAGCTGCAATAATTGTCCCTAGTAGAGGTGTAATAATTAACGAGGATAATAACATATGTTGAAGATTGATATTTATTGCTCTTCAAATAATTTACTATGTCCGCCTATATACATATGTCTCATGGCCTTTAGGATAAAGAGTATAGCATGCTGCGTACTAATTAGTACGCAGCATGCTATTGATACTCTTTACCATAAGGCGTAAGCTCTAGCTTGTGCACATACTCTTTTAAAGAGCTAATTTAAGCTGGTACTTTTTATAGCTTCATTACTACTGCTTTAGTATTCCTACGGGGAGACGAGGGCTTATTTTTACCGTGGAGCTTTGCTGATTCGTGAAACGAATACACCGCCAGTTACTAAAACATGTTCACATTTACTACAGTTATTCCGAATATATATAATAAACAAGGAATTAATATTATAAAAGCAAATAAAATAGGTAATAATACAGTTCAACAGAATGACATTAACTGGTCAAAACGTATTCTAGGGAATGAAGCTCTTACCCAGATAAATATAAATACCATTATTGAGCTTTTTATACCTAAAGTTATACTATGTAAAAAGCCATCTACACTTGAACTAGTCAAAATTCCTCTTAATTTAAAATATTCTAAAGATGTAATTCAGTTTATATCGAAAATATATGCATATATATAATTTAATAAGTCAAATCAATATACAATGTCAAAATCTAATAAATAACCACCTAAAAATAAAATACTAGTAAATATACACATTAATACAATACTAGCATATTCAGCTAAGAAGAAAAAGACAAATATTACTGCAGCGTGTTCTGTCATAAATCCACTTACCAGTTCAGATTCAGCCTCTGCTAAATCGAATGGGGCACGATTAGTCTCTGCCACTGAACCTATAAAGAATATTATTAATATACATAATAAAGGTAAAGCTAATCATACTATTTTTTGGAATTGTACATTTATATTTAAATTTAAGCTATTTGTTATCATTATTATTATTAATAATACAGAACTTAATACTAATTCATAACTAATTAATTGAGCTGTACTTCTTAAAGATCCTAAGAAAGCATACTTACTATTAGCACTTCATCCTGCAAGTAAAATACCATAAGTAGCTAAACCTGAAACAGCTAACATATACAATATTCCTAATTCCATATCCCCTAATGATAGTCCAGGACCGTAAGGAATAACTGCATAACCTAATAAAGCAAATATTAATGTCACTATAGGTCCTAAGAAAAATAGTATTAAATTAGCTTGTGTAGGAGCTACATATTCTTTTAAGATTAATTTTAAAGCATCTGCAAATGCCTGTAATAGACCATAGTATCCTACTGCGTTAGGACCAAGTCTTCTTTGCATACTTGCCATAGTTTTTCTTTCCGCTACAGTTACATAAGCTACCACTAATAAAGCGGGTAACATTAATATTATATTTTCGATTATTGAAATAATAGTAGGAGAATAATTCATTTTTTTTTTATTTGCGCCATCTTTCTTTGTTAATGTGTGCTAACTCACTAGGCAGATTTCTATAGCTAGTAGGAGGCGGCAACTTCGTATTTTTTTCTCCGAAAAAAATCGCGCAAGCTCGCAAGCTCGCCTAGCCTTAACTAGAAATAAGCTAAGTATAAATATAGTAAGCTAGCTATGTTTTATTTTGTTTTGTTTAATCTTATAATATTAATAATACTAAATTAGTGTACGGGGGGGGGGAGGGGGGCAAGCTCGAGACGAGTAGACTTCGTCTCGAGCTTGCCTATTTTCGGAGAAAATCGCCCCTCCTAGCCCCGGAGGGGCTCGGCTACTACTAGATAAATAACAGAAGAATAAAGCTAAAGTTAGAGCTATTAATGTTTATAAGAAGCATTTAATCTATTAAATTCATTAACTTTATCTAATATTTGCGAAGTATAGTTAACATTTTCTTTCTTTAATTTACCTTCTATTTCTAATCCTTTCTGTAATAAATCATTTATTTCTTGACCACGTGTTGTTATTAAACGATCAATAATACTAATTCTTCTACTAAATTTCTCTGCATCAGTGTCCGACATAGTACCAGGAACATCTAATGACATATTACCCGCTGCATCTGTTATAACATTTATATTATTAGTCAAGATGATACTGTGAAATTGACTTATAAAATCAGAAAGTTGAGGTAATAGTTCATTAATCTTTAAAGTTATATCTGTAAGCTCTACCGGTGAAACCGTACTTTTTAACGGAAGATCCGCAAAGACATGAGGTCTAGGTATATCTATATCTTTATATGATAAAAGATTAATTAATTTTAGGGCTTGTGCCTTCATACTTTTTGTAATTGTAATTTAATTATAATACGTGCACACCGCGTCACTCGTAGGTAAATAAAAATATATAAGAACTTTAGCTAGCTTTACTATATGCTTGCTAAAGCTAACCTTATATACTATATATTAAACTATTCATAGAATAATCTAATACGTTTAGTTTATGGCGAGTAGCGCATATCCTTCGTTATTTTCGGAGAAAATAACGAAGGAAATCGGGGGCGCTAGCTCGCTTATCGGGAATAAGGAGGCGCGAACGAAGAGTATATTAAAAAAATACGGCGATAAGAGTGCTTATTTTTTCGGACCTTCGCTTATTTTTTCGGACCTTCGCTTATTTTTTCGGCGGCGCAAGCTCTTTTTTCAGAGAAAAAATTAGAAGCTGCCTCTAAAAAAGAGCAGCAGCTTCGCCGCCGCGCTTTCCTATTTTTCTAGGTGCAAGCTCTTCGGAGAAAAATCTGAAAAATCCGCAAGCTCGCTTTAGTAATTTTTTTATAGCGAGCTTGCGCCCGCATTCCCGTAAAAAAAAAAAATAGGCTAGCTTGCTGATCCCGGAGGGATAGCCCGGAGGGATAGCCCGGAGGGATAGCCTTATTTTTTTTTTACTCCACGAATAGTCCAGCCTCTGCGCGATTTTTTTCGGAGAAAAAAATACAGAAGAGTAGCTTTAGCTGGCTATTTTTATTTATATCTAAGCGTACTCCTATTTATGAGTACGCTATTCGTGCTTTAGCTTTATAACTTTAGCTAAACCAGCTAAGTTAGATATTAAATATTATGATCTAGAAGCAAAAATAGCCGATAAAAAAATTTTCTTTATTGATTTAATAGACTACTTATTATCTTTATAATATAGATTTCTCTATACCTATCTCATCTTAGACTCGAACTAAGATCTAAATATTAGAAGTATTCTGCTCTGCCATTGAGCTAATGAGACTTAAATCTAGCTTTTCTAATTTGTTAGAAAAGCAGGCTATACAACTAATTAGCCATCTACATAAAGCTAGGAATATCGTACGTACTATGTAGCGTCAATATACCCTGCGAGCAGGTAGGGAGTAAAAAAAAATATATTTTTTTTTAGAGCTTGCGTATTTTCGTAGAAAATCGCCTCTCCTAGCCCCGGAGGGGCTCGGCTACTCTTTTATTTTTTTTCCTCGCTAGCCTATTTATATCTTGCGCCTTCGTAGCTAGTGCTAGTGCTAGTGCTAGAATATACTAAAAGCAAGTAGTCCTACGGAGGCGCTATAAAATAAAGCGACGAGTAGTATTTTTAAAAAATACTCCTACTGCTTTATTATGGAAAGCTAGATATAAGTAGGCGTACTGCGTACTGCGTACTCCGTGCTGATTTTAGCTTTGTAAAGGTAGACTTACAAATGCATGAGGTTTAGGTGGGCTTGATAATCCTCATTCTAAGCTAGTGTAACTTCTATTTAAATTAGCTTGTAATACGTCTGTGTAGAATCCTGGAGTTAATCAAGGATTTCTAGAAGCCACTTTTCCTTCTACTAATTGTGAATATACAATATATAAGAATAATCATGCAGCTATTACACTTACTATAGAACCTATACTACTTATTAAATTTCAACCTGCAAAAGCATCAGGATAATCACTAATTCTTCTAGGCATTCCTTGTAAACCTAAGAAATGTTGAGGGAAGAATGTAAGATTACATATTGTGTGGACTATATATTGATTATTTTAATTAATTAAAATAACCTCCTTCGTGAAGTCTCTGGGGATCCTACTAATAACATGTGTTGTTACTTTGGTTTCCTGCTGATTGTCTAGATACACTTAAGATTTTTACTTATTTAATAAGTACTTAAGCTTTATGAGAGTTTCCAGCATATAGAAGGATTGGGAGGGGCTAATCAAATTAATTTTGTTTAGGGATAGATTGTATTAATCAATCTTCACCATTAAGAGTTATTCATTCATTTTTATCAATATTATTTTTTACAAGAGTTCATCTAACTTTGAAGTGTTGTCTAGCTCCATTTATGGAAGGGAAAATCAATTCTTCACCTTGTCTATTATAACAATAGACGAATTTACCTCCTATACCATATTGAGGAGCTAATGAACCTTTCAATCCTTTACTTGGATGGCTATTTTCTGTATAAAAATACTTTATACTGTCACTAATAGCTTTCTTTGTCTCAGTTGAAGTCACACTACCAAATTTAGGATGATTCTCTTTGCTTAGTTTTTCTTTTAATTTAGTAATTGTGTCGATACTATGTTTGTAACCTAATGAATTGCCAGCTACAGTTAAAACATTATATTTAGGTGTATAATGATCAATTCATTTTTGTTCTAATATTAAACAAAGATCTTTTTCACATAATTCTATAATTGCCAAAGAAAAATTATCTAAACCATATTTTTTCATAGCTCTAATTATAACTAACTTAGATGGTTTTTGTGAGTTAGTATAGTAATAATAACTAACCATTCTGCTAGTTAAATTTGTGCTACTACCTATATATAAATCATTAGTAATGTTATTTATAAACAAATAAACACCTGATTTTTTTCTTAATTCTTTATATATATTTCTTTTTTCTTTGTTAACATTTTCAAAAAATAATTCAAACGACCCTTGATTAGGATCAAACTGAGAATTTTTACGCTTTGTAGAAAATCATCTATGTAATCTATCCTTCATTACAAAAGTACTTCCCTTTAGAAAAACCCCTATGAATAAAAGTCAGAATTGAACTTTAGCTAAATTTAAGTTATAATTTAAACCTAATATTTTAGGTATTCAGAAGTATCAACCAGCAAACATTGCGAATACAGCTCCCATACTTAATACATAGTGGAAATGAGCCACAACATAATAAGTATCGTGGAAGGCTATATCAAGTGAAGCATTAGCTAACACAACACCACTTACGAATAAAATTCATTAATTTTTTAATCTCTCATAACTAAATATATAACCATTAAATACACCTCCTAATTTAGCATATTTTTTAATCGTACTGTGGTTTATATTTAAAGCTTTTTGAGCGTTTGTTACTCCTTCATATTTACACAAGAATTTTTTATTTGTGTCATACACAAATATTGCTTTTCTAATATGACTATTGTTGTTTATACTTAATATTAATTCTTCAGATTCTTTACGAGTTCAATTAGGTATAATAGGAGTATCATCTATATTATAAGGTAAATTAGTAAAATACCATTCTCCTCTAAATATAGTTTGTTCTTTTATAACATCCACTACTGTAGAATGGTTAGATTTAATTAAATTAGCTAAAGTTGAAACAGATGGGAAAATAATTAATAATTCTTTAAATGAATTATATACATAAACAGGGTAAGCTGATTTAGCTTCTATCATTCTTACCTTGCTTTCAGTAGAATGACTTTTATTATAAAAAGGATTATTTTCACCAGTTAAAGCTTTTCCTATTAAACCTTTAGTTATATCACTATGTACTCTATTTTTCGCTAATTGAGATAACAGTTGTTTAGTTTCTTCTGTATGTTTATAACCTAAAGAAGAATAACCTTGTTTTAATACATTGTAATAAGGCATTACGGTTGTTATAAAATAAGTTTCTCTAATTGTTAAAGATTCAGGGTTTACCTCTTCTAATATTAGTAGAGTAAAATTAGATTGGTCATATTTAAGTAAAGCCTTTACAATTGGCATATTTACATTTTGTCTACTTTTCAAAAAAGTATTATTAAGATAATTTCTCATTCTAGAGGCTAAATTAATAGAACTTCCTATATAAGAATGGCCATTTATCTTATTTATTAAGCAGTAAACACCAGATTTGTCTTTTTGTTCTTTTAAAATCTTCCCCCTTTCTTCTTTAAAATTATCATATACTCTTAAAGAGGTAGATAGTAAATTTATTGTATTATCTTCTTTTTTAATACAAATAGAGTAAGTACGAATAATATTTTTATTAAAATGAATATTATTATATAAATGAATTAATGAATTTTTATTTCACGGACTGTATTTTCTCATAAATATATTATGAGGATCACGTCTAGTCTCTGAGGTTCCTACTTGGATATTTTTCTCTATCCGTTGGTTACCTGCTGATTGTTCAAAATTATACATTTTCACTGAAATTAAGCATGAAGCTATAAATTCTAGTAGTATAATTGTCAGAAGTTGCCAGCATATAGTGATCTTTAAAGGGAGAACTAAGTGGTTTTTTATTAATCCTCCTATTGTAAACATAAATACAAAACCTAATGAGAATAACATAGAAGGTGTCATTTTTATAGAACCACCATAGCAAGTAGCTAATCATGAGAATATTTTTATACCTGTAGGTACAGCAATTATTAATGTAGCAGCTGTAAAGTAAGCTCTTGTATCCACGTCTAATCCAACTGTATACATGTGATGACTTCATACTATAAATCCTAGTATTCCTATAGACATCATAGCATACACCATACCTATATAACCAAATATTGGTTTATTTGAATTAGTTGAGATAGTTGTACTAATTATACCGAAAGCTGGCACGATTAATATATAAACCTCAGGGTGTCCGAAGAATCCAATTCCTTATTATATAGTTATATTTCACCCGTTAACTGTATAACCTTATATCCTATATTACAAGATATAAGCCTTTTAGGACATATTAAAAGAGGAATCCGACTGTACATTAAGCAGCATTTCAGCTACCCACCAGTGATGCAGTCTGTAGCGTTCATTTAGGTAAACGACGGTCTTGTTATGGGCTAATTTTGACCGTTCCACTAGTATTGCTTTTAATATTTATTGTTTTTTCCTAAAAATTACACAATATTTGAAGCTTACGCTTCTATTAAAAACTAGGGTTGTGGTATACTTTCGTATTCATTAATTAAAGTCTTAATTTGTTTTACATCTGCTTTAATAATTTAATAGCTTTGGCTAAACCAATCCCCTTTTTTCCTGATAAATACACTATTTATTTATTTTTTGGCATAAGCCCTTTATTTCTAATCTTTTTTCTGGAATCAAATGTTCACCATTTTTTAATTTGTAATGGACTTCTTGTCATTTTGTATAACTAAGACGTTTTTTAGTTTTAAGAGTAAATTTATCAAAATATTCAAATATTTTTTCACAATTTTTTACTCCATTTATTCTAAGTTCTCAGATATTAAAATTATTTTTAGACTCATGGTGAGAATATACTGCCCCTACGTTATCTCCAAATAATTTATTTATAAAATCCAAAGTAGGTTTATTACTATCTCATTTTTGAGTTAATATATATCTAAATCTATAACCTGTGTTAGGTTCAGATAAAACACTACAAGTAAAAGATGCTTCACCGTCTGAAATACCTGATAGTCACCCATCGTTTAAAGAAGGTAATACTAAGCTATCTCTAATAGATATTTTGTCCTGATTCTTTTTTAATAATTTTTCGTTAACAGCTGAAAGAAAAATAACAAATTTGGCATTTCTAGTTGGAAATACCATATTTCCATTAAATAAGTTACAAAGAATAATTAAATTTTTAATATCTTGGACTACAAATCTATGCGTATTACTCTTTATAGATTGCTTAATAACCTTACCAAAACCTAAGTTATCTTTAATGAAATTTAAACATTCTATATCTACAGTAGATTGAGTTACGACAAAAGATAAGTCTCCTCTTTTAGCTACTGTAAAAGAACCTTCCCCTTCAGTAAATCCTATAAATCATTCTAAAAATTTAGAATCAGGTAATTTATTATTAGGATATAGATTAGAGTATTCTTTATAAAAAGCTTCAAAGTTAAAACACTTTGTGTCTTTACAATCTACAGTATGTAAAGTAAATAAAATAAGGCTGCTTAATATAATAAATAAAATAGTGTATACTTGTTTTGTTAAGAAAAGATGTTGGAATAATATAGGGTCTCCACCACCGGCTACTTCAAAGAATGATGTATTGAAATTTCTATCAGTTAATACCATAGTTATACCACCAGCTAATACAGGTAATGATAATAAAAGTAATACTGCTGTTATAACTACGGCTCATCCGAATAAGGCTAATTTATGTAATCTTATTCCTGGTGTTCTCATGTTCACAATTGTTGTTATAAAATTTATTGATCCTAATAAACTACTTACCCCTGTTAAATGTAAAGTAAATATTGCAAGATCTACACTTGGTCCACTATGACTTTGTAATCCTGATAATGGGGGATAAAGTGTTCAACCTGTACCAACACCACCTTCAATACAAGCAGAGAATATTAATAATAATAAACTAGGAGGTAATAATCAGAAACTAATATTATTTAATCTAGGGAATGCCATATCAGGACCACCTACCATTAAAGGCATTAGGAAATTACCAAATCCACCTATTAATGCAGGCATACGTTTACTCATAATCTTTCGAATATGTACGGACTATATCTTTATCTTTGAATATTATAAAATATTCACTAAGATATTTCACGTGTAGTCTCTTAGGATCCTACTTGATAACAAAATTATCTTTGGTTTCCCGCGGATTTCCCAATCCTTTAAAATGTCACTGTATTCCACTGCTAACATATAGTCTGCGGTACTAGTTTTAAAGGCTCTTAGGGGATTCCTGCATATAGTGAAAATAAAGTAAAGCATTTCTGCCTTACCCGGCCATGCCTTTCTATTTAATCTTTATATGTAAATTTTCATTTTCCTCTATAATAACCTGATTTTACACCTTTTAAATATTGTCTAATAGTTACACGATCTCCTTTTAAGTGATTAGCTAAACTTGTTAACGATGAAAATTCCAGATTCTTACTTGAATCGTCTTTAAATTCTGCTAAAATAGAAATACAAGCAGGATGTTTAACTGTATATAATGCACGTTTTTCATTTACCAACTCTTTTATTCCCTCTAGAGTTAATAAATTCGTATTTTCAGATTCTTCTATTAAATCCAAAGATAAAAATAAAGTATCTAAATACACTGTACCTGCATCTAAACAGTTATTTAAAGTTTTATGATGAATACTTATTGAATCATACATATGTTGTTTCGATTCAAATATATATAATAAAGTAAAATCTTCTACGTTATAAATATATACAGGAGTACCTCTTTGTTTACGTAATCTATCTCTTATTTCTTGGCCCATTGGTTCATGATAACCAGAACTGCTTGCCACCAAATCTACGTTTAAACTTGGTTTTAAAGTATCTATAAAATGCTGTTCTAAGCTTACAACTTCATCTAAGCTAGAATTCTCATCCATTATATAAATTGTAAGATTTGTATCTTGAAATCCGTGTTTATTAAAATAACGTAACACTCTACGTGCTTTAGTTTGAAGAATAGATGGCATAAAGTAAGAACTTATTCTATTATACAAATTAATAGAATGTCCTACATAAGCATGATCATTACTTTCTCAAATATAAACACCTTTTTGATTTTTCGATACTTTTAAGATAAGATTTCTATTATTAAAAGGGTTTTCTATATATACTTTAGTATATTGTGGTATTTTATCTTCATCGTTATTTTTATTAGGGCGCGGCGCCGAAGCTGCTGCTCTATTGTTATTATTACTATTTGTAATAGTAATAGTGTTGTTTTGGCTATTATTGAGAGCGACCTCTGTAATTTTTTTCGACCAAACGGACTGTGGCGAAAAAAATATTCGAAAGGTGCTAGCTTGAAAATTAAAATTAAATAGTCTTCAATTGTCGACCATGAAGAATATCATTAATATAGCGTGAGCTGTGATTACACTGTTATATAATTGATTATTAGAAATATATTGTACTCCGGGTCCACTAAGTTCAAGTCTAATTAAGACTGAAAAGGCTGTACCTAATAATCCCGAGAAAAGAGCGAATATTAAATACAATGTTCCTATATCTTTCGCGTTTGTAGAATTAAATCATCTTTCCATACCCATAGACATTTGCGATTTTAAGATTAAATTAGGCTGGTGGGAACAACTTTCCTTATCTAAAGACAAAATTAGAAAATTATTAAAGTACTCTTTGTGTACATAATTTTTCACTTAAAAGTTATTAACTAATATTTTTAATTAATAATTACGTGCTCGCGCCTCCCTATAAGCGACCCTCTCAAGCGAAGGGAATAGGGGTGCGCAAGCTAGGGATAATAAAATAGGCGCAGCTTGTTATCCATATCCCGGAGAGATATGGATAGCGCTCTCTTTATTTTTTTTTTCTTTTTTTTTCTTTTTTTTTTTCTGGGAGCTTGCTATAGCTCCCTACTATAAATTAATGTGATAACGGTTCTACAAAATCATATTATATTTTTAAGATTAAAACTATCACATTTTGCCAAAGTTGTCTTTTCTAAGGACGGTGCAAACGTAACTTAATAAAAACCGATGGCTATATTTATATAGGCGGCGTGCCTCTAAAAAGAGGAATAAAAAAAAATATATTTTTTTTTTATACGAAACGAAGTTTCCTCGCGCCCGAAGTTTCGCCCTCTTTTTTTTTTATACTAAACGAAGTTTCGCCCTAATGAAGCAGTGTGAAGGTATTAAATGAAGTGCTATTTCTTAAAAAAAATATAAGTGAATAATGATAACGTGGCTTAGATTATATCTGCTACTTAGGATGCAAGCAGTAATAAACTATGTAGCCTGATCTATATAATTATTCAATTATGGTTACTAGTGGTGCAATATACGTAGTATATACTTCTAGTTTGCTAGCTTGCGGATTTATGCCTAGCCTATATATTGACACGAGGAGGGCGCGGCAAAGCTGCTCTAAAAAAAAAATATATTTTTTTTTCTGCGCCCGACCTCGTTAGGGACACCATTCTAACTAGCAATACTCGAGGGGGGGGAAGTTTTCGTTTGCTTTCCCTCGCTCTCGTACTAGGAACTTCGTTCACCTGGAGGAAAGCTAAAATACGCAAGCTAGCAGCCATTAAAGTACTATGCTAAACCATTTTAAATACAAATATTTATATCGCCAGCTAGTTCTGTTTGCTTAGCGGCTGCTTCTTGCTTTATACGTATAAAGCAAGAAGCAGCTATAACATAAACCGATATTTAAAATAACCACTATTGTGGCTATTTAGTGAAATTATTATAGTATAGTTAAGCTTTTTCGCTCAATAAGTCCCTTAAGCTCGATACTACGTGCTAAGGTACTAAAACTACAATAAAAAAAAAATTCATCTGTATTAGTAGTAACTTATTTGTAAATAAAAGTATTAGTTAGAATATTTAATAAGGGATCAAAACATACAGTTAGTAGTATTCCTACGGAGAGACTTCGTCTATTTTTCAGATTTTTCTCCGAAGAGCTTGCGCCTAGAAAAATCTGCAAGCTCGAGACTAATAGTCTATTTAAAAAATACCCCTACTGCTTATTTTCGTAATAGGCGGCGAAGCTGTCTAAAAAAAAATATATTTTTTTTAGAGCAGCTTCGCCACGGTATACGAAAAAAAAAAAAATATATTTTTTTCCCTCGTCTCTTCGTGAAACGAATACAGCTTTATTTTTAACCGGCGCGCCTCCGAAGGACTACTATAAAAATAAAGAGAGGGTTGCGCCTATTTAGTAGTCCATATCCCTCCGGGATCAGGAGAGCTTGCTAGTGCTAATCCATATCCCGGAGGGATATGGATATGTACTACCCCTTACTCGTTCGACCCCTGCGCGTAGCCTAGCCCGGCTAAGTAAAAAAAAAAGATTAAGGAGGAATTGAACCTCATTCAAATGATCTGCAATCACCGTGTAAAACCGTCTACAATCTTAATCTTTACCCGTACTACAAAGCAGTGCCTTACTTAGCCAGCGCTGCTAACGAGTATTCCGGCTTATAAGTGCTGAGCACTTATAAGCCGGAATACTCGCTCAAGCAAGGGACTTCGTTTGTGTGTAGTATTTTTTTTTTCTGAGGCGAGCTCGCTTTATTTTAGAGGGGGGGGGGGGGAAGCTCTCGTTCCTCCCTCGCCTCGAAAAAACAAAAATCGACCCTACCACAGCATTACTTTGTAGCCAAAGGCAAACTATACATAGCATTAAGCCTATATATTTTTGGCATTATTTTGTAATTCTAAATCTACAAGAGTATTTTCTAATATACTTACTGCCGGTAATATGAATAAGAAATGAGAAAAATATAAAGCAGTACTTAGTTGTCCTATTTCTATAAACGGACTTTCAACATGTTTAGCTCCTATTTGCATTAATATTAAAAAATTCACTAAAAAGACGTAGAAAGCCGCCTTACTTAACGGTCTGAATTGTAAACCTTTTGTTAAACCTAGGTCAGCCTTAGGTAATATTAAAATAATTAATATTGCAGCTAACATTGCGATAACTCCTAATAATTTATTAGGAATAGATCTTAAAATAGCATAGAAAGGTAATAAATATCATTCAGGTACTATGGCAGGTGGTGTTTGCATAGGGTTAGCCATTATATAATTATCACTATCACCTAAAACATTAGGCATAAAGAATACAAATATTCCTAAAACAAATATAAAGATAAATATAGTAATTAAATCTTTAAATAAGAAATAAGGAGCCATAGGCATTCTATCATAATATACTGGAACTCCTAATGGATTACTTGATCCAGCTGTATCATGTAAAGCTATCATATGCATTAAAACTAATGCAGCTAATATAAAAGGTAATACAAAATGTAAAGCAAAGAATCTGTTTAAAGTAGCGTTATTTACGCTAAAACCTCCTCAAATGACAATTTGATTATGTATAATTTTTAATTTATACTTTATATCCTTTCAGATATAATTAGACTATGTCTTGAATTTTATATAATACGTTGCTATATAGCTAACGTTATAAAACCCTGGGGTTATCGTGTTGAGCTTATTGTTGGTTTAACTCACTCATTAGTCGTTGAACGTCCTTAATTCCTTTTAATTAACCGAATTAAGTTCCGCTACAAATAATTTAATAACTGGAGGTAAGTTTATGTTATTAAATGTTCTTGTAATTTTCCCCATTTGCCACTAAAAAATAAGGCGCTAGCTATAATNNAACGCATAGAATTTTGTAAATTATTTAGTCATTTCATATATTGAATGTACTTTAATCCTATTAAAGGATGTAAACCTTCGAAAGAAAAGAAATTTATAACTGTTTGAATATCAGATTTAGAACTAACACCAAATTGATTAAAATTATTAGTAGTGTCTATTTTTCTTGTAGTATTAAACACTAATTTAAATGCTTCAAATAAATTTGTATGTATTCTTTGTTTTAATTGAAAACAACCATCATTATTGCTTTTAATAAAAAAAGAACCTTCTGAACATGTAAATCCTACAATTCAATTTTTAAAGAAATATAATAATGTGTAATCTTTTGCATTTTCCGGTAATTTAAACACATCTTCAATGTTGTCTCTTGATGGTATTCGATCAAACATTTTTATATCATTTTTTAGAATATGCATAGCCAAATTAAACTGATTAATTCTAGTTTCAGTTAAAAAGAATATGTTATTATGTATTAATAAAGGAAATAAAACTTCTTGTAACTCAGTTCTATTTATTACTAATTTACAACTTGGACTTCTTAAATCTTTATATACATTTACACTACCCAATTTTAAAGTAGAATGAATATATTCTAAAGTTGAAATATCTTCTATGTGTAAAGAAATAACTAATTTCATAGTTATAAATCCTTTAGTTGTTTTAGTTATTTGAATATAACCATCTCCATCAATTAATCCGACTAAAAAGGCTAAAAAAGATGGAGGTAGGTTAACATAATCTCTTTTATCTAATAATTTATTCATTTTCTTTAATGCGTTTTTATGTACATTACCTATTGTAGGTAATATTGAATATATGAAAATCATACTAATACCCAAAACTGTAGTTTTTATTGACTCAACTATGTCTTGTCCAATTCATGGAACAGCACTAATTAAATTAGTAATAACTGTAGCACCTCATAATGACATTTGTCCATAAGGTAAAACATACAAGCTTACCTATTACAAGGGGGAGCTTTATAAAAAAAAATATATATTTTTTTTATAGCCTTCATAGCAAACTCCCCCCTTAAACTTTTTTTCTGTAAGAATAAGAGCACGCTAAAGCTAACCCATAATTATTATACAGAATTAGCAGCTTTTAATGCTCTTAATGCCTCATCTTTTCTTATCGCCCGCA
>QGED01000078.1:0-32435 GCA_004367475.1 Fusarium camptoceras | reverse complement strand
AGTCGGGGGTCTGGGGGGGAGAGACCTGTATTTATTACTATGGGGAGGCCATCACCAGCCATGCATAAGGCCCTAATCGAGTTTTAACGCCGCGGGGGCCCAAGGATCAGCGTGAGGCAGCCAGCGACGTGCAGCTGTTGCAACCCGAGTTATTTGCATTTTGATAGGCTTATTAGATCATTTTCAAGGCCCTGGTCGTCTTCGAGCCTGATGATGTTGCATTGAATTGATACGCGACCGCTACAAAGTCAGGCTTGCATCTAGGAGTCATCTTTCATCATACCTATAAGAGCCCCTGCAACTCTTGAATTCTAAGATAACTGCACCGTGCCTCACTATCAATGCCCAACACGCTCACCGTCATCTCTAGTTTTTTACCGGTCCATCTCCCTAGTCGTCACTTACACGGCCTTGAGTAAACAAGCCTTGTTTTGTCGCAGCAGCAATGAATTCCCCTCTATTATCGCTACTCCAACCCCCTCTCAGCATAAACGCTTCAATGTCACTCGGTAAAATGCGCCCTGTCATTGTCCCTCACCAACTCATCCATCCGGTACCCAATCGTCGGGCTTCGTGAAGACGCTACCGAGCCGTTCCATATGTACTAGTAGATCCTCGCTTGTGATTGGTGTCATGTCTACAGCGGGGGCTGGTCGGGTTGCATCAAGATGGTGTCGTCAAGTCCCTGTCGCACGACGCTTCACGACGCCGCAATGCTAAAGGTACATCTGGCACGTATTTACAATAGAGATTAAACTCGCAACCGCCGACTATGGCCATAATTCCGAACTCTAATACAATGATACGAGCTAGCTCGAACAAACAAATGAGAAACAAATCGCAAATGGGTTGATGACGTCGTCTGTCGTTCAATTTAGGTCAATTCTAGGTTTAAGGGTGCCGCTATGAGAAGTGCCAGAGTCCAGCTCCAGTCAGGTCCATCAGTCTCCCTAAGAATAAGTCTTCTTCAATCAATCAATATGCCTTCAATGGTTTTCCCGAGGTTCAACAATCTTCACTCAAGATCAGGTGTCCCGCACCGATCACCATTCCCAGTTACTTCCTATTCACTGGTCGAGGGCCGCTTGCGCAGCGGCAATAGCGCGAGCTTCGTTCTTCGATCGTGTAAAAGTCTCACGGCAGGCAACAAAGCCTTGCATGAGGATATACACTGTCGATCTTGTTAGTTGCCGGAAGGTGCTTGGAGGGGGCGCCAGCTTACTGATAGGGAACAAGAACACAAAGCCAATGGAGTAGAGGGTGATCGCTTCATCTGAACCAACTTCCCTCTTGTCGAGCCAGAAGAAGGGGGAATAGTCAGTGACAAGACGACCAAATGCAGCCCAGCCCAAGTATGCGGTAGCGAACAAGAGAATGCCAATCAGGTGCAGTCCGACAGTCTGCATCATGTTCTGTTAGCAAGAGACATGCATGTTTTGATAGCAACTTACATATGGACGTCGGATGCTGTTGAGAACAAATATCTCAATTACCATGACCAGTGTTCCGAACGCATACAAGGATAAAATGATGAAGGCCCGGAACCATCCTTCTCCAAAGATGTCGGTGACTGTATGATTGTCAGTAACCAGAGATCAGGATCAAGGGGAGTGCTCTCACATGGAGGCCGGGGCTTGTCCTCGGTATACCCAGCCCAGGTAGGAATGGCGGTACTGTTTCCACGGCGCAGTTCTGGTTGAGGCTCGCCAGCGCGGCTCTCCTTCGACTGCTGGCGGGTGATGAAGAAGTAGATGGTCGAGTTCGCGAATGCAAAGACTACACAGAGGGTGTAGAACAAGGTGAAGTGGAACTGCTTGCGAAGATTGCCCATGTACTTGGGAAGCGACATGGCTTTGATGAGGAACCCTTCAATTCCGCCCATGTGTCGATCATGGTGATGGGGATAGTATAGGTGAGTGAAGGTCCATGACTAGACAATAGATTAGCTCGCTGAAAAGGAACAGGGCCACCTCAAACTCACAAAGGTCTGAAGCTGGTACAGCACGATGAAGAAGAAGCTGATGTTGGCGAAGTCGAAGATGATGCGCCAGTCGGAGAATTCGCTATGCTCGTGGAGCTCGAAGTTGAGGATGAGAATACCCACGGCGATGAGAAACGTCAACAACAGACCTCGAATGATGACGAGGATGTTCTGAGGGATGCAGGACCACGGTGAATGGCATGCTCGAAGGAAGGCAGGCTGTTTCATAAGTTGGTCAGATATTGTTTGAATGCGGAACAATGCGGTTGAGACATACATGATCCTGCATGACATTGGGGCTGGGAAGGCCATCAGCGTTCTGGAGGAGGGGCGCCGAGTCCATTGCGAAGACTCAGTGCAGGACGTCTAAAAACGGGATAGTGGTTCCAAAAGTGACAAGAGTAAGTATCTATCGTAATAAGGGGATGTTGCAGCAAAGATGTACGATGGTGTCAAGATGCGTAGGAGGTCGGGCGCCGGAGAGGTGATGCTGGACGAAACAGCAAAGTTGAGTGATGATGGAGGATGGAGAAGCAAGGAGTTAATATGGCGAGGAGGATCCATTGTAATGAAGAAGATGCGTCGTGTTGGGAGAAGGAAGGTGCCCCTTCCCAACGTGTGCTTGTGGTGAGGCAGTTGCCTGGAAGAGAGAGATGCAATGGAGAACACGGAAGGAGGCAGGAACAGTTTGTCTTCACGACCACAACACTAAGTCTTATGAACAGTTTAGTATTATCAGCAGAGCCAGCTATGCGAACTCATCGCCGAGGTATATCTATCGTACAAGCATTAATCATTGACTCCAGAGACCATTTAGTCCTTCTTCTGGTTGGCACTCTCGGCACCCTCACGCTCCATGCCTTGGCAGCCAGTGAGCTTGCCAGCAAGCTCCTCAGCCTTTCCATATCCCTGCTCATGGTTGGGGTCGTTCTGTGCTCGAAGCTCGCCGGCCTTCTTCATATCGGCAAGACCGGCGGCCTTGTCCTGCTCGCCTGAGGCTTTCCAGGGCTGAGAGCCGGTGATGGCACCAATGGTAGCCTAAGATTGTGAGAAAGAGCTTACGGCCAAAGTGGAATGCGGCTTACCTCTGCGGCACCCTTGACGTATTGGGCGTGGCTGCCAATGAGACCGGGCTGCTGGTTGTTGTTGTCGGCCATTGTGGATGTTTTTGGTGGTGTAAGTGGTTGTAAATGGTAGTTTGAAGGTGCTTTTGCTACAGAGACAAGATAATATTGGTAAAAGAAGTGTTTGAGAGAATGTCAGAAAAGAAAACAAAGTCTCCGAATGACCATTTTAAATACCAAGCTCCCTACTCGCCTACAACGCCTATGACATCGATCTCATGCTTCCCGTGAAGTCATGACATCACCTTCTACGAGCGTGCCACTCCCCGCGTTAGACCATTTATAGCGGCAAGGTCCCTGGAATTATGGGTACACCTTATCCAGGCACCGCCACAGCTGCCGCCTCAAACGCCCCAGCTGTCTTGACCATTGGTGGCCCGTGCGCGTCGAGGTCCCATGAGCCACATGTCCTCAGCGCGAATCCTCCATAAGCTGCATCGTGGAGTTATCAAGCTCCCCAACCTCAACGCTTCATTCCACGCCATTGCTATACACCAGCCGCCATGCTGTCAAGTCTAGGAAACCCGCGGCAGGCTGCCGCGCAGCTCATGAACTTTGCGCTCATCCTGTCTACGGCCTTTATGGTACGGACCCGTGTCTTCTCCGATACTAGACATATGCTAACCTCGTCGCAGATGTGGAAGGGCCTCTCCGTCGTTAGCGATTCACCATCCCCAATCGTCGTAGTTCTCTCCGGCTCTATGGAGCCTGCTTTCCAACGAGGCGACCTCCTCTTCCTCTGGAACCGAAACCTTGTGGCCGAAACCGATGTTGGAGAAGTGGTGGTTTACAACGTTAAGGACAAGGACATTCCCATCGTGCACCGAGTTGTGCGCAAGTTTGGCAAGGGGTATGTTTTCGATAAGGAGGAAATGATACAACGGCTAATATTGTGCAGTGACACCGCAAAGCTTCTTACTAAGGGCGATAACAACCTTTCAGACGATACCGAGCTCTACGCCAAGAACCAAGACTATTTGGTACGTAAGGACATCATTGGCAGTGTGATTGGCTACATTCCATTCGTCGGTTACGTGACAATTCTCTTGTCCGAGTACCCTTGGCTCAAGACGGTGATGCTGGGAATCATGGGTCTCTTGGTCGTTCTACAGCGAGAGTAGAGGCACCAACACGAAGGATAGAGAATTTAAAGGGGTACCTGATGGGCAGCATCTGAATATTTTGTACAAAAGCGAAGCGTCAACAGTGTCGTCAAAGTGGCAGCCAAGAGAAGACTCGATTGATACCCATTACGGCAATAGTTGCAAAAGCACGTGTCGGTGATTTCCTGACAGGGACGAAGGATCAAGGCGTGATAAATTATGATGCCAAGGCCGGTAGAGACGAAGTGACAACAATATCGGTAGGCCGGTCGCCGGCTTGGCAGACCCTTTCATTAGACGCCAGGCATAGGGTAGGGGACATGTGAGAGATATACGATTCCCGTACGAGCTTAACTCATGTTGGTTGACATTCCATGACTCATTTCTGGTTAGCAAAAACAAATGTTCCTGCAGACTCTTTGTAGCCCTATGAATTGGCGTGTTACGACTCGGCGATTTCCCATCACATCCCCTGGACTAATCTCAGCGACGTGTGGACCAAGGCCGAAAGGGGCTAAAGGTTTGATGGCCATCGTAACGGCGGCCGCCAAGGGTCAATGGAAATTTTCAATGATGATGGCTCTTTTTAGCGACTTCTTTTTCCAGAATGATCTTGGTTGGTCTTTATCTCCGGCAGTGGCTTGTCGAATTGTCGATGGCTTTTGAGTCGATCCATGTTTCATGTTGCAGCCCCTTTGAATGAAGGGATGCGACAACTGCCAAACCAACAACCAACAAGGCCCGTAATCCCACCGGCAGTTATGCCTTCAACCCCAGCACGCAATGCTACCAACACGCAGTAAAGAAAAATCTTTTCGGCTGACTGACAGCCTAGAATCGCAGCTTTGCATCATACCAACAGCGCTTAGACATGTCGTGAGTGTGTGCCGATGACCCCTTAGATCAACACGCCGGGATTAACGACTCCATCCATCGCGCTACTCTGTCCCACGAGACCAATGAAACCCAACGACTAAGACGATTCTCAGCCCCTGCAAGGGCCAGGGGGCAACTTTGAAATGTCAAGTCGTCGGTTGCTTTTGGAACAATGTCGCCTGCCCTGGAGAGGTTTCATCGCTTGGCTTTTTAGTTAAAGTGAGCTAGTGGTTTATAAGTCTCTTTTACCCGCCTCCCTCGTGCGCGAAGGGCCTCTTTTTCCCAATTTCCTATTTGGTTCTTCGCTCACTCACTCATTCGTTCGCTCATTTGTACCTATTACCACCTTTCGTTTTATTCATTTCGCTGTGCGTTTTATTCTTCACTTATCCTAGACTATCTACATAACTATACGAGGCCAGTTCGACGCGCTCAGGCAATCATTACACGAAAAGTGAGACTCCAAGACACTAGACGGAAACGGTCACTATCCCAACAACCGACAAGTCTTTATTACTCTGGTCACCAACCTATTCGACACCCATTTTCTCGACGTTAAAACTCATTATATCACAAGATGGCACCAGAAGCCTCTTCTCAAACGGACAACGCGCCGCCTACTTCGCCTATCCCGGCCATCCCTGCGAATGCACAGCACCCTGCCCAGACATTCAACCAGCAACAACAAGAACAGCAGCAACAGGCCGGTTTCCAGCAGGACCCTCGTAGCTATGGTCCTCCCTACGTGCCCTACCCGCAGCAAGGAGCTGCGCCGCCTGTGCCCCAGAATTGGACCCCTCCTCGAGTTCAAGAACCCAAGGCCTGGACATACACCAAGTTGGCGCTTCACGGTGTCGATATCGTTACTTGCATTGTTGGTCTAGCTCTCACGGGTTCGTTGAGGAGCGTCCAGACCCTTGGTCTGGTCGCCGTTGGTGCTTGCCCTCTGGTACGATCTATCTCTAATTTGATGTACCATTTACTGACTTCGAATAGTTTGTCATGGCTATGGTTTGGGATATTGCAGAGCTTCTCACTCGCTTTGGTCGCAAATGGAAGGCCGGTATTCATCCTGGCGCTCACGTTGCTATTCATCTATTCCTCTGGCTTGGTGCCGCCGTCATCGGCGGTATGGAGAGCACCTTCAGCGCCTACTACTCCTCCTTCGACTACCTCGACGAAACCTGTGAATACAGCCGCGAAGAGAGACGTTACGTTTGCACAAGTAACGACGGTGGCGTCGCCAGCAAGCAGACGCTCTTTGTTTCCCTCACTGTCTTCACCTGCCTTCTCTGGCTCTGGCAGTTTGTTCTCTTTGTCGGCGCCTGTATCGATACACAAAAGCGAAACGCTGCTATGAAGAAGCCCATCATGGTTTGGGGTGGTCCTCCCTACTGGGGACCTGGTGCCCAAGGCTTTCAGCAGATGCCTCAACAGATGCCACCACAATTCTACCCTCCTCAAGGACAGAACATCCCCATGCAGAACTGGGCACCTCAACCCGCAGGAAATGGCAAGGAGGCTGTGACTGCGGTTCAGCCTACGGCTGAGCGATATGCTTAAAGGATTAGAAGTTGCAAAATGACAAAAAGATGAGGCGTGGCTGAGCGGGGAGCAAGGAGTTTTAGGTTCGGAAAGAAGAATTCTTAGGATAGTAGGTAGAGGATCCCGCTCGGCCACTCCTCATCTTGAAGGATATAGGGTTAATTTTAGTATTTAAACCCTAGCTGGGAGGGGTTCGAGAATGTGAGTCGGTCTATGAACTCAGATACTCTCAGATACTTCGAGCCCGACCGAAACGACAATAGAACGCTTGCTGTAATATACCCACAAAAGGATGAAGAGTTTGGCGAGCGAAAGGTAGAAGACAATTTAAGACGTCGGTATTAGATATCTATACAATTGAAGACTTGTAAACTTAATATCAAGAGTCTGTAGGCATTTTGCGTGTGAGGCCCAGCAGGTCGAACTTATCTCTGATGTACCCAGTCGGCCTGGGTGCAGTGGTCGGTGGTCCTCAAGGCGAACACCCATTTGGCAGCACTCTCTACTTCCCAAACTTAACCCAAATCGATGAGCATCGTTCACGTATATCATTACGCCCAAGACAAATGGAACAATGGCATTTCGCTTTTATCATGAGCAACGCATTGTATTGTACTAGTAGACAATGTACCATTAGTAGTCAGACAAGAAGCAGCTCTGTTGGTGCTGGCGTTGCCCTTCTTTTTGTTATCAAGATACCCTACACCATCAGCTCTCAGTAGCTGGACTCGCTCACCAACAATGCTGGATCTCCACTTTCTCAACCATCAAGAGGCTTGCGTATCTTCTTAACATCAGAACAACTACGCAAAGAATGGTGTGAAAACCACAAACCTCTGATTTGGTAGTTATCCTCGAAATCGAACGTCCGTCAATCTCACCACGATGACTATATATATTGTGTTTTTATGTTTTTACCCCAAAAGTCGCTGCGCTGGCGCAATGGTTAGCGCGTTGCTTTCCGGTGGCAAAGGTTCCAAGTTCGAGTCCTGGGTGCAGCTTGCTTCAAGATTTGAATACCACGGTGTTCAGTCTCTTTTTTTCGTCTATAGCATATTGAACATGACCTGCTTTTTATCTCTTGCAAGATGTAGAAGCCATCTGCTGATTCGTTTTACTTCTGGCGAGTCTATGTTGTTGCTCCGTTTTCGTCTGGTGACGAGGTCCGGTCGTAGGATCCACCCGGCGCCGTGCCACTCCGGTAAATGTGCTCTTGACAAAGCCATATTCCTCTTTCCCCTTCGTCATTCCAGGTTTCTGACCTATGATTTCCGTGCCCTAATTACTTTAAGTGAAACCAAGCTCCATGGACAAACGATCCGAGGAAACCGGTCGCCAATAATGGCATACCCAATAGACAGTCATCGCGCTGGCATCGCAAAACCCTGTGTTCAGCGATGTCGCAGTACTGCAGGACCTGTGATCGCCACTATGACTATGTAGAGCTATCATAATGAAACAAACAATTTTACAGCCTTTACGGTCATATTTCCAGAACAAGTCTGTCTCCTTACGCTGAGGTTGAATGAGGTGACACCCAAGTAGGTAATGTCCTCTGGCCTATCATCTTAGACGGATTGCAGTAGGTGGGTCGCGTCTACTGCAACAACGGCATAGCGCTTAAGACAACTGCATCTCTGCCTACCTGGATGATGGATGTAATTAATTCTTCTGAGGGTACAGCATAAAACGCCCGCGATCTTTGTATCCTCGAGATTTTGGACTTATCAAGTCCATTCATCCAGACGCAATCCGCTGCCTTGTTGGAAGGGAACATGACAGCAATTCTCACGACAAATGCAGATGTATCTAGCCTAAGGCATATACGCTCTTCATATCGAGGCGCTCGCCGACTACATAGTGCTGATGTGTCACTTTCAGGGGTGGTTTAATATTTAGGTGCCGTCGTGAACATTGACTTCTGCTAGTACAAGGACACATCACACTACGTTTGGCGTGGGGGCTGTTGTTTTGCGTCATGGCTCAGAAGTCTCTTGGAAACACATCCCCACCCCCTTTGCGCAAGACTGCAAGCGTATCGTGAAGTTTACATGGATTGTTCTGTTAGGTTCCGTTACTCGATAGATGCAACATGGCCTGAGGCGTGCTGCCCAGACCACAGACGCCGCTGCCTGGCAAGCCTTGAAGCACCCATCTCCAAACTTTGTCGCAGGTAAAGACACGAACCAACACTCGTCGGTCATCCGGGATCTTCAAGCCGATGGTCATGAGTCATCGTAGCCACACCTTGTACAGTCGCGTAGTTAAGTAATTGTTGGTGTGGCACTCGGTCAGCCTCCTTGTACGAGCTACCAAGCAAACAAGAACGACACTAAGATCTATGAGTCAAGCAGGTGGCGAAAGACATTCCAGCAGGGGAACGGAGGGACAATGTTCGGCGTGCCTGCAATATGTACAAGCCAAGTTGACTGGACAAACAGAACGTGGGTGAGTATGCTCCACCTTTGACACGTAACTCCAGAGTGCATGAACCACTTTCTGGGAGTGTTGCCCAGGCTAGACGGGCAGCTCTACAAACAGCGGCGTTGACGTTCCATGCAGGACCACAGCTACACCATTTAACATATCACATTGCAATGGGAATCATGTTTCATTTGAACATTCAATGAAATTGGTCGCTGCGGCTTTTATCTACCTCTAGACCCATGGACGGAAACACCAGTAAAGAAAGTACATGAGAAAAACACTTTTAGCCCGTTTTCCATCATCAAGACCATCAAAACATTATTGGCATAAACCTTTTCGTCTTTTGTTTTGTAGGCGAGACGCTCACAGAGCAGTCTCTTGCCTGGACATCACCCGAGGGTATGTCCCCGATTCCTCCGATACGCTCACCTGGCTTTTCGACCAGGCTGAAGCTAGTGGGGTATCATCTCCAAAAAGAAATCCGTCCCGTTCCCTTGGGGGAGGGGGCTTTACGCTCCCGAGCACGCTGTAGACATGGGTCGTATTAACCCGAATGAAACAAGTAAGGAAAAGTTGTTAAAAGAAGGTGTTGTCGAGGCCAGGGATAGCGGCAACTATGCCGTCCTCGTACGTTTTTGGGGGGTGAGTGCATGGCGTTAGATTTGCAGATAGTTCACATCAGAGATGCTTCGGTGTCTCTTGTGACTATTGCCAGCCTCGGTGGTTGCCTTGCGTTTTGAAGACATTTGCTCAAGGGGGCTGCGCGTGGTGTCGCTCATCTGTCTTTTATGTCGGCGAGCGGGTGTAAGGGGAACGGCAGCAGTGTCGAATCGGTCCGATCTCAGACCCCTAATTGCAGTATAGTTATAGGGACCGCTGAATGCGAGCGAATCTTGAGTAGCTTGGTTGCTCAAGATAAGTTGCTGGTTAATTTGGTTACGACGGAATGCTCCGACGTTCTCAGGTCTGAGATGACCGAGAACCTCCTTGTCGCTGGTAGCAGTACTAGGCCTGGCTGGTGTTGATGCAGGATCCCAGTTCTCTCCATTGTCCTCCTCGCCAGAAGAGTCGTTCTCCTCCCAGGCGATGAAGTCATTGAGGTCCAAGTTAAGTTCGTCATCTTCTTCGTCCTCGTCGTCTGGCAAGCTAGGCGCGGTCGAGCTTTCGTCGGCGGTGTTGGGTTCAGAGGGGAAAGGGTAGAATGCCTCTTGAGGACCCATGACCTGACCTGTATTGAAAAAGTCGCCGAAGGTGTTAGAGGAGAACATGGCACTAAGCATGAGGTTGGCAGAGTTGCTCATGATAGGCGACTCGGGGCCCTCCGTTGTCCAGGGGAAGTTAAACTGTTCAGGCGAGAGGTCCAATTGATGTCGGCGATGAGGGGTGAATATCATCATCTTGCCGGTAACAGGATTCAGTACAGCGATGGGCTTCTTATCCGAGCGGTCTAGGTTGTAGCGTCCCAGCCGGGGCTGGCCACGCTCAGCCTTGACTGGGCTATCAGCATCTGAGTCGGAGGCATCGCTCATCGGGTTGGAAGGGCGTCGAGTCTTTCTTCGGACCACGGGTTCTGGCTCGTCCTCTTCTGTAGTATCGCCGTCGGCTGAATATGTTAGCGATGAGAAAAATAAACTCGCGGTGCAGAAACTTACTCTCGTAGCCGTCCAACTCAGTTGGCTCCTCAAAGAGGGGTACGGGAGTAGAAGCGGCAGTGGCTTGCTGAGAAGCCATTGGTGTAGCGAAAGGGGTATCGTTGTCGAGTTGACGGAAAATTTCTTCAGCATCAGACTCCTGATCCTGCTCCTCGTATTGGTTGTTGAAGTCCCAAAAAGAGCCTGAACCAGAGGACTCGTCGGGGTCGTTCTCAATCTCCCGGCGGAATGAAGGATCGAGCGTGTTCTGGGAAACAAAGATGTCAGGAAAGAATCCCTGGATTTCATCATCGGTGTCGGTATCGTCGGAATCGCTTGAGGGTACGTCAAAGTGGACGTGGCGCTCAACGGGATTGTCCGAGCCAAAGATGTTTGCATCCTGGTAGACATCTGCTGGTTCTTCCTCAACATCCGAGACGATGCCTCCCCAGCTACCGGCATCGTCGTCTTCGATGTCTAAACCTTCTTGCTCATCATCGTCGTCGTTTTCCTCCTCCTCGTCATCGTCATCCTCCTCAATGGTTGGTTGCGGCCGAGGAGCTGGCTGAGGGGTTGGGGGTAGAGCCTCCTCAAGAATATTGGACTCCTCGGCCGCAGCAACATCTTCCTCGTCGTCATCAGACGAGTCGCTGATGTCTTCTACAGCAGAGTATCCGCCATCATCAGAGAGATCCAACGAAGAGGTGGAAGGAGTGTCGGACACTCGGCGGCGGCGGTTGGCGGTCTTGACCTTGACCGGGGTCGAGAACTTGCGCTTGATGTTGCGAGACATTGTGGTTATGATTCGAAGTGTTGTAGTAGTCCTCGAAAGATATTTTGCAACAATGTATTCGATATCTTGTCGAAAAATTTAGTAGTGTCAGATATAACTCGATTAGAGTTTCACAATTCCGCAAGCTGGAATAGTTAAGGTTAATAGTATAGTTATCAACCACTTCTTTTTAATGAAGAGGGAGTAACAGCAAGTATATCTTGCGTTATGGTATTGGTTAAGAGTTGGTAGGAGGTGTAGGTGGATGTGTCGTAATAGGTAGAGTATCAATAGTTGTATCAAGAGCCCTTCACAATCGGGCAAATCGCAGAATTGTTGGTTTCAGAGACAGACTCTCGGTGAAGCTATCAGCTCCAAGAGCGGGAAAGCCTGTAAAGAACTATGTCGAGGGAAGATTGACTGGTTAACTCGAAGAACTGCTGGACTGCAGGCCGCGACAGGGAAGACAGCCACGGCCCGCAGTGGGCGTTTACAGCTCAGCGACGGCCGAAGGCATGGTTACTCGACTTTAGTTCTTGGTAGGGGTTATTTTCTGGGTGATACTGTAAAATGGCGACTTCGTTGTCTGAGGTTTTGGATTGGGTTGGTGATGGGAAGAAAAGCAAGCGAGGGGAGAGGAGACGAGAAATATCCAGTCCAAACTTTTTCCGCACTCTAAGTGGGGTGCATCCTGATTGGGTAAAGTGTCTCGAGGCAGGCCCCAGTGGGCTGTGGATAGTGCCGGGGGGAGTGACCGGGAGGTGTGAGTGCGGGAGAGGAAAAGGTACAAGATGCGCCAAACCAGTTTAGGCTGGCCATTAACCGTCACCGCTACTTGAAGCCAACAGGTAGAAGCCCAACCAAGGACAAGTATACAGAGAAAGCGTTTATGTGTCGACTGAGACACGATGCAAGGAGACCATTCTGTGGTATCATGACATGCTAAGTATGCCACGATACGCGGAATCGTCTGCAATTGAGCGAATCTATCTGCTATCAAACCGGTATTTCAGAGTCAAGCGCTGGAGGACGAGGACAGGTCTCACAAGGGTTCGGGCTCTGAGCCCAATTGAAGACTTCACAAACAGATAACCCCATGTTCCCTGGTCCGTGAGGCGAGCAAAGTGGTAATTATCAAGGGACCAGTTAAACCCCGGAGCGAAAGCACGACACTGAGCATGGGCTATCACTCTAATGTAGAACTAAGGAAATGCAAGAAATAATATTGGATAGCGGAGCATTGCAGTACTCGGTAGACGTTGGACATACGTAGACGACACGTTCTAGCTCCAGCTGAATGTGTCAGTCAAGCAGGAGGTGGCTTCACAACGTGGCTAAAATTGCATATTTTTCTTCGGGCAAATAGAGTCACAACCGAAACTTTGAAGATGCCTTTCTCCAGAAACCCAATCTTTACGGATACTGCAGTGGCCCATCTCGTACGAGAAGAGAAGAGGTCCTCGGTTTGCCGCGCAATCGAGACCCATCCTTGTCCAGGTACGGCAGAACAGACGCTGGAGCCGGGATAGCCAAGCAAGAAATCAAGACCCCTCGTTTTTGCTTCAGTCCAACAGAGGCCAAGCATTTCTCAAATCTTGAAGCTCCGCAGTCTGCAGGCTCCACCATCAAACAGGGGGTCACTCTGAGCTAAACTGAGGCGGTTATGTCAGTGGCCCAATGTCAAGTGCCAAAAAAGTCCAGACAAGAACTTGCAGCAAAAAGACCCAGAAAAAAAGAAAAAGAGGAGCTCTTCGGTCTGCATCTACAATGGGACGAGATCCAGAGAAGCATCGTCAGTCTTCTCGCTGGTACCAGGTGACCATCGAATAGACGAGTAAGAAAGGCCGAAAAAGAATTCGAAAATCTCTTTTCTTCCAAGCTTCTTTTGTCCCCATGTTGCCACGGACACCTGGTGGGGTATATCCTCTTTGTTGCCGGAGTTGTTTTTTTAACGAACAATTTTTTCTCTCTCTTGGTCGGGCTTTTTTTAAGCGACAACCGGAGTTGACGAAGACTAATTACTCAAGAACCCGCAGTAGGTGAGAGTCTCGACGCAAGGAGATATCCATCAATTGGAAGAGAAAATTTCTGGTGAGGCAAGCTAATGAATGACATTACGCGCCATCCTCGTGCCTGGATCCAAAACATCTTGACCGTTGTTACGTAGGTGGTCTAGTAGTTTATGAAGTGGCCGAGATTTGATGTTATCGTTTCACGTTATTTCGTTTCTGTTTTCTCTGTCGTATAGCTCTCAGACTCGACGGTTCAATACGGAATAAACTCGAAACAATGACCGTCTCTGCCTCTGTCAATTCCCCTCTATAATATCTTCCTCCATGTCAATGCACCGTCAATTCAGTCCAGATCATCACGAGAGCCCCTCATTCCCCTCCCCTCGTCAGAAAAAAAGGCACTGCCGTCATCAGTAGCTTTTAGCGCCAGACCAATTTTTAGAGTCAGGATGTCCTCGTAGCGCAAGACTTTTATTGCCCAGTAAACGGGTGCGCCCCTCTCGGAGATCATCCTCAGACTTTTTTTTCTGACTTTGCGAGTCGAACTACGGATTTAACAATTGGCAACCTCGGTATTACGCTTTAGGACAAGGGACATAGGAGTCCCGAGAGGAAAGCGGCACAGTTGCTGACCTCGAAATTAAAGGTGAAGCTTCTGCAGAATGAAGACATGAAGATGGTGAATATGACTCTTGGATGAGTCAAATCAGTATCATCTCCCCCGGAAATCAGCAGCTCTAGAGAAATGTTGATTGGCTGGTTCATCCCGCTGTCACACTCTCACACCCCCTTGCTTACCCTGGGCTACCGCACTGATGCTGGTGCTGATACTGATGACTCTTTGCTGCCACGCATCCTAGCTGCCACGAAGCTTCAAAACATTTGGCGTCCTTTCTTGCATGTGAATTGACGGATCCCGGCTTACTATAGTTTCAATTGTGTAGCAGAAAAAAAGTTTCTCTATCTGGCAGTCCCCAACACCTCAACAGTGATTCACCGACAATCTTCGTGAAGGCGAATTGCAGATGAATGTTTATGCTGAACCATACGATGTACCACTTCGAGTGACACCATTCAATCAATGGCTTGAATCCTGGTCCCTGAGGCTTCAATGGTGAAGATTGAAGGCCTGAGGAAGAATCATCTCCACATTCTTGGACTTTTTTCTGAAGGGACGCAAACGTTTGTTGCTGTTGGTCTGTGCTGACAACCGCGCGGAACGCGCTTACTCGTATCTAATCTTATCTTATCGAATCCGAAATTGTTACCGTTGTCCCGCCAGCTGAATCGGACCAACGAAATAGAGTAAACACGATCCCGCTAGGATTGTAACGTCAATTATCCATGAATCCACCAGGCTAAACAGTTCTCGTCACGTCTTCTCCACGTTGACTTCTGTTTTGCATTTGTTCCTGCATCCTAGCGAGAAACATCATAGCGATCACAGCGACATGGACTCTTCACGGAAGGCATCGCACAACCTGTTCGAGGTTTACCTACGACTAAGACCGCCCCCCTTGCGTCACGGTGATGGCGAGCGTATCCTCGATGTCGAAACTCCAGACGACGATTCGAAGCCCACACACGTCGTCTTGAACCCCCCTACCGATCGGCGAAGAGCTATCGAGAAGTTCGCGTTTACCAGAGTGTTTGAAGAGGAAACCACCCAGCTCGATGTGTTTCACGGCACAGAGATCGTCCCCTTTGTTGAGGGCGTCCTTGCTCCTAATGGTGGTGAGGGAACCGATGCTGTCGTTGCTACGTTGGGAGTGACAGGTTCGGGCAAGGTAAGCTTCGCGTCAACAACAGCAAGACCATACTGATAATGTAGACGCACACCATCCTCGGCAGCAAATCCCAACGGGGGATGACCCAACTCATAATGGACGTCCTCTTTCGATCGATCGGCGAAAATATGATAGACGGAAACGACTTATTCAACGCCCAAGACTCACTTCAGGAGTGTGATGGTGCAGATTCGTCCTTGACCATCGCGTCGCACTTTTTAAGTCCGTCGTTCCGCGACTCAGTAGCATCGAGAGCGCCATCTCGAGCTGCCACACCAGGAGTACGACCCCCGATCTCAGCCCTTTCCTGTCTCAACATTCCTACAACCCGTCAAGCTTCTCGTCTCGCCAACGCGTCGTCTGTGGACTACACAGCAAGTCCGAAAAGTGTACGGCTTGTTACCCAGGGGGATGATACAACGCGTTCCAGTGGGCGATAGAACCGCTCCACTGAACGTGATGATCAGCCACCCCTTGGATCCATCGTTGCATCTGCCAGTGCAATGAACTGTTCCCCGACGCCCAAGCGGGTTACACGACACTTCATGTCCCTCCGCTCCGCCACATACGTGAAGAAGATTGCTAAACAAAGTGTAAAGGGCGACCGCAGTATGATGTCCCCGCCGCCGCCTCGAATCGTCGCGACACGTCCTTCAGCTTTCCCAGACCAGCCCGATGTTAGCAACACCGATGTTCAGTGCGACCCGTCAGCGGAGTATGCTATTGTCATCTCCATGTACGAGGTTCACAACGACCGAATTTACGATCTCCTGACACCAGCTGTCAAATCTGGAAACACGAAAGAGCCCCGACGCCGAGCGTTGTTATTCAAGTCGACAGAATTATCACAGGACCGGAAGGTTGTTGCGGGCCTACGAAAGGTCATCTGCTCAAACTACACAGAGGCGTTGTCGGTCGTTGAGACCGGCTTGCAGGAACGCCGAGTTACTGGTACCGGCAGCAACAGTGTATCGAGTCGAAGCCATGGTTTCTTCGTATTTGAAGTGAAGAAGCGAGCACGCAGCAGAAAGCCTGGACCTTGGGGAGGAAGCAAGTTCACGATCGTTGATCTGGCAGGTAGCGAACGAGCGCGGGAAGCCAAGACAGCTGGCGCCACGCTAGCAGAGGCTGGCAAGATTAACGAAAGTTTAATGTATCTAGGCCAATGCCTCCAAGCACAAAGCGACGCTGCAAGCTCTACCAAGGTGAGTAGTGTATGAACCTATCTCTGACAACGACTAACAAGTGACAGCCCAACACCGTCCCCTTCAGACAATGTAAACTCACTGAGCTGTTGTTCTCCAACTCTTTCCCTTCATCTTCTTCTACACAATCACAAGCACCTCGCCGTAATCCCCAAAGAGGTGTAATGATCGTTACGGCCGATCCTCGAGGAGACTTCAACGCTACATCACAGATCCTTCGATATAGTGCTCTCGCCCGTGAGGTTGCAGTGCCCCGTGTCCCTTCTATCACAAGCACCATTATTTCACCCACTACACCAGGTCCCAACCGTTCAATTAGCCCAACCCTTCACCATAACCATTTGCGCCCAGTAGTGCCATCACACCATGTGTCGTATAGGAACTACACCCCTCAGATGAGCGCTGATGACCGTGCTACCATGGAGGTTGCCGCTCTCGAAATTGCCCGACTTAGTGAGGAGGCCGACAAGTTGCGCGAGCAGACCAATCAACTGCGCGAGATTGTGGACCAAGAGACCGAAGCACGATATGTCGCTGAAGCTCATCTTGAATCTATGGAGGATCGCATGGAAGACCGCATGCTCGACCTCGAGGCAGCCATTCGTGAACAATGCGCCATCGAGTTCGAAGATCGTCTCGCCCTTGAGATGGCCCGCTGGAAGAACTCGATGTCCATTGAACAGGAACGCACCGAAGAGCACTGGGACCGCAAGGTGGAAATCCTCGAACGTGGCCTAGCCACCGACGACGACGGCGACAAGGAGAACATTCTTATCGAAAATCTCGAAGAAGAAGTCGAAAGACTCCGTCGCGAGAACGGCATACTCAAGCGCGAACTTGCCTCCCGCAGTCCCACAAAGCGCAAGCCCCTTGGAGAGCGTGAAGACTTTGCCGGCCCTGCCACGAAGCAACCAAGAGAAGGCGATAGCGTTACGAACCTAGGTCGCAAACTGGAGCGCATGCGTGTTGGCGGTGAAAAGGCAAAGGCTGTACCTGTTAGCGGTAGCGGTAGTCCCAAGAAGATCCGACGGCTGGGGACTAAAAAATGGGAGCACGATGAAGATCTGGAGTAGGGGTTCTGATTTTCGCGAATAATATCTGGGTTGGTATTGGTTGGGATGGTCGGCTGGTTGTTTTGTAATATAGAAATGGCCTGGGTTGGATGGCCTGGAAGGAGTATACCCTTGTGTAATGTTATTTTTCTAATGTTTCAGACGATAATTCAGTCTTTACTTCTTCGCACAATACTTTTGGTACAGCCTGGCGCTGTGTCCTAGGCCCAGATGTTGTGATTGCAATTAGGTCTTGTTACACGACAAAAAGTTGATCTTACTGCTTGGTGCGTTCCTGCGTACTCGTTGGCATTTGCTTTTTTGACTCCTCTGCTCTCTCATGGCGAACTGGACGGGAAGGCAGTACATAAGGCAGAGAGCATTTCCAGCCTCAACTGGGCGCAACAAGGCGGAACGGACACCGGGCAACACACCGTCTGTAGGCCAAGCAACTCCGGGCTCCAATCATGGACGGTCTTTTAATATCATTACTAACATTGATATCATCATTAACATGCATCAATTCTGACATGGGGGTTGCAATATGCATGCCACATACGCTGCCCAACAACTAGTTCAGGCGGCTATGCCTCCACAGCCTGATTCTGTATTCGCAGCTGAGAGCCTACCGCAGTACAAGATGTGTCGACCACCCGCAACTGAATCAGTCGGATCCATTATCTCGACTCGCATCATCAAATTTACCCACCATGGCCGAATTTGCTGCTGTTGGTGTCGCAGCCAGCATCCTGCAGATCATCGACTTTGGCACACGCTTTCTGGCTACCGCCTGGCAGGTTAGTCAATCTGAGCATGCCTTCCTTACAAGCCTCGAAGAGCTTCAAAACAGCTCAGAACGCTTTCGACATGCCCAGAACACCCTCCAAAGCACCAGTCCGGGGTCGAACATGGCGATCAACTCGCTAGTACAGAAAAGTGTTACAATTTCTAAGGAAATGACCGACATGTTGGATAAGATACGGCAACAACCTAACAGTTTGAGGAAAGCATGGTCAGCACTCTGGAAGGAAGACAAACTCAAAGTACTTGAAGAGAGGCTGAGACAAGTGCAACACGACCTGGCTTTCTTCTTGATTGTTGAGCTCAGGTGAGTCATCAACCAGGCTGTATAATGGTCATCAACTGGAGTCACAAGAAATATAGCTTATAGCCATGATAGATCAGCGATCAGAGACAACGCAGAAAAGCAAGACCAGATATTGAAAGAGCTCCACGATGCGAAATCACGCGATGAGAAGTCAGGCCCGAACGGGTCAGGAGAGGAAGCGGCAGGCCTGAATGACTCAAGATTGGGTTATGGAGGTACAATAGTCAAGCATTTGACTGATGACCTCCAATTCCATGAAAAGATCAGGTCGGAGCTCATTAGTGATCTGGTTGCCAATATATACAACTCCAAAGAAGAGGACTCGAGTCTCTCTGATGCTTCGCACATACAGCTGTCGGACGAAAGAAAGACTAAGCTAGAACACCTATTTATCTCCAGCCTTTGCTACGACACCATGCGGGAGAGGGAACTGGCTATCAAAGACGCCCATGAGGGTACCTTCCATTGGATATTCGAGGAAAACGATCGAACAGGTTTCAAAAACTGGCTAGTGTCCAATGAACCACTTTATTGGATTACGGGAAAGCCAGGCTCGGGGAAGTCCACCCTGATGAGATATCTTCTTCAACCTGTCATTGAAAGCGACAATGGCGATCAAACATCAGTCGTAGCGTCTACGAGCCCAGAAAACATAGCAGACCCTCATGGTAGATGTGCGACATATCTCAAACAGTGGGCTGGAACTGAGAATGAGCTCACAGTTGTCTCCTTTCATTTCTGGGCTGTTGGATCAGACCTGCAACGTTCACAGGAGGGCCTCTTTAGGACTCTGCTTGTGCAACTTCTTCGTGCTCACCCAGAGGTTATTCCTATCGTTGCTCCGCTGCGGTGGGAATCTCTATGTCTATTCAACATCGACCCACGAAACTTCAGCCAGATTGATCTGGAGGACATGTTCCAAAAGGCAATCGTTCAAATCAGTACTCGCGCAAAGCTTGCCATGTTCATCGATGGCTTAGACGAATTCGAGGGCGACTGTCATGCTCTTATATCACTTGTACAGGGCTGCATTAACTCGCCCATCAAAGTCTGCGTCTCTAGTCGCCCTTGGACTGAGTTCGAGGGTGCCTTTGGGGACTGTCCTATGCTTGGAATGCAGGACTTGACTCACCAGGACATCTCCAACTATGTCTCTTCCAAATTTGAAGCAGATCTTCAATTTAAAAGCCTGCAGCGAAGGCAACCTCGTGTTGCTACTGAGCTCCGTGAAAATATCCTGGAGAAGTCAAGCGGAGTATTCCTGTGGGTAACCATTGTTGTGACCTCCCTCCTAGCAGGAATACAAGCAGGCGACCGTGTGGAAGACCTACAAGAGAGGCTCGCTGAGCTTCCAGAGGAAATAGAAGATCTGTATGCGAGGATACTCGAGAGTGTCGATTCGAGATACCGCGAGCATACCGTACAGCTACTCCAGCTGATGTCGGCGTTCGAATCACCCCCCTCGCCACTGTTGTTCTGGTATGCCGATGAAGTGAACTTCATGGACCGAGCCATTAAAGAGGGCCACCACACGGTGTTGCGCGAGGAAGCACTAGACCGGGTAGAGGATATTCGCCGCCGTCTTAACAGTCGATGTAAAGGGTTGCTCGAGATCCACGAGGCCACAGCCGCTTCATCTGATCCATTTGACCCATATTTTGGGGGCCATGTTGACTATCTTCATAAGACCGTATACGAATTTATCTCGAGGGAAAAAACTCAGCAGAGGTTTCAAAGTTACCTGAAAACATCGTATGATGCCCATCTTAGAATCGCGGCAGCCTATGCTACGTTGGCCAAAGGTCTCATAGATCAGGATTATGGCAATGATGTGAATGACATTCATATGATGAATGCTGGATCCTCAAGTCTCTGCAATTGCTTGAGCCATGCCGCCCTTGTATCTCACGATTCAAGGAGCGAAGTCGTGTGCTTGTTGGATCATCTCACTGGTGTCTGGCGCAACATACCTTGGGTCATACGGTACTCGGCAAAGACATCTCGAATGACTGAATGGGAAGACAAACTAGGAGACCTTAATCGCTTTGGAGATCTTGACTCCCACCAAAAGATGTTGTGTCTGGCAAGTGTGATGTCGGTGGTAGAATATGTCAAGGCTAGAGCCAGCCCGGGTGGTCTCATAACTGTTCGGCTATTAACTCTCGACATTTCACGGAACGGTTTGGCGAATCTGTTTGAGCGAGTGTTTGGTAAATGGTCAAGTAACCGAAAGGTCTCCCTTCTATCCCTTGTTTGTCTTACAAATCCAAACAGTGCACCAATTCTTAAGCACTTGCTTGAGAAAGGGGCAAATCCAAATATGAGGTTTACAGTAACCAACCGTCACTTTGGGACGATCAGGCCGACGGTTTGGGAGGATATCTTGGCTACAGCTATCGATTGCTGTGTAAGATTCAAAGGAGGGTGTAAGGCCAAGGACAATGTGTTGAGATGTGTGCGTCAAATGGTAGACGGGGGGGCCAAGGTAAATCTCAAAACAGTCAAAACAGCAACGGAATTATTGAGAGGGGCGTTAGAAGTTGATGAGGAGGAGGTATACCAGTGCCTCAAACACATGAAAGCAGATCCAGATGCTCAGTTTGAAGTTCCTTTGGCGGTTATGGTAGGCTATCCTGCAAAATTTACACTTAAGCGATGATTCACCCATCAATAGACTCAGACATAACTATATTTCGATGACCTTGGAATCAGAACACAGGCAATAGCAAGAAGGTCGATAGATAACGTTGGGAATCTCTTATTATTGAGCTTGTCTCATATGAGTAGTATGTTCTGGATTGCTAGGTCCGATGAAGCTCTGAACATTCGTCTGCAAGCATTCCGAGCTAATAATCCAATTGGGGTGATCATACAAAGGACACTCACTCTTGACGCGCGTGGGACAAAACGGCAGGGCGATCAATGGGCGGGATTAAGACGGCATCAGCGCTGGACCCTGAAATCGCGACTCGATCCGACCCGACTGATTTAGCCCAACCGGCACTTGCGGCGAAAATGAACCCCAAACCGAATCGTACCTAGAATAGCGTTCTGTTGATATTGACAGGCATCAATACAACTGGCAATGAGCAATGAGCAGGTCCCGACTGGTGCTCAAAGCTGAGGTGATTCAAGGTTGGATTAACACGTGACCAAGCCAGCAATGCAGGCTTTCTTGACAGTTCAGAGTAGCGAGTTGCGATCACTCCCTTGGAAATGATAGGCTGAAGCGTAAAGGGCAGTCACTCTGTTACAGTAGTACTGAAGTGCAGCAGACTAAGCTTCAAGGTCAAGAGTAAGCTGGCTGGCGATACGCCTTGACAACCAACGCCGTACGTAGCACTGCCCCAAGATGAAACGGACATAACGACACCAGCGGTTACGTGCTTCAGCGGCAGTGATACAGTCTAAAATTACATTCAGATACCTTTACATCCAACGCAGCGTCAGGTCTAAATGTTTGAGTCTTGTTGCTGGTCACAGTCTTGTAGCAGATTAACGGACCCTCGGAGCCGGTTTGCGCCCCGTGAAGCTCTTAACCGGCCGGGATCCCCGGAAAGGAAGATCCACTCCACAGTAAAACGACAAGGGGTAACGTATCAGCGCTTAAAGACAGTGAAGATACAGGAATAGAAATCGCCGGTAGAGAAATCGCATGTACAACGGTTGTAGAGTTTTGAGATTCAGGAACGATATCGTCATGCAATTAGTTGGTGTAGACTTCCGTACAGTGTAAGATTGGTAAATGAGGAGGGGAAACGTGGAGAATATAGTGCAGATTACCCTTTATGTGACACCGTTTGAATATAAGCGACGATGCACTGTCGCTTCTTCCTTCACAAGGCAGCTGAATTGCCAATGCATTGGCAATTCCTCTCCTCTTCTGCCCAACTTGAAGTGGTTGGGGGTGTCGCATGACTTTGTTTTTGATCCCCTCTCTCCAACTCTGGTTTCTCTTTTCTCACGCATATTCTTTGTTTCCACCATCTCCATCTTTTGTCGCTACCCGATATCGTCTGCGCGCCTTTAGACGCCAGAGTGTTCTGTTCAATCTCCTGAATTCGCCAAGTCCTTGTCGGCCCCACGGAACTGTGCGGTGGAACGAAAGGAAAAAAACTGTCGTCATATTATAATAGGGAAGAACCCGCCCTTGAGGAGGAGAACCACAGCAGCGAACCTGACACGCGCGCTCACCCACCTTTTGACTCTCTGTTCTCTTTTTCTTTCTCGACTTTCTCATCCATCGCATCGTCTTTTGCTATCGCGATATTCTCTTTTATTTGCTCAATATGACGTGGGAACTCTCTCAGAGGCGGTTTGTCCGCTCTATCAACTCAAAGTACATTTACGGTCGCATTGTAAGTTTCACCCTGTTTTTTTCGTCTACCTGACGTTGTTGCTCTGGCCTCTGCTCTGGGCTGCCAACTCTATGATCAGTCGCCACTTTAGCTTCCCCAGTATTTTCCCCAACTACGTATCCAGCTCTATCGTCATCGCTCCAAATCTCTTTATCTTGTTGATGACTTTTTTTTCTTCTGTGTGTGTGCTGCACATACTACTTCCCTTTTATTTCCATTCTGGTTTATCACTTGACGGCTTCGTTTCCTCTTTTGCGCTGTTAGGCCCGACGCTGACGACATCTTTCGATATAGCCTCTGTTGCACACCATCATCTTCTTAATCGAAATGGCTTTCATCGCAAGACTCACGGCGCGATTTAACTCGTACTATGACGAGCGACCACGTACGTCACCTTTCCCGAATCGACGGTCGATCATAGCTAACAACCACCCGCAGTCATGACCATGATGGTCACAAACGCCATCCTCGGAGGCGTCGCAGACACAGTCGCCCAGTCCATTACTGCTATCCGCGAACGAGCCGTCCGCCAGCCCGGTGGTCTCAAGAAGGACGACGGCGTCGCTATCGAGATCCACGAACTCGACCGCAAGAACCCTTTCTACGATCGCGACCTGATCCCCAACTCTACCGGTCTCCCTCCTCCGTTCGACTTTGAGCGTCTGACCCGCTTCATGGCCTACGGTTTCTGCATGGCGCCTGTGCAGTTCAAGTGGTTCCGTTTCCTTTCGCAGGTATTCCCTGTCACCAAGACGAGCGCTTTCGCTCCCGCCATGAAGCGCGTTGCTTTCGATCAGATTATCTTTGCGCCTTTCGGTCTGGCTGTTTTCTACACTACCATGACTATCGCCGAGGGTGGTGGTCGACGTGCTGTGTCCAACAAGCTTAGGGATATGTACATTCCTACTCTCAAGGCCAACTACATTGTGTGGCCTGCTGTTCAGATTGTTAACTTCCGTTTGATGCCTGTTCAGTTCCAGCTGGTATGTCAATTCGCGAAAGACTGTCTATAATTTATCGCTAACCTTTGATAGCCTTTCGTGTCAACAATCGGTATTGCTTGGACAGCATACCTCTCCTTGACCAACTCCGCCTCTGATTAAACTTACCGCATCGTCAGAACGTGGTCAGATCGACGTCGAGCCAGTTGCAGGTCGATGGTATCGAAACACTTCATTGAGACGACTATTGAAGCCGTCAGATAGAAACGGCGTTAGGATTTTTCTTTGTTTTTATACTGCATGATTCGGCACAGCGGCTCCAGAGCCCAGCGATTTGCGAGTATTGCGCGCAGCAATTGCCTAGCATGGCATCTTCCATTTTGTTGGTTCATCGGTTTGGGATACGGGCCTTGTTTAGATTTATAGCTTGCGTCTCGTTTGGCGTTTCGGGTAGGGAGATGTTTAAAATGACATGAATTGATCTCTTTTCACATCTGCGTCTGGTCGTCAATTGCTGAGTTGTCCATGTCCATGATCAATTGAACTGTCATCGCCCAGGTGCCCAGAGTAAAGGACAACGAGAGCTTCGCAAGCCAAAGTCAAAGCTCACATAAGACCCAGTCCAGGCTCATGCATTTGGGCGTCGTTTGTGCGTCGTTGAAGCCAATAGCTTGTCAATAATGCCGTTGTGGCGTCAGAAATAGGCTTTTCCAGGCTTGGCCATTTGTTGTTCCTCATACAGTCAGGGTTTGCAATTGAGTACAGGGAATCAGGCACACGACACTCGTACAGAAAAATAAAAGGCAGCTACAGCTTCATACAAATCGGGGTGTTCGGAATACGTAGTTGCGCTTTGAAGTGCTAACCCCGCAAAAAACAAGGGACCCCCTGTGAGTAAGTGACGGTGGTGCCGATGTTCGGCGTCTGACTCAAGTGTTGAAGGGGGCAAAATGTTGTGGATTCAGCAGTGTTGATCAAAAATGTTCAAGGGCAATTGAGTTCGTCATAGCTTGGAGGTGGGAATGGAGCATCAGACGGCACACAAGAAGTGAAGAATTTGTCCAATTGAGGTATTGGTGGTGTAGCTTCCGTTCCTTAAAGAGTACCTTGCAGCAGCAACCATCCGTCTGTCTTACCTTAACTAATGTAGTAGAGTATGATTGCAGTAGAGTCAGAGGTACAGTATGGTTCAAACTACCTGATATTCCCACTGAGTAATTCTCTCTGATCGGAATAATCCCGGTCAAGGGTCTGTGTCTTTGTACCGTGCTAGCAGAGTTTGCCCTCGAACTGGCGTATCAACAGATAGTGTCGTGGTCCAACTGCGTCACTCCTTTGGAAACTTTTTTTCCTCCTCCGCCATTCGGAGCTTAGCCATTAGTACACCATACAGTACAGACCTCCTCCCCCGCCCCCACCAATGAAGCCTTGCCTTCTTGTATGTAGGTAAATAACCCAAAAAGGCCCCAACTTTTGACTTTTCCACCTTCCAATTCTCTCTTCCTTTCGGAATCACCTTCTTCTTTCAATTTATACCCCAGATTATTTTGTTGCTCTTCATTCATATCATATAACCTAACGCCCATCATGTCAAACGTAGAGGTCACAGAGAACGGGACTGCTCCCACCATCCACAAGCCTCATCACAATGCTTCGCTGCCTTACCAGTCGGTCGGCGACTTCCTCTCCAACACCAACAACTTCAAGATCATTGAGTCTACCTTGAGAGAGGGAGAGCAGTTTGCCAATGCCTACTTTGACACAGGTATGTCCGCTCTTATATCCATATACAAGCTAGAAGAGCTGTTCACTGACATTACCCAACAGAGACCAAGATCAAGATGTACGACGAACCTAACTCCTTACCAACGAGCTTCGAATCCTAACAATTTATAGTGCCACGGCTCTCTCTGACTTTGGTGTCGAGTACATTGAGCTCACCAGCCCTCTTGCTTCTCCCCAGTCCCGCAAGGACTGCGAGGAGATCTGCAAGCTCGGTCTTAAGGCCAAGATCCTAACTCACGTGCGATGCACAGTAAGTTACCAATCACTGCTAAGCAGCTCGAGCCTGAATTAACACCCATCTAGATGGAAGACGCCAAGGTCGCCGTCGAGACAGGAGTTGACGGTGTCGATGTCGTTATTGGCACTTCCCAGTACTTGAGAGAGCACTCTCACGGAAAGGACATGGCTTACATCAAGGAGTCTGCCATTGAGGTTATCCGATACATCAAGAGCCAAGGCAAGGAGGTCCGATTCTCCTCTGAGGACTCTTTCCGAAGTGATCTTGTCGATCTTCTCAGCCTCTACCAGGCTGTCGACAAGGAGGGTGTTCACCGTGTTGGTGTCGCTGACACTGTCGGCTGCGCTTCTCCTCGCCAGGTCTACGACCTTGTCCGCACTCTCCGTGGTGTTGTCGGCTGCGATATCGAGTGCCATTGTAAGAATCCCCAATTGACACCCCAAAACACCCAAGACTAACATCCCCAGTCCACAACGACACTGGCTGTGCCATTGCCAACGCCCACGCTGCCCTCGAGGCCGGAGCCACCCACATCGACACCTCAGTTCTCGGAATCGGCGAGCGCAACGGTATCACCCCTCTCGGAGGTCTCTTGGCCCGTATGATCGTCAACAGCCACGACTACGTCACCTCTCGATACAAGCTCCACAAGCTCAAGGAGATTGAGGATCTCGTCGCTGAGGCCGTCGAGATCAACGTCCCCTTCAACAACTACATCACTGGTTTCTGTGCCTTCACCCACAAGGCTGGTATCCACGCCAAGGCCATCCTCAACCAGCCTAGCACATACGAGATTATCGACCCTGCTGATTTCGGCATGTCCCGATATGTTCACTTCGCGTCTAGATTGACCGGCTGGAACGCCATCAAGAGTCGTGTTGAGCAGCTCGGATTGAACATGACCGATGATCAGATCAAGCAAGTGTAAGTTGCGCCAATCTTTACTTTCAGAAAGCATATACTGACCCGATAATAGTACTGCCAAGATCAAGGACCTGGCTGATGTGCGTCCTCTCGCTATTGACGACACGGACTCAATTATCCGCTCTTTCCACTTCGATCTCCAGAAGGCTTAGATGTTAAATCTATTGTAAGAAATAAAGTAAAATGATCTGTTTGGGATGGTAAAAAGAAAAGGAGTTTGTTGTTTAGGGTAGAAACAATACAATTGCTGGCCCATTTCTACGTATATGCTGAGTTCGTTTGACGATAATGACATAGTGATCAGCTGAATGAGATATGAGATCCTCGCATATGAAACCGCCGAACGCTGCGAAACTTCGAGTATCATGATTGAGGGATCTCGCATGATAGAGATGGTTGAAGGTGAGCTATGTTGTCATCGTGGAAGCATCGTGTTTTCTTCTTTGGTAGGGCTGACGGGCCGGGATTGACTTCGGCGGTTAAGTACAATAATGCCAGGGGATCCAACAAAGGAAAGGAACATGGCGTGGCCTGTCCTGATATAATTGACCGAGATGTGAGTGGTCTGAGGAATTTGTGGCGATAGAGCATAATAAATACATGTCAAGGGTTTCTTGTATCAGATCAGATCAGCTTCCAACGTGGGATTCCGTCTGGTTCTATTTGCTAGCTTATACCTCATATCATGGATGTTCAGCCTACCACGTTCACAACAGTTATTTATATGCCAATCTTTAACGTCAACACGGTATTCTTTAAGGTGGGTCATATCATAGTTTGAGATTACCCGATTGATCGTCTTTTTGTTTCAGTCGCAGCCAGCAAGGTATGGTATTGTACGTAACAGCACATGTCTCGGCGATGTAGTATAACGTAAAGCTGCCCGCGTCTCTCCGGGCAAGTCTACATCCGCATCGCCAGAAGCCGGAGAGGATCCCCGTAACCCGGCGATGTGTAAAGACGAGATATTGTGTACAAGGACATTGAAGTCCGTGCAGAGGTTGAGTGAGTGATTTGGGAGCAGAGTGGGCTTGACTCAACTTGACCGAGACGACACCGATCATGTCATGGGAATTATAGGCAGAAAAACACTGATAACAAGATACCTCACGCCAGATTCATGGCTAAAGCGTCTTGTCCAGGGGTTTTCATCATCCCACCACCTTGGAGTCCAGCCGCGAAAGCCCCGCCGGCGTCATGGCGTTGAAATTGACCCCCACCTGAGACTTCGCAACAGAGGTACATGCCCGCGTACTATTTACTACCAGACATTCCCCTCAAACTCTCTTCTTCCTCCCTCCTCATCAACTTTTTCTCTTCATCCTAAAATCATCGCAATCATGTCGCTGTCCAACAAGCTTTCCATTACTGACGTCGACGTCAAGGGCAAGAAGGTCCTCATCCGAGTAAGTACAAGAAACAGCAGAAAAAGTTGCTGATGACCCCGCGGTTATGATTGTTGAGCTTGGTTGAGCTCCCCGCACTGCATCGCATCACCAGATGATATGACCATCAATCGAAGCGATTGCACTGGAAATGCCTTGGGTAATATCATCAAGCAGCTGCAATTGCTAGCAATCATTCTCAGCATCGCAATTCTCATCAAACCCTCAACAATACCCCGCCATACAGTCAGCTAACAAAACCCCTCCAGGTCGACTTCAACGTCCCTCTCGACGCCGACAAGAACATCACCAACAACCAGCGAATTGTCGGTGCCCTCCCCACCATCAAGTACGCCCTCGAGAATGGTGCCAAGTCCGTCATCCTCATGTCCCATCTCGGCCGCCCCAACGGCTCCCCCAACGAGAAGTACTCTCTCAAGCCCGTTGTTGCCGAGCTCGAGAAGCTCCTGAGCAAGAAGGTCACCTTCGCCCCTGACTGTGTCGGTCCCGAGGTTGAAGAGATCGTCAACAAGGCTGAGGATGGCTCCGTCATCCTCCTTGAGAACCTCCGATTCCACATTGAGGAGGAGGGTTCTTCCAAGGACAAGGATGGTAACAAGACCAAGGCCGACAAGGCTCAGGTTGAGGCTTTCCGCAAGGGTCTTACCGCTCTTGGTGACGTCTACATCAGTGAGTATCCCAATACACCCATCATGACATTCAATGCTAACCAAAACAGACGACGCTTTCGGCACTGCTCACCGTGCTCACTCCTCCATGGTCGGTGTCGACCTCCCCCAGAAGGCCTCCGGTTTCCTCGTCAAGAAGGAGCTCGAGTACTTCGCCAAGGCTCTCGAGGAGCCTCAGCGCCCCTTCCTCGCCATCCTCGGTGGTGCCAAGGTCTCCGACAAGATCCAGCTCATCGACAACCTCCTTGACAAGGTCAACACCCTGATCGTCTGCGGTGGCATGGCCTTCACTTTCAAGAAGACCCTCGAGGGCGTCTCCATCGGAAACTCCCTCTTCGACGAGGCCGGTTCCAAGACTGTCGGCAGCCTCGTTGAGAAGGCCAAGGCCAAGGGCGTCAAGCTCGTCCTCCCCGTCGACTACATCACCGCCGACAAGTTCGACAAGGACGCCAACACTGGGTACGCCACCGACAAGGACGGTATCCCCGACGGCTGGCAGGGACTTGACTGCGGCAAGGAGTCCGTCAAGCTCTACAAGGAGGCCATCGCCGAGGCCAAGACCATCCTCTGGAACGGTCCCGCCGGTGTCTTCGAGTTCGAGAAGTTCGCCAGCGGCACAAAGGCTACCCTCGACGCCGTCGTCGACGCTGTCCAGAAGGACGGCAAGATCGTTATCATCGGAGGTGGTGACACCGCCACCGTCGCCAAGAAGTACGGTGTCGAGGACAAGATCAGCCACGTCTCTACCGGCGGTGGCGCCAGCTTGGAGCTCCTCGAGGGCAAGGAGCTGCCCGGTGTTACTGCTCTGTCCAGTAAGTAAATAATATCCAATACTGTTGGAGTACGACGTTTATGAACCTGTTGATGACGGGCTATGAAAATGGAAAAAGGCCAGGCAGGAAGAGCTAGTCTGTAGCAAAGCAAAGCAAAGTAATTAAATACCAAATACCAATAGAGGCGTAAAAGCGCCATAAAAACACTATCTGCGTTTCAAGACTTCGCTGTGTACGCTTTATTGATCGTCTAGACTACTCTATAACCATTCTCAAGTTCTGCTTCTATAGTTCATACTCCATACCATAAGCTCAATCTGTCTCGTCGAAGTAGGATGTTCTCTGACGTTTATTTGGCCGGTACTCACTTGCATTCTCGGGCGCAGTCTCAGTCGAGCCATAACCAGACTCCTCGCCACCAGAATTAGGCCGAGGCTCCTCAAACGCATCGCGCAGTCCCGCCCGTCGGAGCTCTGCCTGCGACTGCTCACTGAGTGGAGGCGGAGCTGTACTTATACCCACGGGAGTTGGGATATCCACTGAAATTGAGCGACGCCAGTCAGGCGGATAATATGGTCCCCGTCGTTCCATCCAGTCCACTACGTTCCGATGGTAATGTTGTTCGGCCTGCCTAGCTTGTCTGGCCGAACGCGCCATGCCCAACGCGGCTTCGTCAAGATGAAAGTTGGTGTCTACGTTCTCATAGCCTCTTGCGCTCGAAAGAGCCTCGTACATGCGGTCTGTAGAAATGTTGCCGAGGTATTGAGTGTTTCTGGGTCCTGGAGTTATCGCAGGGTGTGGCAGAGCGTGATGGTGTCCTGCAGACGACAAGGCTCGTCTTATATTCATTAGACACACGTCATCCCACTCCTCGGGGGGTTCACGATCCTCCAGATCAGTATCACGTCTGTGACATCGCGAGGTATCGGGCGCTCTCGCCACTTGACTCAACTGTTCTTCAATCGGGACAGGAAGTTCGTCCTCGCCATACACTAGAGGCTCACGTCTGCGAGGAGGCATTTCTTGCGCTCTGGCCACTTGGTACAACTGCTCTGCAATCCGGGCAAGCTGTGGGTTTTCTCGGGCCCGTCTCAATGTAGCCAATGTACCTTCTCCGATGGGCAACGTTGGCAGTGTGACAGACGACTGCTCCGGAGAATCGTCTACATCAAGCGCGTTTTGTGCTGAGCAATTGCATGCGAAGCAGAAGCAGTCGATACACTCGCATCCTTCCTGATTGCAGCATCCCTGAGTGGGCGGTCCCCGAAGGCAGGTACAATTGCAACGGGGATCTTCCGGGAGGCTAGGGTCCGAAGTGAAGACATTCACATTTTTAACAGATGCTGGGGCTTCCGTGTTATCGACGTCGTCATTACTGATCGTGCTTGATTGATTTGTGGGTTCCTGCTGCTCTCCTTCACTGTATTCATGGTACAGGTCGAGCCTTGTCATAAAACAGGTCAAGTCCCACACTGTTTGTATATCATTTCCGGGTACAAAGATATTGCTTGCAGCTTTGTCTTCTTCCTTGCTGCGTCGGCACTCCTAAACCATTGTTTTCTCCTTGCTCGCTCGAAGTTTATTGATGCCGTCTTTCATTACTGAATGCATAGGGGCGCATGTTGTAGTCTGTGAAAGCACGGGGATCGCCCGGCTCGTCGCGCGGTTGTAGTCGTCTTTGTGACACTATCGGCGTTTGGCCTCGACTTTCTTAAGCTCCTCCCTGTATACCAGTTAGCTATCATCCGGAAAAAGGACAGCGTATGAACCTGCCGGAGTTGTTGTGAGAAATCATCGCTTGTGTCATCATCATCCCAGCTCTCCTCCCAGAGGTGCTTGGTCTCGCCGCTACCCTTGGCAGCCTCGGTCTGGTCCTCAGGCCAGTCTGAATCTCGTTAGTTGTCTGTAGAAGACGCGGTACTGGTGAGTGTAGACGTACCATCAACAGGGAAGTCCTCAAACTCGTCGTCTTCGCCGAGAGCGGCGGGCTTCTGCTCTGGCTTCTGCTCGACAGGCTTGTCGTCTGTTGTCTTGGGGTCTGTGGAAGCCATGATGGAAAATATGGTTGTGCAGTAATTGATCGATCAAAGCGAAGAGGGTATGTGGAAAGTATGAATGATCAGAAGTATGGCGGTTGTTATGATGAGCTGGTGTTGTAGAGACGGACTGTGGAGACCCGTAGTGATGATGCGGTAGCTGGAGCCTTGCGGTAAGGCGGAAAGGCGCTACGGAAAAAGGATCCACCGACGTCAAATGTAGGGTAAGAGCATTGGAGAGGCGTGTTACACTGTTATGGAATGTGGTATCAACTGGGAAAGAGACTCAAATTACCTAGAATGAGATAACGCCAGAGGCTGCAAGTCAATATTGAAAGCTTTGGAAAGCTCAACTGACCTTTTAGTTGACGGCTGGGTTCTGCGAACTGCTGTTTGTAGATATTCGTCAGAGGAAGACTTCCCCACTAACTGCCGTTTTACAACACCGGAAGCATCCTTGACAAATGCTCATCTTCTTTTCTAGTTACCTCTTCGTCTGTCTTTATTCGGCTTTAACTGGCTTAACATTAGAATCGCATGTGTCGGTACGTGAATACTAATCTGCGGGTAGAGCGACGGTAGGTGCTCCAGGTGCAATACTGCGGTGAAATGGTGATTATCTGATATATACTAAAAAGAAGTATCAACCTTCAACAATCAGATCACCAGCGACCGTGGTGTAG
>QGED01000077.1:30688-42219 GCA_004367475.1 Fusarium camptoceras | reverse complement strand
ACTACCTATGGTCGTATGTACCAGAGGAGCTTCTGCAATAACCTATATCCTGTTTCTGTAAACCCCCGTCAACCTGAGTTAACGCCTACAATTCCGATATCCTGGCCCTCCAGGGTAACGCATCATCAAATGACAGCCCGACGCGCTTGTTGAAGTAGCTCATGATTATCCAGCGCCCGAGATCTGTTGAATAGAACACGATTTTATGTGCGTTGCTCCCCTCTGTTTACCGCATGGGATGACTATTTAGGAACGTGTTGACCTCTCGAAACGCGTTTTCCTTGTGAGTTGACAAACACGTGTGTAACAACTTTGTGAGGAAACCATTCGCACAGTGCTGAAGTTGACAGAATGTATCATTTCATTGAAACACTTTCAGCTACGTCATCGAAGGTTCTTCGTCGATCTTTTTAGCACTTTCCTCTCTCCACATTACGATAACAATAAATCCAACCGCCAATGTGCACATCAAAGCCAATACTGACATCCACCATCCGTATCCAATCTTCGCTTTCGCGATAGGCGACACAACGGTACCAATCGCAGCCATAATATTTCGCACCAAGTTCAGATCCGCAACAATAGAAGCGCCGACTCCGGGTCTGATGTCAACGAGGAACGGCATCACTGTCGATGTGACGAGCATGAAGCCTAGCCCGAACAAGAACGCCCCGATCAGAGGAGTTATCCAGAATGCTTTGCGATCGATCAACCAGCCGTAGATGAGGAGCCCAGCGGGGACGAAGCCCACTCCGTACCATGCTGTCTTTAGTCTCTCGACGGGGTGGATTTCTCCGTTGTGGATGACCTGGGATCGCAGCAGCTTGGCATCGCTCAGTTTGCCGCCGACGACGCTTCCGATGGCGTACCCGACGCAATTGCTGATGTAGCAAAGACCAACTTCGATTGAGGAGAAGTTATACGGCTGCGCAGAGTATGCAAATGGAAGCGTGGTGGTCAAAGAATAAAGACTGCCGTAGCATATGCTCACGTACGCGATGGGTAGGGCAATTGACGGTACAAGCAGAAATTTGAGCTTCGGTAGCGGCGCTACGGCATCGCGCTCCAATGCCTGATACCATGGCTGCTTCTCTTGGCTCTTATGCTTGACCAATGTCTCAGGCAAAAGCAGCATGGTGAGTGTAGCAACGCTGAAGGTGAAGATGCCCATGAAGTACAGATTTGCCCGCCAGCCGAGCCACACTTGCAGGCCACCGCCGATGATGGGTGAGATTAGCGGCCCAAGAAGCGTGCCCATGTAGAACCATCCCAAAGCAGATCCTCTCTCAGTCGAGATATAGATGTCGCTTATGACTCCCGCGCCGACACCCTGAGCTGAAGAGCATCCCGCCGCCTCAATAAAACGGAAGAGAACCACTAAAGGGAAGTGGTTGGACAACGCACAAGTAACAACAGCGATCGTTGAGAGAAGAAAGCTGAAGATCAGAACAGGTCGACGGCCATACTCCTGGCTCAGAGTGCTCCACCATAATGGAGCAGTGGCTTGACCGATGAGGAATACTGTTGTGACGAGGGCAACGTTTGATTCGGTAGTGTGGAAGTAATCGAGTAGAGTCGCGAAGGATGGGAAGAGGATATTTGATGCAAAGGGTGCGGTGAATGCTGATAATGTGATTATTGTAACGATGGCATGTTTTTGCCACACTGAGTGAGTCGTTGGGTCCTCGAGATGACTCGTGAAGCAGAACTTGTCGAGCCATGAGCCTTTCAACTGAGGCACCTTCTCACAAGTTGTCGCTTCCGACATTTCGCTACTTTGCAAGGACGTTCAGATACACAGAGGAAATGGATACATGAGTCTCTGATGAGGTACACTTTGTATTGATATATACAGCTATGTAGAAATTTGCAACTTGTTGCCAAGTTACGTAGTAAGTCTACTCAGTCTGATGAATTGGGTTTTGATACATGATCTATCTTTAGACTTCTGCCATGACGAAGTCAGGCTTTCACAACCAATGGTAGTTCAGGTACGGTTGAGCCGATAGACAACCTTAGAATAATGTCAGCATCAAACGTTGTATCGCCGCTATCACACAGCCGCCGCGGGAGTTGCCGAGCGGATCTATGCTTCCGACACCCTATAGATAGTCTTTCTACGACGTCGCTGTCACACACTAGTTCGATATATGCGAGAAAACTTTTGCAAATGCGGCCGACTTTAAGCGCTCGTTATGTCATTCTTGAACTTCAAACTCAGAATGTCGGACTCGCATTATTTGAGGGCTCACCCGCTACTGCAGCACTCACGTCACAACATCACTAGTGAGGGAGAGCGGCCTCGAAAGGAGGTCTATTCAATCTGAACAGCAGTTTAACGATGAAGAATGCGTTGGGTGTTTGGAGTGCTCATGTCTCAAGCATAATTGTCCGTACCGTCTTGACCCTGGTCAGCATCACGAGCCCTCAAAACCATCACAATTAGGACAGAGCGTGATGGAAGCGACCTTAAGCTACAGTTAAGTATACGCCCCCCTCTGAGCATTCCATCTAGCGATCATCAACAGGAAACAGGTGCAAGAAAGCCAGCCAATTCAGACTCGACCACAACCAGTCAAGACGAAGGCTAATCGTCATGCCCTCACAGAAAGATATCAAGAATTCTTCCACAACCGAGTCTCGCGAGTCAGCCAAGGGTGTGGAAAAGAAGGAAAAGCCCCCCCTGCCGAATTGGCAGAATGTTAAAAAGGGCAGAGAAGGCTGACTGGATCATTGATCCTAATGGTTCTTCGGTGCCTGTGGCTCAGGGTCGTTTAACTGCTGACATTGAAGGACAAGAACTTGGGCGTGAGTTTAGTGGGCTCCTTGACTACTGACCAGGGATAGATGCTGTGGAAGGCTTTGCTGCTATGGGTTTTTGAGGTCGTTAAGCTCTGCTGTCAGGACTATTTACTAGGCTTCCCCGCGACATCCTAACCTGTCCAATGGTCGCAATCATCAGCCTTTCCAACATTAATTATGCATCCTTCGTGGCGCAAGCCCTACCCGAGGTGTCGTTGACGGGATAGGCGAAGGAGCATCAGCTAGCTCCAGGGGTCTTCAGGGTCTATTGACTCTTGGCTTAATAGCGCCATGAACTATCGAGTTCCCGAACGCTCTAAGATCCACCAAACCTCCGAAAACGATGGCAAAATCCACTTTCTGGTCGTAAGCGATTCAGCTTTCGCTGTGATCCTGGCTGATATTTGTTTCTTTTTGGTGATGGAGGACTTTGTCGAAAAGTCCCCGACACTCCGGGTTGACTCTTGGCAGCTGGAAGATGCTCTTTAAAGCGTCACGCGCCGCTATCGCCACCTTCCTGTCAGTGTCGCTCATTTGAAGCCCATCGTTAAACCCGTTCAAAATGCGTTCAATACTCGCCTTCGCAGCCCTCATCACCGCTGACGTAGTCGTCGGCAGCGCGTGCAAACCCCGACCAAGCAACACCCTTCCAACACTCGCCTTCACGACCAAATCGATCAGCACATCAACACCAACCAGCGATGGCACGCTTCCAAAAGTTCGCAACGTCGCGATTAACGGCAACATGGCCGAAATCGATGAAGAAGACCCGCTCATTGTCCCTGACTGGGACGTCGAAAATGATGCGAAGATCGTCGGTGGTGTTGGACGCGAAGAGCCTGGGAGTACCGAACGAGGTGCTTGTGCGATGAGCGCTGCGAATGTGGATGTCAATTTGTTGAAACGAGATGTTGGCTCGGGCGTCAGCATGTCGCAGACCATGAGCGATCTCGAAGTTGGAACAACATACACCATCCGCTTTTATTACCGCCTTGTTCTGGCACAGGGCGTGACGGATTGTCAATTGACTGCTGGCTTTGGTAACTCACTTATCTACAACATCGCCGTCGCAAGCCTCGACGTCTCTGAGGCTTGGACAGAGGTCCTCAAAACTGCCGATGCCGTGGAGAGTAGCGCTTCCCTAAAGATCCAGATGGAATGTCGGGGTGGTAGTGCTACCATTCTTCTCGACTCGCTCTTTGTTTCGAACAAGGTTACGCCCCAGAATATTAATCAGTTTGCTGTTGATTTTGGTAATAATGGGAGCGGTGCCAATCCTCCTCTTGAACAAGGTCCCCAGACTACTGCATCCTCAGACCCGACGTTGCCCGCAGAGACTGTTACTACAACCGACCCGCCTTCTTCTGATCTGTCGACAACAACCGAGTCCGGACTCAACGTGGTAACAACAACGACCACGCCCGAAGCCCCATTTTGCTCCAAGTCTCTCAACGGAGGATGTTGGTGGAAGGGCTCCTCGATCGGCTGTGCAAACAGAGGCTACTGGCCCGGACCCGGTGGTGAAGGCCGCCTGGTACCTCGTCCCGATAACTATCCCGAGCCTCTCAGTCAGCTGTGGTGCGTAGGCTGGTGTTCTTTGTCTCCTGGATGCAGATCTGCCGCATACAGCCCTAAGGACAGGACATGTCGCTTCTCCGAGTTCGCCGTCCAAGACTCCAACTTTGTTGAGGGTCCCGATGTTCACACCGACACTGAGGGTGTTTACTACTGGCACGATCTTTCCTGCTTCCATTGTCCTTGCAACGAGGGCGATCAAGTTGAAACCGAGCCCGCCCCGACTCCTACTGAGACTAGCTCAGTCGGCCGGCTCCCACCTGCATCTACCTGTCCAAAGGCTCTAGAGAATGGCTGTACGTGGAACGAAGGCTCCCACGGAGGAAGTGACATCAACTGCCAATACCGTGGTCGCTGGCCCGGTGCTGACGGAACAGGATACATCGTCGAGAAACCTCGAGACTATCCAATGGCTTTGAGTCAGTCGTGGTGTGTCGCATGGTGCTCCCTGTTACCCGGCTGTCGAGCGGCAGCGTTTATCTACGAGGGTCGAGTCTGTCGTTTCTCGACTCATGCCGTTCATGACGACGATTTCGCCAGGGCTGATGATCCCAACTCGGACTCTGAAGAGCTGGGTATTTATTACTGGCATGATCTGTCTTGTATGGATTGTCCTTGTAAGGATGAGGCTGAGACCACTCAGCCTCCCACTACTTTTGTTCGCTCAGTCACCACCGCTTAAATTGATGCTGATACTACAGAGCCTACTACTACGGAAGACAGAACTACATCATGGACATCAGCAAAGCCACCTCGTCCTTCCGCCTCCGACACCTGCGAATGGTCAAAGGCTTTGGATCTTTGCGAATAGAACGAGAACATCCCGGTAGAAAATTGTCGAGGCGTTCCTCAAAGCGTCAACCCTGATCAGTACCGCAAGATTCCTGCCGACCACGAGCCCAGAGTCACCAGTCAAGTGCAGTGCGCCATTCTCTGCAACACCAATTCCGACTGCCGCGCCTGGGGATTTTCGCAGGAGAACATGGATATCGAGTGTGTTCTTGCTTTGGTTTCAAGGAGAATTGACGAGCTTGACTATGTCGATAATGCACCTATGCATGAGTGGTATCCTTCTCGGTGTTTTGCTTGTAGGAGCTGTGTTGCCAAGTGGAACTGGACCAGAGGTTCATAGACGGACTAAACCAGCGATGTGTGGGCGTCAATGTTCGATGTATTCTTGTATATAATGACAGAAACTATGGAAGGAGTTTATTATTCACACATATATCCAAAACCTGCTTGTCTGAATCAGATCCACAACAGAGTTTCGTTATGATTGAAGAACAACAGTAATGACAGAGATAGGTTTATCAAAAACAAATCTGATTCGCTGTAGTCACAAAGGTATATAAACTCGAGCCTAAGAGAATTCACATCCTCTCTTGCCCAAAAAGCAATATAGAAATATCACCTCGCCCCCAAGAAGGTTACATACAGCATTAACACATACATCATGAGTTCAGGTACAACTAATAATGCAAGCGGCAACGCTCCGTTAACCAACGGTAATACAAATGACATCGTCATCGCTCGTGGGAGCAGTCGAAATGCGCCGTCCCCGGAGCCGATCCCTCCGGCTAACCCCAACACTCCAACAAATGACTCGAACGCTACAACGACCAGGACGCAGGTTAACGGAGTGCAAACCAATGGTGAGCGATAGTCTAAGGGCGGCGATATTTGGGTAAGGGGTGTGTTTATTTCTTTTGTAGGATTCTTGGTAGTATAGGAGGCGGACTGAGATTGATGGACCTGTTTAATTATTGAGCTAGCTGTCTAGTTAGGTATAGAATACACGTATGAACTCTCTGGCTCCCGATCAATTGGAAGGAGACAGAATAGTCAAATTTCTAGGCGTTTTTACATGTTCCAATGATATTTCCTTGCGACATTCCTTAGTATACAAAGGTGTAGAAGAAATCGGACCCCGACCATACACTAACAACCAGCCGAAACATGCCCTTTACGACCAATAAACATCATGGCAATGAAGAAGAAAACGTTTTATTGCAAAAAACAATAGATAAAAGAGCCAAAAGAATCGACCACGCCAGGATTCGAACCTGGAATCTCTAGAGANNAGCCATTAGGCCACGCGGCCGGTGTTTTGTATGGTGATGGCTTCACTCTGACGCCTCATAGACGCAAACATTGCGAAACTTCATCGCCGCCCGATATGGCCTTCGGTATTGCAACTTGAGACTGCCCAACATTTATGCCATCTTGATTTTTTGAGTTGTGAAAACCGGTACCACATACCCATCACACATTCTTCAAGTAAACTAAGAGCTTAATTTGCTTCATCCTTAACCGCCTCCTCAAAGTCATTCAAAAACTTCCAAAGCGTCTTCTCTCTCCATCCCTTCGCCATCCAATCGTTAGCTGTATTGGGAAATACATCTACAACACCCATGAGAAACCTATCGTGCGCTGGGATAAAGAAGAGATTATCCTGGGCATCCACCTTCTGCGCTTCTTTAATCGTCTTGATAGCCAGCTCTATGTCTTCTCCGATATTCGGATCAAAGAATGTCTCGCCTACCTTGCGGCCCCGCTTGACGTTGATGTCGTCAAAGACGCTGCCTGGACAGCGTGAGAGCAGAGAGCGTAGGGACTCAGAAAGGGTAAGATGTTGAGATAGATGGGATGGGAGAGGGAGGTAAGGAGATGGTCTAATTTCACCGCCGTGGTGACAGAGATCGCCGCCCATGAGGATGAATGTGGGGGGTGAAGTAGTTGTACGAGCGAGACCGGCGAGGTGACCGGCTGCATGGCCGGGGGTATCGAGGAGATAGAAGGACCCATCGCCAAAGAAGTCGAATGCTTTGAAAGGGCCGACCTTGAAAGGTTTGTCGTCAAATTTGATCTCTCTAAAGTCTCGTCCCCTAGAAACCGTCATTATCTGGCCATTGACCATCCTGAGATGATACTCACTTGTAATCAACCTCCCGAATGGGCGAGTTAGGATTTGCTGGGTATCCAGGGCAGTAAGCTTCCTTGAATCCCTGTCCGACGACGAGCTCTGTGGATCCGGGAAAGGTCGAAACGTCTCCAACGTGATCAAAATGATGGTGACTGATGCAACAATTAGCAACTTGGACTTTTTATTAGCTTAGTGAACTCTGACCTCCAAATTACACTGTTGATCTGAGAAGGCTGCACATTGTTCTCCTGAAGGATATCGGCAACATTCTTGGGAACATCAACGCCCAGTTTCGCCTCGGTAATCGTCTTGCACCACATGGGCGAGAAATTCTCCAATGGGTTTTTGGGTACTCCCAAGTCAAACAGCGCCCTCCTGCCCGAGGAGCTTTCAATTAGGAATGACCATGTGGTCACAGTAGGCATATAGTCCATACCCTTCATAGGAGGCGTCATGAGATGCGAAGCAGCCAGCTTTGACAGTCGTAGAGAAGAGTCAATGATGCTAACTCTGGCAGCAGCGCCGTCAGATACGTCGAAGCGAGGTTTCTCAGCCATGTTGATCTTTGGTGCGCGAAAACTGAAGAATTGTGATTCTGAGGATCGATTTCAATCTCATGCAGTGAAAATGAGAGTTTTATAATTCTTTCGGAATGCCGACCCTCCGAACTGCGACGTTGAATAACGTTAGGCTACCGACTGGTCCGTAGACGGAGGCCGATTGGATCGCGGGATTGCTTCGAACCCCCAAAGTGGAGGTGTTGAAGCGTCATGCATACAGCTACCCGGAAACTCCGTCGCCCGTTACGTTGTTTGGTGACAGTCTTTGTCATTGAATTTGTAAGAACCCGTTTGTCAATGAATCCGATTGCTGTTACACACGTTGACTTCAGGTTCTAAAGGGCTGGTGAAGCTTTCATAATGTTGATTTTGAGACTGTCCGTTGTTCAGAAGTGCTATCATTTGAATTGACAGGCACCCATAGAACATCATTTGTACATGCTGACGCTGGACCCTTCACTCCGAACCAATAAGAATGCCGTAGGTTGAAAAGGTCCACAGCCTCCCATACCATACCTTCTGTCAAGTGACTACAGCTAATGGAGAAATCAAGAATATGTTCAAGTGCAAGATCAAGTTGTAAGTTTCCAACGCCTGCCGCCATGGTTCCAGTGAATGCTCCTTGTCGTGTCGCCGCAGACTTTGGCTCGATATTCAGACGCCCCGTCGGGTTTTTTTTAATTTTTTTTTTTAATTTTCTTTTTTAATTTTCTTTTTACCAAAACAGGCTCGGCGAAGTTGTTGACTGCTATTAATTATACTAAGACCCTGACTGAAACCCCCCATCGAGCTTACAGATGCCGATAGCAGACACATTTAGTCTGTAACTGTGCCATTATTATATTAAATCTAGTTAATATCACGACCAAACGGTCAGAGGGTTTCGCACGTACATTCGGACCTTGACTCGCATCATGTCGTCACCACACTCTTGGAGCCTGCTGAGATTGCGCATCTTCATCGAACGACCGAGTAATTGGGTTAGTGGTAAAATTCCCCGTTGCCAGCAGTAGGTAACCTAATTACCTATTTACAATTGCTGATCTGTTACCACTAACGTCATCTCTTCCTAATTAAATCACTTTCCCGTCAATAAATATTAATTTAAGAAGGGCCCTTGTAGGTTAAAGGAACCCCTAAGAGCCTTAAGGCTTCGGGTTTCAGTAATTGAAGTACGTTAAATGTTAGCGCTGGGTGAAAACATAGTGAGAGCTACACACAACCGGAGAGCAACGTTGGCATTGGTCTTGGGTCCAATTTTGGACTTGACGATAGTGTATTTACTTTAGTTTGGAAACACGATATGGTTTGTGTCAATCTTGGGGTGTAAGTTCACCGTGACGTACGTAAAGCCAGCGAGGCTGAATTATTCCGATCTTTCCCCATCCTTGGCATCCTGTTTCGCGCAAGCCAAAGATACGTTGATTGTCACTACTAACGGTAGAATCGAACATGTTCAGAACTCAACAAACCCTCGGGGGAATAAGAGGTAAAGCTTTTTCATAGATTGCGCATTTAAAGCGCCTGATAATCAGGTTTCCATCTTGAACTACACTTTTCAAGCACTATGAATCTAATGCTAAACTCGTTGAACAAAACTCTTGCCTTCCTTTCCGCTTCCCAGCGCTCAAGGCCTTTACCGAAGGGGCTAACACAGTAGTAGGCTTAGGCGAATCGCGTTCTCCCAGATCCAGAATCCAGACCGGTCAACAAGGGCTAGCTCCTGCCACTTACCGTAGCTTCTCTTGGTCTTGAACTCAAGACTAGCATTCCAATCATCGTGGCCATGGTGTTGCACAGTATGCACTCCCTCACCAAGGCCGAGCGCCACACCCCAACATGGAAGAAATGACAACCTGAGGAGGGGCTCAGTGGTAGTAAACAGGGAAGGCTATCATGAATACTTGCGTCTATTGGCCGTCTGTTCGGCTGCCAGGCCCTGAAATCCCTATCAAGTTGGTGAGTCTTTGCTGATCACGACGTCTCGAGTACTTACCAGTCTTCTTCATAATGGGCCCATCTTGTGTTTGCTTCGTCGATGGTGTATAGACGGTGACAGTATGCTTGTTTGTCCCTAGCAGGTCCAGCCAGCGGCGTAGACGTCTGACAGGAATCTCCTTCAAAGTAGAGCAGAAGCCACCCTTCAGCGCAGTCAGTACGTAGAGGTGACAGAGAAGTCGTGTGTGACTTGCAGAATATTGGTAGGTCCCCTCGCTTGATGCGACCAGTATCCAGCGCCTCAGGCAACATGACTTGAACTTTTGCTGAGTACGCATTGCGGGCATCCTCAGATGCGTAGCCATGTGCGTCGTTATTCGGCCCCAGCGTTGCCAATGATGAATCATCTTGGTAGCGATCTGTGTCTAGTGTCAGAAACGGAGCTGATAGGAACAGCACCTCCTCGAGAGCCAGGCAAAGCAAGGGTTCAGCAGTCTTTGCCATGTATGGGTGCGAAAGCTCAAATGGCTCTAATGGCAACAGATAGCGTGATGATAAGCCCGATCGTGCGTCAGCCTCCGTATCTGCCATTTGTTATCCATACAGTCGTGGGTGCTCTTTCCGACCGAACGGACCATATGACGGAAATCACGATGGCGGTGACGATCACTGTTGTTCCGCGGCCTCAAGATCTGCCTTCAGTTGCTCGTCCTCTCCAGGTGTCTGCTCCTTCAGGCCCATCTCCCACCTCACAATCGCCCGTATGAGCCGACCCCCCTGGGAGATTGGCCATTCCGAGAGGCACTGTCGATGGGTTTGTTCTCCGGGAGCTAGTTTCGGGAAGTCATTGGTCATCAAAAAGCTACGAGGGCTGGTGTCTGCCATGCCGTTGCCTGCCCCAAAGTAAGTATGGGGAGTTTTAACGACTTGCGGCGTTGGTCGCGCACTGCTTACAGTGACAATACTGACTTTTGACAAACCAAGAGATGCTTGAATAAGCTAGGTTTGTACAAAAGGCAGATGGTAAAGTTGTTTTCGTCCGTAAGACGAGCTACAGGCAGAAGAGGCTGAATGGAGGGGCTCCTAAGAGTGCCTCTGCGCAGAAAGAGGTTGGGAAGTTTGGGAGACAGGAAGGGTGGCGGTTCACTCGTCTGGGACTGGAGAAGTATCGGCAGTGAGGGAGGAAATAAGCAGAAGTTCTATGCTTTGTGCAAAGGCTGATTTTAGAGCAGGTTACTAAAGACCGTGTGTAATTCATGATAGTTCAAGGGGGGTGTAAGTTTGTTAAGAACCTTAGTTTTTCGGTTCCTCGGCGAACCAGTTGCAACACTCTTCGGGTAGCCTATCAAGTTGACAAAGATAGAGAAACATACTTTCTTAGTATTTGACACATCAAGTCACTATGGAGGGAGCCTTGTTCAACAAGAGTTGGTCCACACCTTCTACTTGAAAAGAACAGCCATCACGCGGATTATGTTCCCTGTATTTACTTCACAACACCTGAAGTTCTGGAAAAGATAAAGAAGACGACGAGAAAAAGTTTGATATGGCGTTCAACGCGATTCGACCGTCTGCATGTGTACTGTTCCATGCGAGATATAATAAATAGCGCAACCATTGCTGTGATGGCAATGAAAGCTCAGGCATGAGGTTCATCAAAGCTGCGGGGCTATCAATCGGCAACAGCCAAAAAAAATGCAAAAGTTTAACTTAACATACAACAGCGGGGATTC
>QGED01000077.1:0-30658 GCA_004367475.1 Fusarium camptoceras | reverse complement strand
TGACTATGGGAGAGCGGACGGGATCCCGTATTTTCTGGTAGGTATGGTCGTATGTGATAAATTAACAGCACGTTATGAGATATATACTTACTCCTCGATAGGAAAAAGCTTCGCATTTGCGGTAGGTAGGTGCTGGCGACACACATGAAAGCAGGGATAATAGAATGCTTGGTACAAACGTGAAATGATCTGTTTGTCTCATCTCCTAGGGGCCTACAGCATCCTCGATAGCCGCAACAATGTCATCTCTCCCATCCCAATCCTTTTTCTCCAGCCCTTTCTGAATTCTGTCCAATATTATACCGCCTTTATATGTTTTACTCCACCTCTCCTTATCCTCGTCAGTCATAGTATCCAGAAATCCCTGGAGCTCCTGCGCGACAGGATCTGGTCCTACTCGCTTATTCCCATTTCCTTCTGACGACTGGCCATACTTGCGATTCAGTCGCCACATCTTGAAGCGATCCCAGAATTTCGTGCCATAATAACCGGGAATACCTCCAGCAAGTATCGCGAAAGCACGGCCATGGACAATGACGGTCGCCACATGTCCACCGACAAGCTTAGCCCATTTTTCTCCGCCTTTGGCCAGCATACCCACTGTCTTTGGGTGTGTATCTTCGAGCTCGTCTAGGACTTTGAGGACTTGCACAAGGAGGATTCGTTGAACATACGAGTACTTCTTCTTCTTGGTCCAATAAGTTGAATTACTCGCCGTGATGGATCGCAGTTGCTCAAAGTGTGTAGGAAACCTTCCAGGAATGACCGATTCGTTGAGGGGAAGATCGAAGACTCGCACGTGTACGGGGTCAAGAAATGGCGCGAGTGACTGTAGTTGAGTCTCATTCCGTTTAAGCGGCTCGTTCGTGAAGTGAATCATTGCCGGCCCATCGACTCTCCATATCGAGCAGAGGAAACTGCCTGGACAGGCGATGTAGTTGAACTTCCTTCTCCCTAGTGGCTGCTCGTACTCATCTCTATGTTGCAGCAACTCGAGAAACGCCTTATCCCAAGGGTCCTCGTTCCAAGTCTCGTTCAACGGGTACTTATTCGCTGAGAGGTAAATCCAGTGATGCCATGGGGGGGAATACCGACGGGATGTGCGATACAACGCATTGAACTGGGCCAAAACCCCGACATTGTTCGTTTTCCAACCCTGAGGTCTGCTGATCCCTACGTCTCGGGCCCACGTGAGAGGGTTGTGCAGCTGCTTAATGTGATAGGGAGCCTGAGGAATGTACAGAGGATTTTCGCCATATGGCTGCTTGAACCATTCATACGTTTTGATGGTGATCATGTTGTCCGCGAACAAGCCAGTTTCCTTCATTTCAGATTTGTGGTACCATTTACCAAGAACGAACCCTTGGTATAAGGCGAGCGGGACAGTGAGCCCTGATAAGGGTATACTGAGCAAGAAGACATAGGTGACGGTGCGCAACAGAATCTTGGAACACCACCAGCTGAACCCAATGGGGCGTGAAATGATGGCCGGTATCCTCATTTCAAGAGTCCTCACAAAAAAAAAAAAAGATATATAAGATGGGTGGAGGAAGCTCAATTGAACGTCTAGTTCATCCATCTTAAGCAAACCGTCGGCTCAGCTGATATATTCAAGGCTGAACTCCAGATGGAGTGTCTGCCTAGAAATTCGGCCAGATTTCCGAATAATGGAGTGCCAAGTTGTCCTTGTGGGAATATTTAGCGATAACCTCATTTCAAGAGGTCCACTTTCTGGTCGTTGGTTGTCTGCTACGTCGCCGAGTGACTAATGCCAAGGGACTGTCGAGCGACTGAGCCAAGAGCTCAAAGCTGAGCGAATGGAATGATGACAATCTCATATCCATAATTCCACTCTGTTGTGAGAGATTGCCAGAGTGTTTTCGAGTCAGTCAGAGAAATTGATTCAGTCCGGTTTGCTTGCAAATTGAGAGATCGATCCACAAAGGCCCCCATACTTGTAGTACCCCACTATCGCGCCACTCGAGGGACTGCGTTGGACCATCGTCGCATCATCCAAGCAGAGTCAACCTTGAAAGCTAATGAACTGGGATTGGCATGACTACTTATCTATTTATGGCTTACATATTTGTATTGCTGTTGCGGAAAAGGCATGCACATTCTGTCGCAAATGTAGGCTTTTTGTTTGTAAAAGGGACTACTATTTGTTCAAACTATTCCGACAAAACAGTGATTGCTTGGTCGACAAGCTTCGAGCTATTGAAAATTGCAAAGCTTCTATGTACACTCCCTCAATACTGCTAAATTTATTCAGGAACAGGGCAAAGATCATAATTGCCATCGGAATTGTTTCCCCACCAAGTTGGGAAAGGATGTCCAGGACCACCAGCACCGAAAACGGCAAAGGAAAGAATGAAAAGAACAGTGAGACTTGCGCCGTCAAAAGCACCTGTCACCAAGTATGAGTAGTCTCTGAAAATGCGCGGGCGGTAGTTTCGAAGATAGTACTGGACAAAAAAGCCAGATCCCAACTGACTCAAGATGACGCATGTTTGACTCTGGTTGTAAGGGATGTAACCAGCATACTGGATGAATTGAGCAAAGTTGATGTCGGCGACGTCAAAATTCTTGATCTTTGGGAAGAACTGCGATATGTTAGTATGTGTTTTATAAAGGTTGAAATCTAAGGGTTGTTTGTACCTTGTAAAAAATGCGATGGATAACAACCAGACTGGCGCCAACAAGGAGACCAAATGGTACAAGTTCATAAGTACCACCAATCTTGTAAAGGTAACCAGCCAGCGCCCATGAGGTTGCGTTGGTGTTATAAGACTGCATCGTGGCGCCACTCCAAGAAGAGTTTCCATCTCCATCTTTGAGCAGTTCTCGGTTACTTCCTACGATACTGATCATGACCGCGTAGTTGATGAAGCCTCCGAGGATAGTTCCCCAGATCTGTGTGAGGAACATGACTCGTGGAGGGATTTTAACTGCAAACCAGGTTAGCTTTGGAAGTGAAAGAATTGACGAGACACTGACGGTATTCGCCCATCTTGAGATCACCAGACAGGTTGACAGCATTGGAAATGACGTTGTGAGACCATGCTGCGAAGTACATATTACCCACAGGCTTTCCCGGAAGCATGAGACCGGCCAGCATTTTCGATAGATTGTTGGTCGCAATTCCGTTTCCGTACCTAGAGTAGAGCAAAGTGCTCTGAGCTTTGAGTTAGCATAAATTACTTCCGGTCATAATACATAAACTTACTACTGGTGCGATAATTGAGCCTACAACGAGTGACACCACGTAGGCCCAAACAGGGAGTGTGATGTTCTCCTTGATCACGACGATGAGACCTAGAATGAAGCTGCCGACCAGAATGGCGATGTACCACCACCAGGGAGCCTCTTTGTAGTTCTTGGCCATATGTTCGTGGTGACGATCATCGTAGCGACCTTCCTTGGCACTCTTGAACGCCTTGACAACGTCCTTTCCCCAAAAGAGGATACAGTGAAGGATGAGGGCGCCAATCTGACTGCTGTTAGCTCATGCTGCGAATGAAATGATCTTGGGACATACCGCAGCGTTAGCCATAAACATGGCGTAGGCGAAGGTGCCGGTCAACCTGGGGAGACCAAAGTCCAACAACCGCTGTTCGTTGAGTACTCCACCCTCAAAAACCTCAGCAATTGGGTAAGTCGTGCCGTTCTCGAGGAGGAGTCGAGTGGACATGAAAGGAAGGGACTTGGCACCCCATCCGTTGCCGTAGTAGATACCCACCATGACGATGTAGCAGACGAAGAATCCAACGGCCATGTGCGCCTGGAGGGGAAGAGGAAGAGAGGTATTGAATGAGGTGATCTACGAATGTCAGCATGGGCACAGATGTCTTTCTAGCTCATGACTTACATATTGCCAGTCGAGAGAGACTGTGAAGAGTCCGAGACCTTCGTTATTGGTAGCTCCACCAAAGATATGGGTGAGATGCTTGGCCTTTTGGCCGGTTGCCTTCATAGCGGCAAGACACTATTGACGTAGTTAGTAGTGTAAATACAGAGTCCATGGCGGAGGTAGCATACTGGGATGGAAACTGAGTTAAGCCAAGGGAAGATGTAAGCAGGGAAGAACTCATACAGCGACATTCCAGTGAAGCTGTACCAGAAATAGCGAAGCGGCTTGGAGTCTTTGACCTCTTGCCAATGTAGACCCTGGAGTGTTTTGACAGTAGGCAAGTTACTCCAGAACACCGCATCGACGTGCCAAACAGCCACAGGACGCATCACACCACACAAACCATAACCAAAAAGGCCAATGGAGATGGTACTCAGGATCACAGTGGTGGGGCTCAGCGGCATATCGTAGAAGAGATCCTGGGCGGCAAATACTTGAACACTTGCGGCAGCATTAGAAGCGGAAGTGGCTGTAATGGCGCAGATAGCATGTTCTTTGAGACCCCACGGACCAGGATTGATGAACTTGATGACTTTGAGCCAGAAAGGTACCGAGCCAGTGTTACCGTTGGCTCTCCACCGAGCTTCGAACTTGTCTCCACGAGGAAGTGCGAAGGCCCAAGCGTTTCCGATGAAGTATGAGATGAGAACGATGAATGTTCCTTGGATGGTGATCATGGTGGGTTTGAACTGGCTGATATCAGATAATGCTTATGATAGTCAAAGCATTACAACTTACGGTGTAGATCTGGTACATCACAGCCTGGAAGCAGGCAAGACCGGAGGAGAGGAGAAGACTTCGGAATGTCAAAGCGCTGTCATGGTCGTCTCGCATGGGAAGCAGGTGGCGCGAGGCATCGGCACCAGTAACGATGATCGCATCTTTGCTGTCGCTGTCGCTTTCGTCGTGACGCTCAACTGGGAGGATTTCAGAATCCAGCGCCGCCTTCTTGGGAATGTCGACGCTCTTCTCATCTGCGCTGTGGACTGGTGATACCGAGGCCTCGGTACCGTCAGGGCCATGAGGCCCCTTGGCCTCAATCTCGTTGGACGGCATGCTCAACTAGTACGTCAATTCTCGGATTGGATAGGATAGGTAGAACCGACACCCGAGTTTAGACGAACTGAAAGTCTACTGCTCAAGCATCTTTCACAGTTCCATCGAGTAATGCGACCACCCCAGGTTATATCTGAATCAGGGTGGGTTTGGTGGTAGGTGACACCATCGCCCTTGATAATGAAACAATGTAACATCTATCGAGTCTGGATCGCATATCAGGGAACAGAGTGATAAGACATGGCGGCGTTTCCAGACATTCCCTAGTCCCGAGGGGGTCTTTTGCCAGGCAATCCTTGGCATGTTGCCTTCCGATACTCATATCCGACCTTCAGCTTGCTACTCATGATTCGAGACGGCATTGGGATCTTGGTAGCCTGCCTTTTCAGTATTAGTTGGCTGTCCGGCCCCGGCCACGTTGTGTTGCAGCTCCCAAAACTGGGGTAACTTTGCCGCGTTCAGTGTGTCCATCGACTGCCCTCCTGGGAGAGCCGCACTAACAGATACATGCCCCTGCTGTCACATTAGGAACTTGTGTAAGGATCCGACTCTCACAAAAGAGCTTTCATTGGTCAAAGGATCAATTGCTGTTGGACTGTGCTTGATTGCGACATGCCGATTTACCGGGGGCCCGCAACAAAAGGTCCCTTAGCGATAATCAGAAAAGCCTCATTGGGTCGCATCTCATGATCCAGACACTTTTCCGTATAGTGTTGGTCGGTAAGCTAAGCCAACATATATCGCAGTACTCCACAGGACTATTTGTTCTTGTTCCAGAAAGATGGGATAAGCCTGTCAGCACTCAATTGATAAGGTTTAAATGTGACACTACTCGCTAGTGGAAGAAACTATGCTTTGGGGACTCTTGATGCAATCCGACCCGATAAACTGAAAACCTGTCCACAAGGTGGTCACAACAATCAATATCCACTGGTTGTGTTCAACATGCAGGCTTTCAAAATATCTCTCAACGGGAATAGATACGGACTTTGCCAGCCAAAAGAACAGGGTCTTGTCCGGGGACAACCAACATCCAAGTTAGCGGCGACCTTTTGTAACGCACGTCAAATGCAACTGATCTTGGGGTTTGGAACCTTTGACAGTCGCCGAGAAGCGCCGACGATGGATTCAAGCTTAATGTCGCCGATACCACATTGCAATCTGACCATAGGTTCCTTTGCTCTTATCTGGGGCGATTCCTGCCGTCCTACCCGGATACTAAACACGTGATCTTTCGAAAATGGATAACTTTGGGAACTTTTGTTTATTGTTAAGTTGTTCGTCAGCAACCTTGAAAAAGGCATCATCAAACGTTTGATAGGGGCAATGACTAACTAGGTAAGTTTTCATCTCGACTTTTACATCAGCTTCTCGTCGGATTTATTTGCTCGTTAGATCGCGCCTGCTATAGCTCGATCTGGACTCCCATTCCTGGCACATAGACTGCCAAGGCGGCTACCGAGCCGGTAATCGATGGCCCCCAAACTTGACTCTAGGTCATCCATGTTAGCTTTCGTCTTCAACGCTGTGGCGATCCTTCCATGGGGGATCAATTAAATAGCCCAAAGTCTATCGATACAATTCAATATTTCTTCCTATCTGATCAAACCTCTTTCGGAATTCATGTTTACATTGTATAGTAGGAATGCTTTCGATCACGGATTGAGAAAAGAGAATTAGGACGGCAGAAGGCTTACTCATCTCAATTTGAAAATTTATAGCAAGTTAACCTTGTTAAACAGAGGATAGAGTTAATGCCATGTCCGGGACCTACTTGCAAATATTCTTGTTTTATGTTACAAATAAAGCTTCCAACAAGTCAAGTTAAAGCCGACTTTATCGAAGGATTAAGGCACAGGATACTATGATTGAAATACATCTGGCCCTGACTTGACTTGAATTGGCTAATCTAGGAAGACTAGGCCTAACTTAAGTTCTGACTTGGTCTTTCTGATCTTTGTCGGTAAAAGTGACTTTCGGAATACTGAGCAAGGACATGTGTTAGTGACTGCTTACAAGCTTCTACCAGCACCCGTTGCCTGGCTGTATGACTCCAGTTTAGCGCGTTAGGGATGCCCGAATGGATGCATCAGGCTCAAGCTGGATAACTCAGGTCACATCATTTATACATTGCGGAGCTTTATAGCTTTCCTGGTCAGTGTAGCAGGGCAAGATCGCAGTCGATCAACTGTGTATGCATTCTTGCTTAGTGGTGGCGCTCAGTGGCTGTTGTCCTCATCGGCACACTGCTTTGTTTACTACGCTTTGGGGCAGGAAACACTGTGTTTCCTTCTTCTGGCCTATTGCTACATCAGCTAAACCTCAGACCTGGCCTGGCTCTTTGTCAGGCCTCGATATATGATTGAGCTTTACAACCAAACCCAGGATATCCCGAAATGCGCGAGAAATTCTACAGCAGACATAGTTAGATTAGAGTATTCTGATAAGCTCAATATTAACTTAGCAACCCCAACCCGAAACTTCATTCGAGAAAACCCCCAGTTTATACCAACCAGCTGAATCAACTGGAGCAACCCTTCTTCACACGAGGGCGATTACGCACAGAAAATTGCTTACGCCGCCTCATCAAATTATCGTTCTTCCACTCCTTACCATCATAATATCCGTCCTGTGAAGTCGAACGTTGGGAGGTCATTCCAAGTGTACCCTCATCATCCATCAACTCCAACTCATCAGGCGAAACACCGCTCCAGACTTCTTCCACGTTCGTGCGACCTATAATCAACGGGAACCAGGACTTTGGCTCGTATACAATCCCCTTAGCAGCGATGGACTTTTGCTGTGTCCAGATATCATGCTGCCGAGAGATAGTCCGATTCAACTTCTTAAGCCTGGCTATAGCAGATGGCAGCATATCGTCAAAGAGCTTTACTTGAGGTACTAGGTGGCGTAGCGTCCAGTAGATTGTTTCAATAAGTTCTGGTATCTACCCATCCTCTTCATGTATTGTGTAGTTGGGGTGGCCTTGCTGTACGAGTAACTTTTGGCGAATCTGTACAAGCACTTCCTCGGTAAGTCGTAGGCTCTGTATGTGTCTCTCCAGTGGGCGGTTGTCGCTCTGAAGGATGTTATCTTGGGCGGTCCTGTGGATTTTTTTCGATGTTGATGAGGAAGTGCTTAATAACCAACCTGTTGGAGGAATAACAGCTTTATGGTAATTATTGCAATTCTAATGTTATAAGTTACAAAATATACCTATAGACAGGACCTATATTAGCATTTACATTCAAAAACTGCGTTTATTATTGTATTAATTTGAAATGTATGCCTCGGGACTTATGTCTCGGAAAACTCAAGAAAAAAAAGAAAGAAAAAGAAAAAAAAAAGAAAAGGAATTTCGTCTGTCCAGACCCTCTATTCTCCTGATCAGGTTCTGATTATGGCGACTCATGCGGTACCAGTAGATGGAAAGCACGTGAATCTCCTTGGCCGGCGTAGGAGCATTAAATATACACGCGACCGAGTCGCGAACAGTGTATCCCACAACCTTAGCACACGCCCAGGTGAATGGAGTCCATGGATCGGAATTCGAAGAGCGCGAGACAGGAGTACTGCGCTCCAACTCGAGAAGTTGGTCTCGCAACTCTGGATCTGGCCTGGGATGGAAGCTGTTCCTCAGGCATAGAGACCATCTTGTACATCATTTAGTTCAAGAAGGAGCATATAGAAAAAGCTCCAGAGTGTGACCTTGATAAGGTCGTCAATTTCCCAGCGCGACCTGAAGGGGACTACGGTTTCGAGGAAGGTGGTGTGGACGTGGGAGATATCCTCAATGAGCGGGATAGTGAAATTTGAATTGGAGGTTGAAACTCTGGGGAGAATCCATGCTGGATGGCCGATGTAGGGAGACAGGAAAAGAAAGATGATAATAGCGGCGCTGACAAGGTTGACCCTGGGGGCAACACCAGTCGTTTCAACATGTCCAGGTTCAGATGATTCATGCCTGATCGAGACAAACATGTCACGTCCACCATCCCTATCTGGCCTCCCCTGGGCGTCCCGCAGATCCGCAACGTCATAATATAGCGTGACATTGTCTTCACCAGCCACTGGATCATTAGACAGCAACACTCTGGATCGATGCACTTGAGACTGAAAACCAAGCCCATCACCCATTATCATGCGCCTCTTGAGCTCTGGTGTTGGCTCGGGGTCATCATGGCACAAAGGTGCAGAGTGCGGTAGTTGTTGACATAGGGACCGGGGATTGTAACGGCGAACATCCGTCCTACTCCCTCGGACAGGGTTCATGTCCCGACATAATCCATAATTGCCCAACACCAAGGCATTGATTCCCAAAAGCCTGGACATATGCACCTTAACTATCTGGAGAATCTGGTCTCATGCCGGCATCTGTCGCCTCACCAGCCTGCTTTCTTGGGCACTTGATGACAACTTGACGCAATCTTCGAGAAATTATTCTCGCGAAATGCTAGAACCTCAGCTCTGTTCATTGTCAAGTGTCGACACATGGCGCGTTAGACTTGATTCATACTGACTGCATACCTATGATGCTGCACGAATTGTTGCATAGGATGCTGTTTCTACACAAATTCATCATCATCAGGATATAACGTTACGAGCAGTCTATTATTGACAGCATACACGTCGCCTCGTCGAGACCGCCTGGTTGTTCAAGCGCTGGGTCTTGGTGATGCGTTGTGCTTGTTACAACTTTGATCTTATTCGCGATTGGAGATGGCAGATAGAGTGTCGTCAATTGCTGAAGATGTAGTGCTAGGCAGCAGTCTTTCTTCATCGCCACGATTCTCTTGGCTCCAACATTCTTTGTACCCCTCTACTTGTCGAGATGGCAGTTCAGGATATCTTCAGTAACCTGGCTTCTTTCAACCCCGAGCCTCTTACCAAGGACTGATCCATCTACATCTTATACAACCGAGCGACATTTGTTGAATTGATGGCCGTTTTTATTGCTTTCGGACGTCTCTCCCGTCAATTCAGTTTATTGAACTCTCCATCCTGAGCACTCTTTACACCATTAGCCTCCTGATATAGGTCTTGATCATACTCCATCTCACCACGGTACTGCACATTACTGTCAGAATGACTTGGGAAGCATGTGAATCCAACACAGTGACTGCTCCGGGGCATTGTTGCCGTTGCCTTCGCGATTATCACTGAGATTTTAATAACAGATGGGCTACTCTAGCTGGGTATTCAAGAGACACTCAATGGCAAGTGACGATAAAACGGAAAAGGTCAGTCGGCATCGGACATTACCCTACACGGGTCCCAGACACGATACCAGGAGATCGTCGTAGATACTTTGCTGGCGACCAAATGTCGAAGATAGTACCCTGAAAAGCCTGTCTCATTTTATCTCCATACCTTGAACACTGGTTTATGAGGATAATACCAGTATCCAGGTTCGTTGGCGGTCGCCGTGTCGTAAACAAGGTCGTGGACTAGAAGACGGCCACGAGCTAAGAGAGGATGTTGGATCAATATATTTCTTCTCGATCAACTCGAGAATCAAGGCCCTACAAGTTATATGTTACAAACTTGATTCAGTGTATAGCTGCTAACTACACAAGTGATACGTGGGACCATTCTGTCCGGCTTCCGCGTATTGCTACATTGACCGCATTGAGTTGTGAAATGGTCATCGGAGCCCAACGGTCCGCAGCCAACCAACAAGATCCTCTAGACGGACTTGTTACCCAACAAGGGAACATTCATCGAGGTGCGGATTCATCATCTCAGCCCTAATTTCTAGGGGTAAATTGATTCCACATTTACCCTGAGGCACACCAATTGACGGTCAAGATCAACATGTTAGCGCTGACTGGCTTTCAAAGCTCCGAGGACCCTGGACTCTAATGGCCGTTGGAACAAGACGACTCTTGACTTGACATTGAAGCTTATTGAAGCTCCGTGGGAAGTGAGTCAGTTCAGTACGCTTTGCTCAGAATGTACCTGAGTTATTTTATTGGAACCAGATAATCTTGACACTTTGGCATTCAACCCCAACTGCCGAAGGTCCTGCTCACGTTAATGGTAAGCACTAGTACTTCAAGATGGTCAAACAGCCAAACAAACGCTTGGGCAAAAGGACCCCTGTGCAACGATCACTACTAATTTCGTCCTTATCAGCCTGTCCCCTGCGAACTTCTGTAAAACCCCATGTATACATACCCACCCCCGAGGCACACTCAAACTCACCTTGGGGGCTGAGTCTTTTGCTTTGGACCTTTTTTTTCTTGCATTGGAACTGGCGTGATTGTTTACTTGTTGTTTGTCAGCGTTGCCTCTCTTCTTCTCTACATTGCATTGACAAAGGCGCTCCTCGATGGACGCGCTGCTTGTCAACTGAGCAGGCTCATCCTCTTCTGCCGCGTTCTCGTTGATGTCAATCGCCATGTCTCGGCCGACTATCGCATCAATACTGGGTCTCACCTGTCTCCTCGCTGAGCCAGTGCTCGGTTTAGCGGGCTGGTGGACTTGGTCGCCCGATACTCTGACTCCTCACTTCGCCTACCAAGATCCCGGATCTGGAAACATTCTTCACAGCTCCTGCACCAGCAATGGCTCAGCTGCTTTCTCAACCGATAAACCCAACCAATTTCCTGTCAAGGCCCAACCAAAGGCTGCGACACCGCTTGCGATCACGGGTTGGTGGGATGATGATCTGAACACGCCAGTTGTGAGTTGCTCAGTTCCATCGCGATGCTTAGAGAGCAGCACTGACAGAACAGGCCTCAATCTTCTATCAAGGAACCGACGACTCAATCATCAATGCGTTTTTCACATGCGACAACACGACCGGTAGCTACAAGCTCAATGCCGACGGCAACGACGTTGTATCCGACTTGGCAGGCGTGCCATCCGTACACGAAAAGACTGGCTTAGCTGTGACGGAGCTGGGCGACTCGGGAGGTTACCGTCTCTACTACCATGACGAAGACGGGCTGGTCAATTTGCTGGCGTACGACGACGATACCGATTGGCGATATGATGGACCGGTGTCACTCAAAAAGACTGGCGGCATGGCCATAGCTGCCCTGCAAACGAAGGGCACGAATGTCTCGGTCGCTTATCCATACGATGCCAAGAACATGGCTGTCGCTCGCTTTAACAAGGAGAACAAGAACAAATGGACACTAGGTAAGAAGCGCTGAATGAGCCGCTGTGTCGCGATCGCTAACCATTGTTCCAGAGTCGTTCCCGACACCCTTCGATAGCCCTGCGCCGACGAATAAGACCGACCCTGCCGACATCCGACTCGATTCATCGGGAGGCAGTTCGCTTACGCTCTCTTCTTTTGACACCGCCGCCGTTAATCTCGGTCTTTCATCGAGTACGAAACAACAATTATCGCTGTTCTACATTGGCAAAGATTCCGACCTGCACGTTATCTCGCAGACAGATGGTGCTTGGGAAGCGGAGAAGAGCCCCGGGAAGAAGCAGTGGCCGCACGCAGATGACGAGTCAGGACGGGTAGCCGTGGTATCTCCTCTCGATTCCGACCAGGTTTGGGTGTACTATACAAGCGGTGACAAGGTTTTGGAGCTGCACAAGGATGGAAAGGGAACGTGGGCAGATGCCAGAACTCCTGATTCAAAGAGCGCGACGAATGTGAACCCCGACCCGGACACATCTGGTGGAAGCGGTGACTCAACAGACTCTGGCTCCAGCGAAGAGAAAACCCAAGATTCGTCGACGGGCATGACAACAGGCGCCAAAGCCGGAGTTGGCGTTGGAGTCGGCGTCGGCGTATTGGCTATGGCTGCGACCGGATTCTTCTTCCTTCGTAGACGACGCCAGCAGGCTGCTTCAGACGAGGGCAAGAATTCGGTAGGCGAGCTGGCATCGAGGAACAGCTACCACGAGTTGTCTACTGAAGTACACGAACCGCAAGAGATGCCTTCAAACCATGCACCGCAAAAGTACGAGTTACTGGGCGATACAGGGCATAGAGCTACATAGTTGAGTATAGCAATGCAATAAAGGATATTGATTGACCTTTCGACTATGAGAGTTTGCGCTTGTTGATTGACGAGCTGTCAACGTCGAGCGCTAATGACGATTGTTTAGTGGAGTTACCCACTGTAACCGCCGTGAGACGCTAACTAAAGCGGTCGCTGCCGATTCCGATTCATCCGCATTGGCTTGGACCGTGAATGAGGCTGAAGATACCTTGGAGTACCGCCGATATGGAGTGAGAGTCCCAAGAATCACCACCATCACAACAATCGCACCAGGCCAAGCCACTGACAGCTACTGATAACAGCCAGCCAAGCCAAAACTTTCAGGGCTGCCACACTCATCTTGATCCACCAATGGCCCCTCCAAATTATGTCACAGGCACTCGCCAAGATGCTGTTCCAAGATAACCTTAACTTGGAAACCAGTTACAGGCGCTGTCAGGCCCGCTTTTCAAGGTACATTTGCTCCGGATCATCAAGATTGTCATTATTGACGTAATACACAAGTTTCCAATTCAGGAACGCCATGTGTTTAAACAAAAGCACGCGACACTCTTTTTCTCTTTTCTCTCCTTTCGCTGTTTGTCAAAATTATCACGGCAAAGTCATCATGTCTAGCAGCGTCGTCAGTTCCTTTGTCGGCGCCATTCAGGCGTCGGCGTCTGTTCTGTTGACCATCTTCTATGGTGTTATCGCGGGCCAGACTGAGCTTCTCTCCGTTGAGAGTGGTGCGCAGATCTCAAAGGTCTGCATCAAGATGTTTCTTCCTGCCCTGCTTATTGTCAATCTGGGTACTCAAATCGAAGCCTCCAATGCGTCGCTCTATTTTACCATTCTGAGTAAGTCCCAATTGATATCTTGCAGAGCTTCCACTAACAGATACTGTCTCTAGTCTGGGCGCTCGTCTACAACCTCGCATCCATGGCCATCGGATACGCACTCACCAAGTGCTTCAAGATGCCCAAGTGGTTCACTCCCGCCATCACCTTCAACAACACCACCTCGTACCCTCTGCTCTTGATCCAGTCGCTCGGTTCAGCTGGAGTTCTTACCACCCTTGCCAAGTCCGACCATGACAGCAGCGACGATATCATTAACCGATCCAAGTCCTTCTTCCTCGTCTGCTCCGTCGTCTCCAACATGCTCACGTTCGGTCTCGGTGGAAAGCTCCTCGGAGTCAGCGACGAGGATCCTGTCGAGTCAATGGATGAGGATCTGCGCGATCGAGCTGGACACAACGATGACCACCCCACTAACAGCCAAGAGTCTGACGAGCGCACATCTCTCCTTCCCGGCCGTCTCCCTCGATACGCCAAGAAATATTCCCGTCGCACTGCGCAGGCTCAGCACGCAGTTTGGGACAAGCTTCATCCTCGAGTTCAACACGCATTGGCGCTCGTCACTCAGTTCATTAGTCCTCCCACTGTTGGCGCGCTCATTGGTGTGATTCTTGGCTTCGTTCCGCCTTTCAAGAAGGCTTTCTTCAATGACAGCGAGGATGGAGGTTTCCTCAACGCCTGGTTAACTGTCAGTCTCAAGAACATCGGAGAGCTCTTTGTCACTCTCCAGGTCATCGTTGTCGGTATCAAGCTAGCGCACAGTCTGCGACGTATGCGCCGCGGGCATGACTCTGGTAACCTTCATTGGCTCCCTCTCTCCATGGTCGTTCTCATCCGATTCATCATCTGGCCGCTGTAAGTCAAGTACCTGCCCCTCCTAAGATCTCAATACTTACGATGATGTGAATAGGTTGAGCATCGCCTTCATCCGAATGCTCATCACCCAGACCGACGTCCTCGGCGATGACCCTGTTCTTTGGTTCACCATGATGCTGATGCCAGCGGGACCTCCCGCCATGAAGCTTGTGGCTATGGCCGAAGTTGATGATGCCGACGAGAACGACAAGATGTCTATCGCTCGAGTCCTCATGGTAAGCAAAGACATTGGCAATGCCGATTGGTCACTGTAGCTAACATTTCCTTAGACTTGCTATGCTATCTCTCCTCTCTTGTCGCTTGCTGTTGTCGCTAGTCTTAAGGCCTGTCAATAGCCGACTGCACTTCAAAAGCGTAGTGCTTCGCTTCTTTCCGGAATCCAAGCTATTCCATTCCAGGTTCTTGAACTTAAAAATTTGGAGCGCGGCGAGAAAGCCATTCATCCTTATTGCCTTCCACCCGGTGAGCGGTTTGAGCGATTGCTGTATGTGTTACTACACTCGAACTGGTCTACCACAGCCCATACGTGCTTTAACCGTCTTCCATTGTCCTTATACGAGTACGGTTCATCTGAACCAAGCAACAGCATTGAGCTATCCTGGTTTGTTGGGTTGTGTCGGGGTTACAGCCCAGTCACTCTACCACCATGGCATAGGTCATGACGACGAGACTTTTACGTTGGATACGATAGTCTGGATAACTATTTGGAGTTTGCCAGTCGTACATTTGGAGATATAATACCGATAGCCTGGACAAATAATAAAGTAAAAACGACATACCAACCGTTCCATCTCTCCCGTATCCTTTACAAACAGACCCATGATCTCCACCCTTCATCCTTTATCAGTTCGCTACATAGACAAAGCCCCAACAAAAAGCATGAAAGCAGTCCCAAGATTAGCCACAACCTTGCTCGTCTTATTATCATCGCCAATGCGAGAGAGTAATACCGCGACACCGGTTTTGTAAAGGCCCATCAAGACCAGTAGAACCGTGACACAATCTTTGGTACCAGATGCTTGGCCGGCGAGCAACAACATTCCCACACTAAGCTCCCAAAGTCCCAGCATGTAGATTGGGCCTGAACTCGTGTCATCTTTGTGAGAGACCCTGTGTCTTAGACCGTTGATGACGTATTCGGCCTGGGGGTTGGTGAAGGCCATGATGCTTCGAATGATGCAGCCGATGCTGAGCAAGTAGATTGCGAGGTCTGTTAAAGTCATTGTAGTAGGGTCCGTCGCATATGTTGTGGCTAGAGTGCTGCTTAGTAAATAGTAAGAAATGGGTATGATGCAAGAGGAAGAATGTTGAAAGTTTTGACTTGATCCTGTGAATCGCCGGAGTCTTACGTCAGACGAGACACTTGTAAAATTTTGATCCAAACACCTTGGGCTTTAAAAGTATAACTACCCTGTAGATATGCCACGGCAGACAGATTTAAGATGCAGCCGTTGAGCAGTATATCGGTATTGCGTTGTTAAGCATCCTGCTACTACTTCTTTGGCCGCGACACTGCTAAATTGTTACGGAATGGTAGACTGGAAAGGTCTTTTTTAATATGGAAGGAACCCGTAGGTAAACTCTGTTGTCACCTATCTTGAGGACTGAGCTCACATGACTCCGGACTGTCAAGGTGTCTAAGTAACGGTATATCCTCCGTCAACTCGAAGGTCCGCCCCCGTCATATAGGAAGATGCATCTGACAGCAGAAAGGTCACAGGGCCCATCAGGTCCTGAGGTTGCCCCATGCGTCCTTGAGGAATTAGAGACGTCCAAGTCTTTTCGAGATCTGGATTATCATTCAGAATCTTCTGAGTCCTGTTAGTTGTTAGTGAGGGGGTCTAATGATAGTGAAAGCAATGGCCTTACAGAGCAGTCAGCATGTACCCAGGAGAGATACAGTTGACTCTAATGCCGGCATGAGCCCACTCTACTGCCAAAGAAGCAGCGAGGTGACGAACGGCTGCCTTGGCCGCGTTGTATGGCCTGGTACTTGGTATCAGTAGACTACTCTAGTATTTTTGATGGGGACCTTACGCTTGGGGCTGTGGAACATTGACAATAGCACCGGACATACTTCCAATAACCACGATACTACCGGGCACCTGACGCCCCATAAGATGTTTCGCAACAGCAACAGCAAACAGGTAAGTTCCGTCAACGTTAACACCCCACAGCTTGCGCATGCGATCAATTGGATAGTGGATTGCGTCGAAATTCTCAGTAAATCCGGCTGATGTGACGAGACCATCGATCTTCTGATGAACGTTGAGGATCTCGGCGATACATTTAGTTACCGAGTCTGGATCGGAGACATCTGCGTGGTGAGCGGTAACTCTTGGAATTCTGAAGATCTGTTAGACTTTCACTTATAATCCGATGTGAATACTGACGTCTCACTGTTGGGGTTCTCTCTTTTGAAAGCATCCGTCAACTGGCCGACTTGAGACTGCGCCTCATCCTCTGTGACACATCAGCATCTGCCTGGTAGCTTAAAAAGCACGATTTACTGTTCAAATCAACAATGGCAAGACTAGCACCAGAGTATACAATCCCCTGGCCCATGACTAGACCAAGACCTCTTGCGCCGCCTGTGATGACGACTGTCTTGCCTTCGAGAGACAGTGACGCTAAAGTTGGCTTGGAGAATTGCCCTCCCTGACCAATCAAGGGCTTGCTGGCGGGAAGTTCATGATGTTTGGGATATTCGACGCGGACGGCGGCGTCGGTACGAGAGTAGGATCGTTTAGGAGTGACTCCAGCAGGCATTTTCAGTTGTGGTTATCTTAATTGACTAAGTGGTGAGCAAGGCGTGGAAATGTCAAGTGAGGGAAGGACTCAATTTATCTTCTGAGGCTATTTGATGATCCTTTCCCCATATTAACTAACATTTCTTGTCCTGCAGTCCATCTGAGCTCAAACCCACGAAACAAGACATCCTTTTACCAAGGATTACATGGATAAATACGAGGGAGCATGTTCCAAGGCTCAGATGATCGACAAAGGACACTCTGGTAAGCGTGGCGATCAAATCTATCGAAGAGGATGAAAGAATCAACAGGTAGTGTTATCCCAAGGACTAATATTTCATCCCCGCGCGGCGGTTGGCCGAGGCGGGAAAGCCGAGTGTCGACGTTCACGTGGATTGGACGAACCCCCACATGTCACCCTTGATCAGATCATTTTGAATTGTCTGATAACCAGACTTTTAGCCACTGTTGGTTGATCTTGTTTGGCCACTTGTCAGCTGCCAAGTAGAGTTTTTCTTGTACATGTTTGTATTGGGTTGCATTAAACAAACAGACGGTCTAAGAAATAACCAGGACATAGAAGCCTGTCGATGAAATGACACGGATATACTTAGATACTAAAGCGTAGAGTAGACTATCCCAATCTTTCTGATACCTTTGACTAAGTGTCGATATCTTTGACCCACCCGATAGACTATCCCTTTACGATAGTGCTTTACTCGCCAGAAATAGCTTCCAGAATTTCCATAACCTCCTCTTCCTGTGTAATCTTATAAGCGTTTGTCTTAATCCAAATATCATTCAAGCTATTCTTGGCCAGACCAGGCAAGTGATCAGAACCAATTCCAACATCCTTCAGACTCCTTGGCATATCCAGTTCTCGAATGATCAGGTCCAAAATATCTCCCAGGTCCCGATCTTCCACGCCTTCCATAAGTTCTTTAACAGGTTGCTGATTCACTAGTATCTCCAGTGTCCTCTTCTGCTGATCAATGTTGACGCCTCGTCTGGCGTTAAACTTACACACAGCAGGAAGAAGAACACAGCTCGTTTCACCGTGTCCGACGCCCAATGGACCAAGCTGATGACCAATAGCGTGGCTGGCACCCAGGGGCACACCAGTGGATACAGCGCGCATGGCTTCCACGACACCTGTTTGGCAGAGATGGCGAGCATCCAGATCCATCGGGTCATGTTTGCATAGTAGTAATCCGGGTATCAGCTTTTCAAGGCCCCTTGCTGCCGCGTTATCGCCGTCTTTGTTACTCTGCAGTGAGCACAATGTCTCAATGCAATGGTCCACAGCTCGGATGCCAGTACTAAGCCAAACCTTTTGTGGAGTTGTGGTAGTCAATTGCGGATCTTGGATGACAAAGTCGGGGTCAATATTTGGCTCAAACGTATGCTTAGCTTTGGTCTTTTCATCAGTCGCACCAGCAATCGCCTGATACTCTCCACCAGACAGCGAAGTGGGGATACAAATCAAGGGGATCGTCGGTTTATGCAAAGTCTCTCGCATATTCGGATTATGCGATTTGCCGCCCCAGAGCGTGTCAATCTCCTCGCGACTCCACGCATCATTTGCAATCGCGAATCGCACAAGCTTTGCCCCATCAGTGAGACTTCCTGCGCCAAGAGTAACGATGCAGTCGATGTTGAGAGTCTTGACTTCAGCCAGGATGTCAACTATTTCTGGAATGGGTGTATGCGGTGAAATGCCGATACGAACACCTGCCACGCGATCCCCAAGAGCAGACTTAAGATCTTCGAGAGCTGGAGCGTTCTTTGAAAGTGAGCGGGATGCGAGGATGTACACTCGCGAGCACTGGAATTGCTCTTGGACTTGCTTGAGGCACAATTCTTGAAATGGTCGGCCGTAGCTGATTACTGGAGTCGGCTTGCTGTCGAAAGCTGGACGAACTGTTGCCTCGCTGTACCAATAAGCCATGGTGTTTCTTTCCTAATGAGATGGTTGATGTTGGAGGATGAAGTCTTGTCGGGCTGAGCGGATGCTCTAGAGACTGATGACGTTGGATCTGAGCTGGTGTGGAGCCGGCTAAAGTCCTTGTGGTATTATATCCGGCTTGTCAATGTCTTAGGTTCTCTGGTAGACCTGCGTCCAATGAGATGTTATAACATTTATCTAACAAGGTTTACCTCTATTTGCCGTCATGAAAGTCTTGATGTCCCCTTCTAGTTGATTATACCTCAAGTTTATCGGTCTTCTTGATCAAATTCTCAATCCTCTGTTTATCCGCATTCTCATCGATAGAATGGATATCAATCGGCCAAGATGAATGAACTTGCTCCGACATTCGTACCGCTGCCTCTTCGTCTTCATCTCCAATGTCAACATCCTTGAGTAAGTAGTAACTATCAGCACCCAGACTCCTCTTCATGATTCGAAAGACAATCTCGGCCAAATAGAAATTCCGACTTTGATCATGTAACCCTTTGAAGACCAGCGCCACTGTTGACCGTGCGCTCTCAAGTTCTCTTGGGCCAGTGCTGTTCATGGTCCTGAGCTGCATGAATCCTAGAGTAGACAGAAACGAAAGAAGAATGATGTCATATGACTCGTAGCCGTGCCGGAGGTAGTATAGCCGGAGGATAGTCTCAAGCCGGATTTTGGCTTCGTTCAGTGCCTTCTTCACGCTTAAATCGTACAGTGCTTGTTTAGATGTGAGAGTAAGTGTTTCGAGGAGACATATGATCACATTGTAGTAGTGCATACTAAAAAATGATTAGCAGCTCTCGGAGAACCCAACGACATATCGGTACTTACTGAAGTTTGAGCTGCCACGGGAAGCACGTTTCTCTTGCAGCTAGGTCTGCAGGGAGATTATAATACCAACTATCAAGCCGGACACAAAATCCTTGGATCCCGTTGACCTTCACATTGACGGGTCTTTCGACCTTGGTGAAGAACATGGCAGCGATGTCGTTGACGATAACTCGAAACTGGGCGATGGCTATGAAGGTACGGCCATAGTTCACCGATACGGGCTGTCTACTCGAAGGATAGCGGAGACACAGGTCGCCGTAATTGTTCGTCTCTTCAGAAATCTCGGGTAGCGCTATGCTTGGGGGCATGGACAACAGTGGTGCCTTGAACACGTGAAAGCTATGGACACTGCTTCTGGTTAGTGTTGTCTCTGAGGTCATTATCGAAACCTGCTCACGCTTGTAGTCCGAACAATGACCAGGCTGTAATGGCTCTAGCATTGTACTCGACCTCATCATCAATTTCCGTGATCTGAGAAAAGAGATGCAGGCTGTGAGCCGCAGCAACTGCCTGCGTGAGATACTGCCTTCCAATCTCATCGGCGCCATTCGCATCATACACCACAGCCAGTACGATAGCAGCTTGGATGGTCGTCAACTTCGGCCTCGCAGCCTCAAGCTCCCATAGCCGCCGCGCCTCGGCGAGAAACTGGTACCCTAGCGTCTGTGGGTTCCAGAACTCGGCACGATCCTTTGCCTCAGAGTAGCCGTGCTGCGGATCAGATTCTTAGAAACCTTCATTCTGTTGGCTACAAGGATGTACCTACCCAAGCAGACGCAAGAACTGCGTGGACCAGGAGGGGTGAGCAGTATTGCTTGCGGCCTGAAAGCATATCTTGGAGGAAGTAGTCCTTCTGGAAGGCTGGAAAGAATGGGTACTCCTTTAGGAAGTAGGTATGGATGAGTTTTCTCAGAAGCTTGTCATCATCGATTACCGAGGTCCATTTCTTTGCTTTGAGGGTGTCTAGATGGGGGTCGACAACTTCAGCAGCATGGTATGGAACCTGGTAAATGATGGGATCCTTTATTGGTGTTTCGTCGGGTTGTGGTCCTTCTGAAGAGAACCTGTAAATCCACGAGTCGAAATAATGATTTCCGTCTCGCATCAAGGATTTGGGCATGTCTCTAGAGTATGGAAACTGGTACTGGTAATGAGTGCTCGGTCTGACATGTAATTGGAGTAAAAGATCAGCTTCTCGGACACATGCGAGGATAGATGCCACATCATGGCCTTTTCGTATCCTGCCAAGGATTTGGGTAGCTTCGCTGTGAGGTTTGCTAGCAAGAATACAGAACAACTCCTGATAATCACTGGACTGTTGCTGCAGCTCCAGTGAGCTGGCTTGGTATTGGCACGTCAAGTTCCGTCTTTCACAAGGCGTGCATTTGGGTCTGGCTCCGTCGCACTAGGAAACTTGGGTTAAAACAGGAATGCCAACTACGTATTATCGGTACGCACTCTAGACTTGCGCGTTCGACAGTGTACACAAGCTGAAGAAATTGGCTTGCTCCTTTTCTTTAGAGGAATGCCACTCGCAAGAGTCAAGCTGGAATCGCTTCCGGGACTTTGGCTGCTTGAGTTTCTATGACGATTAGATGGAGCGGGTAACAGAGGTCGAGACATATTTTGGGATCAAAATAATGAGAATACTCCTAGTTCTCGACATAGTAGCGAAAGTGTTCACCCATTGTGATTAAGGCGGAAGAGGGAGAGGGGTTTCGATACGTATCACGTGAGCTGAAATGGTCTGCACCAATCAAATACCCTCGGAATCAGCCCGTTTGGAATTTGCGTCACCCTTACATACAAGATCTCGATGACGGGCTTTGGGCCAGTCCAAAAGTCCCGGCTTGGCTAGGTGAGTCACAAAAGTGCCGTAAATGGACAGACAGATCAAGAATACAATGTATTCTAGCTGTTGATGTTTATACACAACAATTCTGTTTGACTTTAAGAACAATTCACTGGTGGGTACAGAGTAGTGAATGATTGACTTTTTTTTTTTACTAGGGTCAACAGGGCCGTCTGGGCCGGACTGTGCTGGGAACTGAACTGCAGCGTGCTGCTGTACAGACCGGGATGTGGCGATCTCTGACGGATCCAAGTTCCGGGGCCATTCTGATTCCAGGGAATCCTGATGCGCTAATGCAGGGCAGTTTATAGAGAGTTTAAGTGGAGTCGAAACATTTTTACAACGCAACGAGAAATCACAAGAGACAATTAATAAGTGTTTTGATGTCACCAACAAGTCTCAATATCTCGCTGGAGATTTCGCTTGATATCAGACATTCTCGCTTCTTGATTATCATCTCCTGTCTATCATCACCTCTGCTGAGGCCCCTTGTGAAACATTTCTGCTGGCCGCGTGTCAACCTCCACGTCGACCCAGCTTACGTACAGTAACAAACCCACATCACGACTCATTATCAACCACTAAGACCACGAGTCTGGACCGCCACCAAACAGACATTTTGAGTTCCGCCCGTTGATCGGCCCACGTTTCAACCCGGGAACCGTTGTGGAGGGTTGCAAAAATTCTGTCCCCATCGGGTCCCTCGGCCAGTTACATTGACTAGAAAGAACTCGACGCGTGTGTCAACAGAAACAAGCTCATGTTGTGTCCATCGGATCGGTTCTGATGTGCGGAGAATGTTGGACTGTTCCACAGACTGGGGGTATATGAGGTTTTCTGTTCCCTTTGCCAGATCTAGGTAGTTAATTGCATGCTTCTGCTCTTTCGTTTCTTGTGTGTAGCACATTCACTTCATTCTTTCCTTTTTACCGATACTCTCTTTTATAATGAGATTCTCATCTCTCCTCTCGAGCGGGCTCGCATCTTTCTCACTGGTCGCTGGACTTCCAACCCTCACACCATCTACAGAACATTCAGTTCAACAAGTCAGAAATCCAGTGTATAAGCGTGATGGCCTCGCAGCGCTTCTCAAGCTGCACCGAAAGTACCACATCGATCTTCCCGATTATCTCGCCGCTTCAACCCTTGCTCGCCGTGATGGAACCGGCACGGTTACCAACAGACCCATCGATGATGATGCCGAGTGGTTAACCCCAGTCCAAATCGGCAATCCCCCAAAAACATTCCAGATGGATCTTGATACTGGATCGTCAGACCTTTGGGTCCACGGGTCGAAGTCGGCTGCTGCAGGCGGCAGTCGCACTCGATATAACTCTACAGCATCCGAGTCTTGTCAAGAGATGAACGACGCAAAGTGGTTAATCGAGTACGGAGATGGAAGTGGCGCATCAGGGCACGTAGTAAAGGACACAGTCTCAATCGGCGGTCTTTCGGTGCAAGCTCAAGCTGTACAAGTGGCAGATAAGGTTCACGACTCTTTCACCAAGCAGCAGAATGTTGATGGACTAGTGGGACTGGGTTTCCACTCCATCAACACAGTCATGCCAAAGAAGCAGAAGACATTCTTCGAGAACGTTAATGAGAAACATAGCGCTGGAGTTTTCACAGCAGATCTTCAGCATGATGCTCCAGGCACATATACTTTTGGTGTCATCAACAAGACAGCATATGCCGGTGAAATCGTCTACACAGATGTCGACCCATCCAAGGGCATGTGGACGTTCACATCAACAGGATTCAGCGTTGGAGACGGCGAGATCAACAGGACAACCACCAAAGCTATCGCTGATACGGGAACCTCACTCATTTGGCTCCCTGACGAAATCAACAAAGCTTATTACTCCCAAGTCAAGGGATCAAAAATCGACAAAACAGCAGGAGGATACGTCTTCCCCTGCGACACAAAGCTCCCTGATTTTACCTTTTACATTGGCAAAACAGGAGTCACAGTGCCGGGTGCCTACATGAACTTTGCTCCTTTAGCAGGGCCCAGAGCCGGAAGTTCCCAGTGTTTTGGCGGACTACAGTCGAGTTCTGACTCGGACCTCAACATCATTGGGGATATCGCGCTAAAGGCCGCGTATGTGGTTTTTGATGCGGAAAAGACACGAATAGGGTTTGCTAAAAAGACATTACGTAGAGTGGAATAGAGAAGAGCGATTAGATGGTTGAAAATTGTCAGTTTAGCGATAGAAATCATCAAGTCAACGATTTGGTCAAGTCAACATCCATCCTACACTCAACAACGATAAAAGATGTGCAAGAACCATCTCAGCATAACTGGTCTGTGAGAAATCGCGCACACACAAAAGTGTGCTCCTGCACAAGTGGACCTGAGAGGACACGCATGCACAAGGGCGGACGACGCTTGCACTAGGTAAGAGACGGGGGAAGTACCTTGATTTAGCCCCACTCAGAATTGGAAGTACCTTTTTTGTGCTTACTTCTCGCCGATCGCCGACAGCCGATGCAGATAAGATAAGCGGGTTCCACTAAGAATCATCTAGAGACGACACTGAAACACCGTCGGATCTACCCTTCTGTCATTGGTCAATATTTCGTTAAAGCCACCATCATGAAATAACCATAAACTCCTATTAATCCTGGCATATCTGTACCATCTAGACTATCCAATACTAATTACTCCCGGACCACACCCAATCGAGGTAAGATGCCACCCAACCGCTCTCTCGATATTCTTCATCTGGATGGGGATTTGGTGGGCCTTCATAGTCATAATACCCAGCATAACAGCAGCCAAGCATGATTGTCCGTACCATGCAACCGCCTCTTCCAGTACAACCTTGACATCCTTCCTTACCTCTGCATCACGACACTTGAACAGTACAATGACCAATGCCTTGACGACCATGTTGTCCATCACGTTCCAGTCAATTGTCTCTCTCAGCTCTTGCTGCATACGGCGTGTTGTGCGGATGATCTCACGCCAGATGGGTCGTGCGTCGGGCAAAAACTTTGTGTCGGCGTTGAGCTGCAGGTGCAGGCTTGCAAGACACTCTGTGTAGAGTGCTTCAAAGATACAAGCTGTGACGTAGCGATGTGGGTAATCGTACTGATAGTCTTCAGTGCTGCGATACAGCAGGACGAAAGCGCGGTGCCAGTTGTCAAGAACAGTAAAGGCTTTCTCCCATGCTGCTTTGGATTCGGGATCAACGACAGCCTCATCGTCAAAGAGATGGTGCGAAATGTGATGCTGCGTGACGTCCCACCATCGTAAACCTTCATCCAAGTCACGGAATGATGTGGGCATGTTGTCGATCTCATATCTGTGTCTCCCCCAGCATCGCTTACCTCCCTTGAAGTCGGGGCGGTCATCACCATTAATGCCTAGCTCCAGAGGCCAAGAATAAGTGCTCAGCCGCTGGAACATGTCAAACATGGCCGATTCAAGGGCGTCTAGCTTCAGATCTGACAGGGAAACCTGTTCCTGCTCACATCGCTTCCCAAAGTAGGTAATTAAAAGCCGACTAGCGTGGTCGAAGTGCAGAGTTGCAGCCTTCATATCTCCACGCATCATGTCGTACACCATAAAGATGACAGCCACGTGGGCAACTTGCAGCAATGACTGAAGGCCTGTTCCAGACGCCCTCACAGCACGGATGGTGCGGTTGTAGTACATGAGAGAGAGCTGCTGGGCCTTTTCGGCCGCTTCACCATTCACATGTGGTGCGGTGAAAGCACCCACAGCAGCACCTACAGCGCAGCACATCTCACGGATGGCAGGGTTTGTGTGTGCAATCTGGGGTGTAATAGCAGCCAGCGTATTGTGAGGCAGAGAGGTGCCCTGCTCGTTTGTAAAGAGGAAAGTGGAGAACATATCCCACGAAGTCTGATCCTTGAACACGGTTGTGACATAGTCTGGTACCACCAGGATGCGGGTATCGCCTCCCGGGATTGCAGTGGCTATTGCGCCTCCAGTTGGAGTGTCACGAATAATCTCCGTGTATGAGTTGAGACGACCAAGCTTGTTGGTCTTGTTTGTGCTTGTACTTACGGTCGTAGTCGTGTTATTGGCTGTAGGCCTGGAAGAGGCCGTTAAGCTGAGTGGGAAGTGGCATTCCAGACCAACGGCCTTGCAACGGTTACATGTCGGTTTACCCTCATCACATTTCACTTTTCGGCGTCTATAGAGAGGTCAGCACTATAGGTATCAGGTGTATTAAACATGTACGCACTTGCACTCTTTACAGCCAGTGCGGGTCTTGAAGGTCTTAGCCCGTTGTCTCTTAGTGGCATTCGGACCGTCCCTGACGTCAAGTACCGCGACATTGGGTTTCGGGACATTCTGCTAGCACAGCTTGTGTCAACGACATTGGCCTACAGTACTGTACACAGAGTAAACTCACCTTGTTATTGGCCCGGGCAGATGCACTCTGACTCTGAGGCGATGGATCACTCTGGGCCTGCTGCACACCGCCACCAGGAGATCTGATAGCCAGCTCCATGGAGTCGAACCCTGCACTGCAGTCTGACAAAACGGGTACTCTGGACGGGGGCAAGACAGGCGTGTGTGACGTGATGTCGGCCGCCAAGTCAAGGAATGCGATGGGCTGGATTGGACTGGACTGGACTGGTCTGGTCTGGTCTGTAGGCGATTTGTGTTGGGTGAGCTGAGCTGAGACTGAACTGGTGTGTTTCCCACCGCGGGGAAAATCATTTAGAGCCATTTTTTTCACGCTCAAGCCTCCACCCGTGGAAGATAGGGGTCCAATCAGAAGTTGTTCTGTGCGAGTTACTCAAAGTGGTTAAGCCTGTTAGCCGCAAGTAGAAGTGATCACCGGCCGTCCCGGCACCGAAGCCAACGACATTTCTCAGTTGGTTGTCTACACATTCTTTATTTGGTTTCATATTCTTTCACAGGTACATCTGATCTGATGATAAAGTCAAGTCTTCACATCTGTTATGGATTTTCAACAGAGGGGCTGCCTAATTTTACTGCTATTGCTACAATACAAAAGCATTCAAGGAAACCTTTATCCGGTACTCAATCCAGCTGTGTACCTACTTACCTTGAGTATCTATCCTCCACGCCCTAGCCCTGGTGGCACAAATCTCTACTGCTCCTTCAAAATCCGGATTTGATCATCGAATTCGTGGATGCCTTCAGCCAGCAATCCTAATGTGTCGATAGCTACCTGCCCCTGGTACTAGCTTGGATGTATTCATCACAAACCCGAATCTATTTATTGAGAAAGTGTTTTTCCCTCTCCATCGTACTGATTCTCTTCTGTATGTCAGGAGTACAGTCTCCCCAAGGATACTCCCTGTATTACTCACCATGCAGCCTTTGATAAGAAAAGTTGTCATGGTAGTGTTGGTACGTGTCGTGCATTAGCTCCAAGGCTGTAGATATCCACAGACGACGTGCCCTGCCAGAATTCGAGCATAACTCTCAGAAGTCCAGTTTGCGAGCTTTTTGTCATCTCTAGCAACGTAAGACTTAATACAGCTGACTGTGTCTCCAACGAACCGCATATCGGCCTCACTGGGGGCTTCATCGCAAGCGTCGATGATAGTGTGGGCATGAGTAGTGAGAAACCCCAGCTCCCCATTGCCAAGGTGAGAAGCCCAGAACTTCAAAACTTCATACTCAGGCCTGGTGAGCCTGCAGCCTTCAGACAATTCTGAGATGACCTTGCGAACGCCAGTGGTGAATGCACTGCGAGATGATCCACTTGCCTTGTCGAGAGGCTTGTTGGTAAGGTGCATGAGGTTCATAATATCGATTGCATCGTCTGCGCTGTATCTGTTGACCAGCTCAGTGAGCTCATCGTTGGAGCTAGTTTTGAAAGAGTTTATCATGATGGCGGTGCTGTGATTGTGAGTTGTGGTGTTGCAAATATCTCTTTTCTACAGATGTAGTGGAGAGGTAGAGGTCTGCTGTAAGTTGGCAGGAGAATAAATCCATGGCATTTTATATGTAGAGAAGTAACCACTGTTCACAGGTTATTTTTCGTATGATAGATTTTAATAGATGTGTTCCGTCTTCTCTCTAGCTGTAACAAATAACAGCAGAACGCAGGAAAATAATTAACAAAACCATGAACTTTGTAGAACAAGATGCTATGATAGTAACCTGTTCCCTGTGTACCTAGTCAATGTGTGGTTCCGTAACCGTGCGTGGGCACATTGAAATCTTTGTGCCAGTGTCCGCTTATCAGCTTTATCCCATATCCTTCGAATAGACCTGGACAGAAGAGAACATCCACTCCCAGATACTCTGCGCTGGTTCTAGAAATATCTAGTGGCCCCAGGATTGGCCAGAAAAGTGTTGTTGGTCGTGGTGACAGGAGGGAAAGTGACCATAGGGCCAGAGTTTATGTTGAGACTTACCCCGACCCTGGGCTGGCCCGGCTCGTCGACACCCCGGTACATCAAGGAGCGGGCATCTTGAAGGTGAAGCTGGCTGGGCGTGCCAAAGAATGGCTTTGCCGTCTTTGAAGGATAGAATATTACATTTAGCTAGTGATCGCCACCCATGTCTTTTTGTGGTAACATCTGGATGGGCTCCGGCTCAACAGTCACCGTGGCAAATTGAACTTGCAATTGAGGATAGCCTAAGCATTCACTCTATTGAATCTCGGATACTGAATTAAGAGAGGCTTTATCTTTAACCTTGTACTTCTGCTGAGATGAGCTCGTATCTGCCGACAGATGTAAGCAGCTTATAATGCTTTTATTGATGGGTAGATTATCTGCCAGAGTTGAGTTGAAATGTAGCTTCTGGAGTGGAGCATCTAGGGTAGCTTGCATTATCTTGCTTACTGTATGGCTCAGCCTTTACTCTGTGATAAGAAATCCGACAGACATAAAAGCAGTCGTTAACACTATGTAGAGTTATCAGGATGACCAGTTCCGGCATGATATAGCTGCTCAGGTCTACAGTGCTATCAGCGTCATACAATCGCATGATTACTGTGCTCTCAATCAAACCGCGACTTATGGAAGCCTAAAACAACTTAAGGGACGAGGACGAGCAAGATTACAGTTATTAATTAGAGGGCGACACTAAAGAATCACGGGGGACAACCCTGGATCACAATGCATCTACATACAATAAGCTGAAGTAGACTAAACTTAGTGGTGAGATCAATCTGCATTTTGCCTTTCAGTGCGCGAGGTGGAGAGGTGAACCACCTTTGCAGGGACAACAGAACTGACCCACCAGGACAAAATTCTTGCAGAGAAACAAGGGAGAGAGGTACCTGCCTCTGGCTTGTGTTAATCGGGGGGCTGGCAAAGAGGACGCGTTCTAACACGCGAAAAGAAAGTGGCAGGGGACCAGAGAAAGATACTTCCTGGACATCCCTGTCATCACAGGCTGCTCAGAAATTGTTAGGGCATCTCGTCAACGCGCCAGCGCCAGGTGGACCCCTATACCATGTCCTCTTGCTTGCGTCTATTCTACCGCCCAGACTCCACTCTTCGCTTCCGTCGCGACTGTGTCTGGCGCTCTTCTACGCTTCGCGCGTCCACCAGATCCGCTCGCTGTTGCGCTTGCTACCGTTTCCGCCCTCTCCGTTTTCCTTCCGTTTTCTCTCTGTCCGAACCAGTGTTTCCCTTCAAACCATTTGGGGATCCACTCCATACGATGGCGCCACATAGAGACACAGCTAGCTGTGTCTTTAATATCACGTGCCCGTCAAGACACAGCTAGCTGTGCCTCTATGATATGTTATGTAAGCTTGATCTTGTAAGTCAGTATGTGCTGTAAGGCTATTCACAACAGTAATTTACTGTATTTCTAGCTATACAATACATCTCGTAGTAGATACAATATAAATCACGCTTCCTTAGCTACCGTTCCTCTTCCTTCCCTGTTCACAGCCGCTTACCCTTCAATCTTAAGTTACCAACAGATATCAAGGCTTAGAGGCTTAATTATTATTATTCTTCTAGGTATATTATATCTAAATATATCTTCCTATATTAATATTTAAGTAAATCAGAGTATAGCTTTATATATATATATCCTAGCTTATATAGCCAAGCTATTCTTTCTTTAATAAGTTACTACATAAAGTAGTATTTAATATAATATCTAATAGCAACGGTCCTAGCTTTAATATTTATAAGGATAGTACTACTACTCCTTAATATATAATATATTATAACCTATATATACTATAGCTTGCTATAGGTAATAATAATTTAACTAGCCTACTTATAAGATAAGCAGTAAGCTTCTTTTACCTAGTTCTTATTATTCTTGCTAATAGCTAAGAGAATAGATTTACTGCAGTCCCTTTAAGCAATATCTTCTACCCTTAAGATTAGGTAAATTATTACTATCTAGGCTAGCTAATATAGCTAGCTTTACTCTTTACTAGGTAGCTTTATACTGCTAATATAATGTATATCTTTCTATAAGGCTAACTAGCTATATAGACTATTATACTATATAGTCTATAGGTTAAAGGGAATTTGTAACGGTGGTCGTTTTCCAAGGGATAAACTAGTCTATACTAGGTTTATGTTAGCAGATGTATAAGGCATAGATACTAAGCGTTACAAGGTATTATATCTCTTAATAGTAAATAAAGCAGGTTAGGTATATTCAGGTAAAGAAGTTTTATTAATA
>QGED01000076.1:0-274126 GCA_004367475.1 Fusarium camptoceras | reverse complement strand
GGGGGGGTCGGGGGGGGGGTCAATTTTGTTTCTTGTAGGGGTAGGGGTAGGGCTACTGCTAGTTGAAGATCGTCATAGGCTGTTCCGACGGGCCGGAGGCTTCGGCCGAAAGCCGGTCATGTCGACATGAAAGTCTGAAAGACATCCTTGATATCATCATCAAGGTGAGTTCTGTAGAGGATGTAAAATACCGTGAGAGAATTCAAGCATCCCTAATATCGAGCTAATAGGTAGTAGCCATCTTGTTATACCATGGATGCGCTGCGACGGTGGCAGCGGTACGGCCCGAGAAATCATGCAGCGCACGTTTATTCCCAATCAAAACAAGAGTCTAGTAGACCTCGGCGGATTTCTGTCTGCTTGATTGGACCCAGTTGATACCTGATCAAATAAGAATGATCTGATCTACATCAGGGACCTTTGGGGCTCATAGGGCTGAGATGGAGTAGTTCATGGCCTGATATCGTCAACTGTCACTATGGTAGGACGGTGCCTTACTTCGTGAAGCTTCATATGGACGTTGTATTAGAGGCTGAGAATTGTGTTGCTATAAGAATGATATAACATGTGTGCTGCGTGTGTTTTTCAAGCCATGTGGCAGGTGCTGTGCACCTGTGCAACGATACGCCAGTTCTACCTTCCAGCAAACTTCCAGGGGTGCCTTCCTAGGTATTAATCTTCAACAGACTGCCAAACTCGTCGTAGTGAAGATACGTCTTTTCATCGGGACTGACTCCTATCTATCCTCTTTCTGCTGGCCATGATTCAGACACTTCATGTCACTGCACGGATCCTTTGCAAGCTTGAAGCTCCCTTCGCAAGTGTTTATAAACAACAGTTTATCGCCAAATCTCTTCTCCCAATCTTTCTACATAAATCCTGCTGTCTTGGATATAGTTCGCTATGGACGGCTCGCAAGAAGGAGCGCCCATTCACCCAGGGCCCGAGAATATGAAGAAGAGAACTCTCAGCAGATCACCATCCGACTCTCTATCTCCACCACAGGCACTGCCGCGGAAAAAGACGAGCTATGAACAAGGCAACCAAGCTCCGAACGATCATTTGAGTGCTTTCTTCTACTCCTATCGCGCAGCAGCAGCATCTACATTCAACATGCTTTCTGGCCTCCTAACCACATGTGAACGGCTAATACATGTCTTATTAGATGATGAACGAGCCACCTCACATGTCGGAGCGATTAACTATCACCAATGTCCTGGACTATATAAACTCCTCACGGAGCTCTCCTCCTTTGACAGACCTCATCGACTACTGGCTCGAAGAAGCTTATCCATCCGAAATTCATCACCAGCAGTACTCACGCTCCGACTATTCAGTGCAGACTATTATACAAGAACCTTCTCGAGAATACGCTCCATCAGCACCTCCAATCATGACACGTCATAATCCTCCAACCCAGAGTAACCGCCAGGTTTCATCTCCTGGCCTCACCAGCGCTGGGGCAGTGTCCATAAAACCGAACAGCATCTCAACAGGGTCTCCAAAGACTGGGGTCAAGTCTCCTATGACCACTGGCTTGTTGGTTGAGCAGGCTCAGTACGAGGATGTCAACTTGGCTACGAATAATATAATATACCGCGATCGCCGAGACAACTTTCTAACCTATATTTCAACGCTCATCGAAAAGATTGCAAGTGATAGAAATTCGCCAGATCTTTCGATCGAAGACTTCGATGCTGATGATACTCTTGCTGCTCTGGAGCGAGGAGCTGGCGAGCCAGAAGTGGAACAGTATATCCAGCACAACCTCGTCACATTACCATCTCGAAACGACATACTCAAGCGTAGTGATAAGTTACCAATGGCTAGGAGGATGATACCCAACACTGGAACAGCGTTTCGGATCAGCGGTCCTGTTCCAGACATTCTCCTTGGCTACAATCTCGGAGGCGCGTTCACTCCATCTCAACGACGGAAACTCACCGTGGTGGATCTGGCTTCCGCAAACAACGACGGCCTCTGTCTGCCGTTCTTTATTGTTGAGTTCAAAGGCGACAGTCCCTCCAGCAATGGTAGTTTGTAGGTCGGCACTAACCAATGCTTGGGGGGGACCACAACTTGTGTCAATATCGCGGAGACACTGAACAAGGAACTTCTAGATACGGGTGTCGAAGGCATTATCCCCATCGAAACCTCTTGTTTTAGCGTCTCGATGAACGGGACCGAAGCTCGGCTGTTGGCTTCTCGGAAGGAGGAACAGGAGTTTAATGTCCAAAAATTCCGAGGCTTTGCATTACAAGAGGCGGACCATTTTCTACAGTTTCGCAAGTACGTCCTCAATATCATCGGCTGGGGCCGAAATGAACGTTTGGAGAGCATCAGGTCTGCGCTTGATCTTTTGGATGAGAGTAGCCTGCGGGCTCAGAAGAAAAGGTGAGGCTCGAACTCCAACCCAAAGTCTAGCGAGGTTCCACGTAACAGAAGCCATCCTTATCGAAGTGTTGGATGTTGGCAGGAGGTGTCAGAAGAATTGTCCTCTACGTCTTAGGTCACTCAAATAAAGTAGCCTAAGAGCTTGCATAAGGTGACTAATTTATTTCGTTCCTTATACTCTTGGCGCATAATTCTTCTGATACCCTGACGGATGGGTGATACAGGTTATTCTGGTTTTAGATGTTTGATTAGTTCATTAGTAGAGTGGTATGGGAAAATGGGTTGACGTTGGTGGTTTGGGTTGTTCAAATGCATTCAGTTTCTGCGAAGCTTGCTCTTTAGTTCCACGATACGCTTTACCTATTGTCAGAGCAAGAGAATTTTGACAATATCAGCTGAACTCTTAAAAATTGGTCATGAGAAAGCGGTCTATGGACAAGTGTTACAGTCTTAAGTCCCGTCCCGTGATGATACTGTTACTTTGTGTAAGATCACTGACCCATTGTATAACACCATATGATTAAAGAAACATCTATTCACCACACAATCAAGCATCAGAAGATGTGGTTGTTTGGAATGTTCCTTGTGTCTTTAAAGTGATGAGCCTACATCGTGACTTCTCGGAGGAACAATTCGTAATACAAGCTTAGCATTCTCCAGCTATATAAAGCCCTCCTTCCCTCTTGCTAGTCTAGAAAGAGCTTGAACATTATCTTATGGAGTACTATTCCTCGCCACGCTGGAGCTGAAAATCGCAAGATGCATTACTCTACCTTCAGCATCCAGCTTCTCGTTTATACATATATACAAGCGGTCGACTGCAGAGATCAGAACACCGGCCAGCATCGAGAGCTCCAAGCATCAAAGTTCAACTAAAGATATAACGGAGTTCGTGCTGGTACTGGTGATATGGTCAGTCGGGTTCAGTGCATACCCTCTGTGTGAACATCCCCGAGATGTTTCCCGACTAAATCACCCCGCAACTCAATGGGAAAAGAAGCCCAAGCATGGCTGCTGTCAACGATATATATCACGCCATTCCTCAAGACCGGCACCACCATCTCCTACATCAACACCGGTCCGGAATGAGCGACATGCATATACCTCTATGCCTAGTAGTGAGGGCAACGCTATCATCACCACTCACCTTCTATACTATACGCCCAAGATGGTAGCTTGAGAACCAGTGATCCATGCCATGGAACTATTCACTATCGTCTGGCAAAGAACCCTGCGGTAGAGTTCAAGGATCTTTCAGCGAAACAATCTGCTCCCGTAGCATATATACCGAGCAAAATGTCTAAATCATGGCTGGCCCAAATATCCTCACAGGGGGGTCGTCCTATCTCATTCCAACACCCTATATACGTCGAGATGCCTACTATGAAAGAGTCAAGAACTTTTCAGTGTTGGGCAAAGTCAGGAACAAGCTAAGTTCCTTCGCTGTAAACACGTCCGTCCATTTTTTTGTTATAACGGGACCGAGTGTGACCAAGTCTCGATATAGACTGCAACCCCTAGCAACGACTGGGAACCCGGGTCTGCGAGGGAAGGTGAAGAGACCTGACAGAACAGATGATTGGTCGTCTTTAGGAACATGAGAAGGGGATAATTTGTTATATTAAATGGTCAGCTGGGCTCTGCACATAGATGAGATGTTGAACAGAGAGCGATTGGGACCGGACTCAGCGACGCTATGGAGACTGACATGCCGGGGTCCAGTTTAGATGAAGGGCATCAGGAGCGGAGGTATCTGGAAACATGTCAAAGCTTGTGCACTTAACTTGGATCAAACACTCAGAGTGAGATAAAAGTCTATGATAAGACCTATAATCGCGCCAAGGGTATCCTAATATACAAATGGTTCATAAAGTCGATCTCTCTTCATTCAGTCCTAAACTCTCACCACTCGTTCCCATTACCACGACGTATGTCCACCATCGATCACAAGATTACTCCCCGTCATATAACTGCTTGCATTACTCAACAAGAACAGCGCAGCACCCTTAAACTCCTGCGTCTCAGCTAACCTCCCCATCATAATCTCCCTCTCCCACTCCTCCTTCAACCCAGGAACTTCCTCAAAGTTCTCCTGCACCATAGGCGTCTTGATATGCCCCGGACTGATACAGTTCACGCGAATACCTCCAGTGCCATCTTTTTGAATGGGACTCCACTCCATGGATAAGTTTCGAGCGAGTTGGATCACAGCTGCTTTGGAGGAGTTGTATACAGGGGAGATAAGACCCCGATTCGCTTTCATGCCAGAGATACTGGCGATCATGCAGATACTTCCGCGCTTTTTGTACTTTAGCATTTGTTTTGCGGCGGACTTGGCGGTCATGAAGACGCCGGTGTAGTTGATGGACATCATGTGGGCGATTTCCTCAGCTTTGTAGTCGATTGTGGGTGAGATGTGTTGAACTCCTGCGGCGGCGATCACACCGTCGATGCCCTGGTTCTCGTCTGCAATGGCGGTGATGAGTCTGTCGAGACCATCCACGTCTTTGACGTCTTGTTGACGGTAGTGTAGTGAGCCGCCCCATTCTGGGACAACGCGGTTTTGGGCTTCTTCCCAGTTCTCATCTGGCTGTTCAGCACGGTCCAAACAATAAACTATCATAAGTTAGCTGCTGTTCAGTTCTTATATGAGAGTGACGTACCTTTGCCACCAGCTTCCACCAAGCTCTCAGCTAGAGTCAGGCCAAGACCCTGAGCACCTCCAGTTACAATAAAAGTATTTCCCGCAAGGTCAAAGTCTGCAAACCGCTTGCGACCAACGTTTGTCCCACGAGGTAGTGTAAGGTCATGAGCCGGGTTCTTCCTTGGGTCTGTGTTCATAGACTTTGCACTTGCGGTATCCGAAGTGTGTATTGATCGTTGCCAGGTGGACTTGGTGATCAAATGTGGCGTTCGCTGAAGCGTAGATATTTGCCCATGGAAGAATGCTTTGGTAGAGAGTGAGCGGGAAGCTCGTTTGAGAAGTGGTGAAGACATTTTGAGTTGAATAGCAAGATTATGAATCAATAGAGCATGAGGTACTGAACCATCGTGAAGATCATTACTTGTAGTCTTCCATTACTTATACCATTCCTCTCAATACTCTCCGGGGTCACTATTGTCTATTTGCTTTGTACAATCTGACGTCTAGCCGACGTAAGCATTACCCAGATTCACCTCATTTATAGGTATCAACTACACAAAACTCCAACTCACAACCACGAGAATGTCCTCTGGTCCAGGGTAAAGAATCCAACTGGCCGGAGCATCCAGTCCGCCTGTAAGAGAATTAGGAGCTGGGGTCATCTGCGCTTGCCACGTTCTTGGCGTTTTGACGTCTGGAATACATCAGCATATCGGATCAAGTCCCGCTTTTGTTGCAGATCATAGAAACAGAGATGAAACGACGAGAAGAGAGATGAACAGGGCTGATGGAGGCAACGCTGTTGCGTGTGACAGTTGTGGCTGTGTTGGTACCTGAATTATTCCCTGCCATGACCGTTTGATGGGTGCGACGCTGGGCATGGGCTTGTCACTTTGCCATTCCTTCATGATGCAATTGTTCATCACATGTGCAACAATACAGCCTATAAAGCCACCGAACCTGGTCTCATGATCTTGCACGCGGTTTCTGATGCAAATAGTACTTGGTACCATTGCAAAAGCCAAGGATGGACCTGCTTGAGGTACTCAGGTACTGTGCCCGTTTAACTCAGCATCATATTTAGTACATCCATCAATAATGATTACGTATGAGGCTTACCGCCTGCCATTCAGCTGGTTGTTCTACTCCGATTGGTCGTTGTGACGCTATCCGCGTTGCTTTTTGACCTTGACCGACAAATGGGTTTGAACACTCCGTCCACTGGACGGAGCAAAAGTCTTTCTTCAATTGAGTTTAGAACTCCTTTCCTTGTGGGGTTCAGGAATATAAGATCCTAATGCATGCCTTGCCTTGAGGCTCGTTTCCGGCCAGACGCATGGCATTAGATAATGCTGGGAACCGGAGGCTCAATACACGTTGAGGTCTTTATTACCAATAATTTCAAGCTAATGTCCGAAGCAGAACACCTTTATACATAACAGTTTGTGCGATATTGCTGCTAAATGCTTTACATGACGGGAATACCCTCGTACTCGTCGTATCCGAGGGCGAGGTTCATGTTTTCTAGATAAAATCGTTAGACATGTCGTCAAGATTCTTCAAGAGGACGTCAACTTACGCAGACACTGGGTTGCGGCACCCTTGGCGAGGTTGTCGACAGTGGCGACGCTGGTTCTGTTAGTATTTTTAATATTCAGGGGATACCATAGACTTACATGACCACACGCTTGCCAGTGCTGTCAACGGCAAAGCCTCCAAGCTCGACTCCGTGGCGTCCAGAGATGGCGCTCACCAATGGGGGTTCACCCACGACCTTGATAAGTTTCTCGCCAGCGTATCGGTCCTGGTACAATTGGCGGATATCTCGTGAAGTCATCTCCTTGCTCAGAGGGATGTTAATGGTCAAAGTGATACCTCGGAACCATCTTTTCGATTCGTTAGTTTTCCCCTTCGGTCTTGGTCTGTCGAGTCCTCACTTACCCAGCAACATGAGGGACGAAAGCAACCTGATGGTTCAGCTGTGTAGAAATTTCGCGCTCGTGAATATGTCCGGTAAGAGAGTAAGGGATAATCGCATCCTTGAGGACCTCGACGTTGTTCCTGGGGTTAGGCTTGGATCCGGCTCCAGAGTATCCTGAGACACCGAAAACTGTGGGAGTTCCCTCGATCAAACCCAGAGCTCCACTGAGACCGATCTGGGCACCAGTAGCGTAACATCCGGGGTTAGAGATGCGGTTGGACTGAGCAATCTTGGAACGCTTAACAAGCTCGGGAAGACCGTATGTCCCTATTATTTGTCAGTAACACAGTCAAACGCATGATCTTCGCTGGGTCCATACACTTCTCGTCCCATCGGTAATCGGCAGAGAGATCGACAATAAGGCTCTTGCTGTTGATACCATCCAAAGCTTCGACGTAAGGCGTGCAGACACCGTTGGGAAGGGCCATGATCCAGCAGTCCACCTTGCCTTCACCGTCCAACTGAGCAACATCCTCGGGAGACAAGGTCTCGTAAATGACCTTACGCTTGCTGTATCCCTGAAGTTCCTGGCCAGCAAGTTCTCGGGAAGAAACATGCGCAAGTTCAATGTTGGGGTGCTCGTTGAGCAGCTCAACCAGTGCTGAACCAGTATATCCTCGGGCGCCTATTAGACCAATTCGAGAAGGCCTGTCGTTTGTCGCATTCTTCTTGCCCAGAGGAGGGTTAGGGTTGGTCTCGGCAACATAACCACGTCGTTGCTGCATCTGCTGGCGCATGCCAGCAATGACGAAAGCGTTCTGTCGGCCGGCGAAGGATCGGGCTGGGCTGGGGCCCATGGCAGGGAGGACGGGCATGGATCGTCGAACGACGCGACGGGCGCCGGCCCGGAAGACCATTGAGGTGGTTGAGAACATTGCGACGGGAAGACTTCGCAAGTCAATTGACTAGTCGGTTTGGTTAGGGTGCTTGAAATCCAAGATGCGACGTCTTGTGGAGATAGAGATGGGTTTTGTGCAGTGACTGACTGGGAGGAATTCCTCGGCGATTGTTTTTTCCTGCTGTGCCTGCCCTGGCCGAAATCGCTCGATCTCGGTGCTGCGGGGTCGCACAGGACTCGTGAGATAGCCGCGATGGCACTAAGCCGAGATTGATAAAGTCTTGAGCCACTGTGGCAGAATAACTACCCTATAACTCTGGTATTTCGCAAGGATATAACTTCCTGACAATAAGGTAATTGTATATAATCAAATATTCGGCACTCTTGGGGGAGGGGGGTATCTAAAGCTTCTCAAACGGTATATCTGCTATCATGATGAGGTGGTCTCTTTACTTGACGTTGATTTCCTTATCAACACATTATCTCAAATGTATTCCAGCAAGGTGCACTTGAACATGCCCACTTCCCCATCAGCACGAGATTTTTACATACATCAGGCCCACAGAACCCATTGACTCTCACTGATTGATAACACGACAACCCTGAATACTGGGCGCCTTGTTAGCATTTTGCTAAATGTGTCCTTTCCATTTTAGACGAAGCAACCATCTCTCGAAACATCTGGACGTTGCATGTTTGCTACGCCCAGTTCCACCAACGCACGACGGCCTATGCCCATTGGCTACACTAATAATCGCCCGGCTCAGCTACGCAGGGGTTTCAACTTTTGGTTTCGTACGATGACGAAAGTTGCACGTGTCAGCAGTGAATTATTCAAACTATTTTTCTTGGTTCAATCCAATGTCGATGAGTAGCTTATTAGCACAGGCTTAGATGATCAAGCTGAGAGCAATTGGGCTCGCACACGTGACGCAGATCTCCGAATGACGCCATCAATAAGTTGTTCTAGAATCTAGTGCTGTTGGTTGATCTGGTGCTTTTCACGTGCTTGGAGGGACAGTTCGATTGTCGTCATCGAAGCCATCACCATCTTGTTAGGAAACTTGGACATACGTTTCAGCTGGTGTCGTGTGCAACCAAGCTCACAAGCCAATGCTAGAATACAGCAAACGCACTACCCTTTGACTTTCAGAACACCAATCAATTAACAACTAATGTCATTTTCTCAGACAGAAGCGCCCTTCTCAGCCTCATCGGTTTGTCCATACCAACCTCCTCCCTTCAAACGAAAGATGGCGCTTAACCCTAGCGATATTCTTACCATGGATCCTCCCGCTTCAGGTTCTTTGTCGCTCTCAGCCACTGAAGCGCGCTGAAAGCCGACACTGAAACCTGTCCTTCTACGCGGGAGGGGCCTTTCAGAGGGTGCCCACTGTAACTCAAATGTGCTTGCACTGTATTCTTCCAGTCCTATCTATTGAAGCATTTCTTTCAGAAGTGGCAGAAATAAAGACCCAAGTGTAGAGATTAAGAACAAACATGTTATACTAGTATCCAAGTTTAAATATACTAAACTGTTTCCTGTTATGATATCAGCGTCGAATTCTCTGCCCCCTCCTGCTACCTATGAAGCGATGTAGGAGCTTGGGCCATCCCTAACCTAAAAGCGGGGGTAGCCTCCGTCACTGAATCACTGTCCCCCTGCCTTGATTTTATCCACCATCAGCCCAACTTAACTTCCCTTCCTCTTCTTTCTTCTTTCCATTCAACATCACTCAAGCTCAACAAGACTTCATTAACGACCTCCGTATTATATCAAACGCCATGGCACCGCCGCCCAACCCCAACCTTCCTCTCCAGGAGCGCCTGATGGCTCTGGCTCAGACCCTCCAATGTACGTGGTTTGCGCGCAGTATGATGAGATCGCATTGCTAATTCGTTGTTACAGTTGGTTGGTTTGTAGGGTATGTCTGAACAACCTCGATCAAATCGCAGATCTGTGACTAACAAACATTCCCTTGCTAGACATCTCACTCTTATCCTGGCAACAATCCGATATGGCTTCTCCTGGCTGCGAATGAACTACTACACTCGTATGGCTCAGTTCTCTTACCGCACTGCCTTTGTCGCCGCGGCCGTCACCTACGGTATCGTCGTCTATAAGACTATGCGCGCTCGTGCCAAGACCGGTCAGCGTGCTGCTCCCACTCCCATGGCTCTCCTTGCCGATGAGAACATTCAGTACCTTGGTAAGTGCTTCTGAAGGGGATTGAGTTTCCTTGCGGTTTGTGTGACATATGCTGACTGTGAACAGCCATGTCTCTTGTTTGGCTCTTGTGCCCTCAGTACCCCCTCGCATTGATTCCTTACACGATCTACTCGGTCTTCCACGTTGCTACATACACTCGCGCCAACCTGATCCCCGCTTTCGCTGCTCCTAAGCCTGCTGCTGCGCCTGAGGCTGATGGTGCTTCTCCTGCCCGCCGACCTCACGCCGACAGCCCTCTCGCCAACCAGATTGGTGCTTTCGTGAAGCAATACTATGACGCTTCCATGGCCATCGTCTCTTCGCTCGAGATTGCTCTCTGGGGTCGCATCTTCCTTTCCGCCATTTTCTTCCAGCGCCGATCTTGGATCCTCATCGTCCTTTACACTGCTTTCCTTCGCGCCCGTTACAGCCAGAGCACCCACATTCAGCACTCATTCTCTCAGCTCAGCGCCCGTGTCGACTCTTTCGTCAGTGCCCAGGGAACTCCTCCCGTTGCTCGCCAGGTCTGGCAGACGGTCAAGGACGGCGCTAAGCAGTTCCACGATGCCACCGCTCTTGTCGGTAGCGGACCCGCCAAGAAGACCTCATAGGCGAGACGAGAGACGGTTACGGAAGTGATGAGATTGGGTTTTGGAAAACAACAAATTCTATCCTATAGTCATAAAACTCTATCCTAAAGTCATGGCCCTTATATATGATTAGGCAGTGGAGGCTAAAAACTCAGAGAAGGCAGCGCAATAGAAGCTGCGCGAATACGAGGGGACGAGAACATGTATGATGATTAGTCTTGGCATCGGAGCGTAGAGCTAGGATGAAGCCTCAAGAGGTGGGCCACAAAGAAGGCTATGCTAAACAATAATGCTGCATTTCTTACGAAGCTACCAATAAAACGATTTTACCTGTAATTTTCCCTAAACTCGTGCTGCAAATTTTCTTGTATTGTTATTTCAATTTTGCTGTGCTCAAGATGATATCAAATATCCAATAAATCAAGTAGTGGGGCACAAGGGGATGACGTCGCCTGTCAAGTTACTTGTATCTCTGACCCGGCGGCCTGTTTCAATCATTTACAACTCCAGCACCCGCTCCAAGAACCTTTTTAAGTCAAGCCGAGCTGTACGTGGTAATTCTTACCACTTTTGAATAGTTCTTATCGTCTCAAGAGTGAAGCTCCTCATGGCTTCCATCTTGCGACAGATTGTCGCAGGGCCACGTTCTCGGCATCCTGAAGCCGGCCTGGATCTTTGTTACGTTACGGATCACATCATTGCAACGTAAGTACCCGAATTGAAGCCTACTATGGAGATCACCCGCATTCACTCTGATGGATTCATCGTCAAAATTAGCAATTGTACTAATCACCCTGGCTTATAGATCAGGTCCCTCAGAAACATACCCCCAACTCGCCTACCGAAACCCTCTCGACCAACTCGTCAAGTTCCTCGATACCAAGCACGGTGAAGATTGGGCGATATGGGAGTTCCGTGCCGAAGGAACAGGCTACCCCGATGAATCTGTGTACGGTCGCGTGAGGCATTACCCATGGCCTGACCACCACCCCCCACCATTCCGACTCGTTCCCATGATCATGGCCAGTATGCGCAACTGGTTGCACGGCGGCGAATTGGGTGGCGGGGCAGTCGCAAACGATGGAAGGCCTATGTCTTCGGGCAAAACTGCACTCACTCAAGAGCAAAAGGACGCAAAGCGCGAGAAACGAGTGGTCGTGGTGCACTGTAAAGCCGGGAAGGGACGCAGCGGCTCGATGAGCTGCAGTTATCTCATCGCAGAGGAGGGTTGGAAACCCGAGGATGCTCTTGCGCGCTTCACAGAGCGACGTATGCGACCCAAGTTCGGCGCTGGTGTGTCGATTCCGTCGCAGCTGCGCTGGATCAGCTATGTTGATCGTTGGACAAAAGGCGGCAAGAAATACATTGACAGACCCATCGAAATTGTCGAAATCCATGTTTGGGGCTTGCGAAATGGTGTCAAAGTAGACATCGAAGGATTCACTGACGAGGGCAAGAATATCGAGGTCTTCCACACATTCAAGAAGGAAGAACGCGTGGTTGTTGACCCCGCAGCACCAGAGGAGAGTGGTATCAGCGACATGATTTGGGAAATGGCTGGATATCCTGCTGCAAAGGGGATTCAGAAAGCGCCCGAAGAAGCACACTTTTCCGAAGCGACGAATCCTGATGGTGACGACACTGTGGAAGCGACGGAAGAAAAGGATGGTAAGGGCAGGAAACACGCTCTTAAGAGGAAGGGTACAGAAATCTTGCACAAAGTGTCGCCGGCGAGCTCGCACAAGGGTCCTGTGAAGACGAAAGATGGATCTGCTACATCTTCAAAGACAGACCTTACAAATAACTCCGAGGAAGAACCCGGTGGTATGGCGGTTATCCTAAGGCCCAAGGAGCCAGTCCACATCCCGAACAGCGATGTAAACATTTCAGTCGAGCGCCGTAACAAGACTCCCAAGAGCATGGGTCTCACTATGGTTACAGCTGTTGCACACGTTTGGTTCAACACTTTCTTCGAAGGTCAAGGGCCCGAGCGGGTCGGCAAGGCTCTCGATAGCGGTGTGTTCAGCATCGAGTGGGATGCCATGGATGGCATCAAGGGATCCAGCCGTAAGGGCTCCCGAGCCTTTGATCGCATCGCTGTCGTATGGCGGGTAGCAGGTACTGACGCTCTACCCGAAGAAGTGCTCGAGCCTGCGGAGGGACAGCCAGTACCTCAAACAAGACCTGCGGATTGGCAGGGTGCGAATAAGGAAGACCCTGACAACCAGAAAGATTTGGGTCTCAGAGTACAGAGTCCTGCGAGTGCGGATGTGAGTAAGGCGAGCAGCATGGCTGAAGAATTGGACGATAAGAAGAACGACGGAGGTGAGCTGGAGGGTGTGAGGTCTAGTGGACCTACAGGAGAGGACCTGAACACTGGGGACCACGGAGAGGCCAAAGGTGATGGGATCAAGAAGGTGTAGGTTGAGCATATGATATCCACGTATATACATACTCTTGGCAGGGTTTTAATGGAATGAATAGAACTTATAATCATTTCTGCTAGCAGCTGTGGGTATCTTAAAGTGAATATTGACACATATCCGAGCTTCAGCGGTGTCTACCCCTTCCTCCTCTGTAGTGCCTATCTCCTCGATAACCTCCATATGGGTTTCCTCGTCTATGATCACCGCGATCTCTGGGCCCACGGTAACCTCCCCGTCCACCACCACCGGGACCCATCTCTTCATGGGGCGGCGGTGCGATCGGCTCTTCGACCTCGACCTCATATTCCTCATACTCATCTTTGAAGTATTCACTCGTGATCTCTTGCTCTCTCTTAGCAGCCTCAGGATCAAACACGAATCGCATCGTTCCCTCCTGTCCACGCGCCGTGCGTCGTCCCGAAGCGTCGCCTGGCCAGGATGTTGACGTCGCAGGGGATGTGGCAGATGCGGGAGTTGAAGGTGCAGGGTCTTCGGCTTCGCAACGGGGGCAGAAGTTCAGATACCGTGGTTCGAAAGCCTTGTCAAGATCGTTGTTAAGCCGAATCTTGATATCGATAATCTTGTTCTGATCAAACTGCGCCCCGACCTTTGTAGACTTTGAATGCTGAACGAAGAGATCCAAAATGTCTAGCATCGCTTCCATTACTTCACCGCGATTGTACTGTGGCTTCGTCTTTGCCCAGTCGCGGACCTTGTCGACGTGCTGTTCTGTCAGGAGAGCTGTGAGCTCCACGACAGCCATGACCATGGAGAAGGTTGTGCGCTTGATTGGGACGAAGGTCTTGTACATATCAATAGACATGGTGTATGCGATGTCGTAAAACGGTTTGCCAGCTTCTTTGCCCAGAATGGCACGAACGACTTTGACTAGGAGCTTTTGCGGATAGCGCGTACGGAAATCGAAGCCGATCGTTTCGAGGATGAGCCGTTCGAGACAGATTATTATCTTGCCTGGTCCTTCAAAGATCTAGACGGTGTTAACAGATGGTGCGATACTAACTACAGATTGGTGTTACCTTATCATCCGAAGTAGTAGGTTTATCTGGGTTCTTGATGTTATACGCTGCTGCTAGAATATCTTTTGACTTCTTGATCGTATCCTCGACCTTGCATGCGACGAACAACGAAGCCAACGCGGCATCCTGATAATTATACTCCGCATCTCGAAAATTGAGTCGAAACTTGTGGAAATATGTGCACGCCGTATCAAAACTGCGAACAGGTCTATCTCGAGTTAGTCGTGAACTCGCGATATACATAAGAGGGTCTAGCGTACAGTTGTAGGGACTTTCTGACGTTGTCAATCAGCTGTACACCTTGAAGACGGTAATTATCCTGTCTTGCGGGATCGCAGCCGTTGTCCTTTAGCATGCGCCGGAGCTTTAGCTCTGATGTGTATTGATTTGAGCTTGAGATGAAGCCTGGATGAGGTCCGACTTTGGGTACACCGTCACCGTTCGCGGTTGCGGAAGGATCATTGTTGGAAGCCGCCATCTCGAAGATAATAGTCTAGACAGGCTGTTGCGATCGCGAGAACGTTGTGGTGGATTGCGTTTCGTGGTGGTGGTCGTACTCTCGTGCCGATTCTCGGTCGCAACAACAAAGATTCTTTGACGGTGATCGCCGAGGGCTCTTCGCCGTGATTAGCGATTGAGTAAGAGAATATATAAGAAAAGAGAAAGCGACCAATGAAGAAAATGCGCGGCTTCTCACTATAAAGTGAAGTTTATGTTGTCGCGTAGAAACAAAATCACTTGTCATGATGCAAATGCTGTTGCGCTGGGGCTAAAGCTTCAATGTGGCGCAGCAGCGTCACACTAGCCACACTTTTGCAAACCGAGAGAAGTCATTCTGAGAAGGCGAGAAGCTTTGCATCTCCATGACTGGCCTATCGCTTTGTAAGTGCTGATGCTCTTTAGTACTTACTTGGTTGGAAATAACTGCTGTCAGCCCAACTCATGCAAGAGGATGCCGACGAGATTAACCAACCCTAGACCCATGTATTCCGTTTGGCGGACATAAGTTAAGTTAGTCCCTAAATGTAGCCATATGGCGACTTTCAGGTTCATAGACGTTTGAGACGAGGTGTAGTATGTGGATGTTCAAGAAGCGTCCTCTGTAGTTCACAAGAAGAGAATATGTACATGCGAATTGAACTGTCAGCATTTCCTTCACATAGACTGTGTAACAAACGCGATCTTGGGCAGGCAACCTGGCGACTCGGCGTAGTAGATAATGAGTAATATTTATACAATACTAGGATATCAATCGCGTTGTTCCTCTTCTATGATGATCGTATCAATCCGTACGTTGTTCCTCTTCCATGACAATTATTTCAATCTGTACAATCGCATCGTCGCTGTCCTATAGCTCCTCCATCTCCCAGATGTCATCCTCAACCTCTTGGTTCTTATCGAAGCTTCGCTTCCATGGGCCAAAGTAATCAGTGATAGTCTGGTTGAGCAACTCCTCCATGTTTTGAAGATGATCGCCAGGTGCAGTCTTAAAGTGAAGACCACCATTTCGATCCAGACCGCGAAGACCAAGCCAGTCCTCCTGGTAGAGCGGGCGAGCTCGGAGAGGGATGCTCTCTGTACCGTTGACCTCCTCAAACCACGAAGTCTCCTTGGGGACGACTAGTGTATCGTCCTCAAACATCCACATGACAAAGTTGGTCAAGCTTCCAAGGTTCGCCTTGTACTTGTTGTTCTTGAGCTCGCGCTCGTTGTTGATGTCAGCGAGGAAGTTGGAGTTCTCGAGGTAGTTATCATAATCGCCCTGGGTACTGGGATCGCGGTAGTACTGAGCAGGAACAAGACGCGATTGCACAAAGTTGCTCCAGACGTTAAATCGGAGAAGAGCCATAGCTCCCTTGCAGAGCCAGTCGGTCTGGCCACAGGCCTTGAACTTGACGATGCCGTTGTGTTGGCTACCAAAGGTAACAAGACTGCGAACTTGGGGCCAGTTGCATCGTTCAACATAACCGCGCAGGAACTGACCGCCCTGAGAAATACCGATGGCGTCGATGGCAGGTGCTGTTGAAAGAATCGGGTGCTTAGCAAGCTCTTCACAGACCTTGCTGATCTGATCCGTGACGTTGCCAGTGAAAGTCGCGGAGCGATCCTGGTTGGGATCTTCGTTGAGAGAAATAATATGAACAAAAGTGCCTGGGTTGATAGCTTCAGCGAGTTCTTCGATGCCCTTCATGCCGTCGCTGTTAAACTGGTCTCCCAAGCCGTGCCAGACGACGATGGGGAGAGGCGTATCAGTCAGGTCATCGTTGGTATGAGCAGGTGCCGCGCGGCTATGGCCAGCAAGAGCTCCTATGGCAAAGCCAAAACGGAGCAGAGGGGAATAGAGCATGGTGATGAATGTGTAACTATTGATGGCGATGAAGATGAAGGATGAAGACTGCTAATAGAGATAAGATGTTGATGATGAAGACGGAGAGTTGCCTGGAGTTGAAGACGTCAGGGTCTCTTTAGTTACTAAGGTAGTTGCCGAGGGTCCCTCATGCATGCGGCGAGCTATGGGCTCCACTTTCCTTGTAGCTGTAAGGAACATGGGGATGAGTGTCTTGGCATTGGGAAGGTGGTCCCGCTAGCGATTGAAGCGGCAAGACGGTGAACTGGACAAAGACCCAGATTCAGAGAAATTTTATATCAGCGCCCGGCAAGTACATGCTTTGATACTGTATCCAATGCTACTGTACGAGATTAGCAAGAGGGAGTCAGCTAGGTCGATTGTCAATGGCAACAAGCGGATTCCGAAAGAGTGGTGTAGAACCTGACAATTGAAGAATGAAGGTTACACAGTACACGATCGGCGAAAAAAGATCAGCAAGACAGACATGTAGTATTGCTCAACATTTAATATTGTTAGGAATGCAAGTATACAGTTCGTTCTATTCTGGGTTTTTGACCACCATTTCAACAACGCCCCAACACCGATGCGAATACCATGCTTTTAGTTCTCAATAGCCTTCTTGGCCGATGCCTTTTGCTTTCTCAATCGAGTCTTGCGATCAGAGATTTGCTTGTCAAGCTTATCGTCGTCGGCTTCGGGGACAGCCTTCTGCTTCTTGGCCTTCTTGGTAGGAGCAGGAGCCTCGGCCTCAGAAGCGTTGTCGAGCGACTTGCGCTTCTTGCCGATGTTGGCCTTCTCAGCCTTGGTCGCCTCATCCTCGGCAATGACGTCCTTCTCATCGACCCAGAGCTCATCGGTCAACCAGATTGGGAGAGCAGCAGTCTCGGGGCCCTTAATGTAGATGCTCTTCATGTTGTTCCACTTCTGAGGAATCCACTTTGCGATCATACCAGTAACGACAGCATCGACGTTCTCAGCGAGCTGTTCGGCGGTCCAACCAGAGTATCCGATCTTGATAGAAGTGTTCGTTGAGGGAGTAAGGCTAACGAAGGCAGAGTTAAGAGCCTTCTTGACCTCCTTGGCGATCTCGGCGGGTGTGCCAGCGTTGACAGTGTCCTCGGTCTTAACGCGCTTCTGTCGCTTTCCGTCGACCTTGGGGGCCTTGGCCTGGAAGTTGACGGGGACCGGTCGCTTCTGGGTTGTCTTGTAAAAGGTCTTGCCGAGAGCCTTGGGCAGTCGGTTGATGATGCGCTCATCACCAAGGAAGATATCGGCTTCGTTGAAGAGTTTTCTCTGGGCCTCGTACTGGCTGTACTTGGCCTTGAGCTTGGCGTAGTCAACAACACGGACAATGCGCTTTCGGAGGTCTTCAGGGAACTCTTCAGAAGCAACAATGTTCTTGTAGGCGCGCTGAGGCTCGGCGACGATAAGGCAGATGGTTGTGGACTCGTCGGTGTTGAGCGAGTGAGGAAGGGCGATCTTGCCGGGCTGCAGACGGGCCTTGTCGACGATGTGGCGCTTGGTGGTCAAGTTGAGCCAGACGGGGGTGTTGGCGTTCTCATCGTCGTCGAGGAGGTTGTGCTTGCCAGTCTCTTCCACCTTTTGCTTGGAAGCCTTCTTGATGTGTGCCAGAAGAGCCTTTGAAGCCTTGAGGGTCTAGAACGCAATTGTTAGAGCAGCTACAGACAATCGATCTCAAGGAATACAAACCTGATCAGGGTCAATCGTGGCGACAGCCTTAGAGCCGGTAGCGGCAATTTCTTTTGAGGGCGCCATTGTCGCAAAAAGATTTGATGTTTGGGTTGCAAAACTTCTTTGATATGATAGTGGGGGCTCTTTATCAGTAGTCGTCGAGGAAAAATAATTTTTTTCTGCGATGGTTGGGCGGTCGGAATATGCAACTCCCGGCCTCCGGCCCAGGGGTTCTCGTTAGCGGCGGGCTAGTTGCTAAGGTCCACTTATCCTTATGGCCGCTTCCATGGCTTACAAAAGATGAGGACTTGAATCCTACAACCACAAATCATATCCAGAGTTTTGTTAGTACGAATTTCGACCCTAAATATTATCTCATATAAGTTCCAACCATGATGAACCTCGAGTTACAAGATCCTGCCAATAGAAGAGCTTCCTGTGATCAGTGTAGTATGACCGCCCACAATTCCCGCTTACATCCGGGGTCCAGATATGCTGATCAGTCTGCAAGGACAAAAGAAGCTTAAATGCGATGGCGGATATCCATCCTGTGGAAGATGCTCAAGTGTGTCTGAGCCCTGCAAGTACTCGGCAAAGCTGCCGATGGGAAGACCAAAGAAGCGAAAACTCGCCTCTGAGAGCGAGGTCCCCGAAAGCAGCGCCGCAAGCAGGACGTCACCGTCGACTTTGGCTATGAGTATTGGAAGCGAGACTGGGAGTGAAGTCGGCAGGAGAGCAAGCTATGATCACTGCCAGCACATGTCGGATGACACGTCGTTAGAAGTAATACCTCTCGGGTGAGTTGATATTATCGGGATACCTTGATGACCTGCGCTGACTCAGATCAGACCAGAGTCAAACGTTGACCCAAAGCTGTTGGCTTTCGAAACGGACCCAGGCCAGCAGACCTGCGCCTGTCTTGCAAATCTCTACCTCTCGCTTGAAGAGGTCCGGAAGGCAGAAGACTTACCCTTCACATCTCGGTTGTCAGTCTTGAGGCGTTTGACCGCTGCAGCAGCAGGGATAATTCAGTGTCAAATATGTCCCACCAAGTTTCTTTGGGCGATGCAGAACGCTCAGCTTCTCAATACCTTGATCGTTTCTCTTGCGGAAGGATACAAGAAGATTGTCAAATTTGTCGAGGAAGAGACAATACAAGCTCAAGAGACGAACGAAGCCAAGGTCTTATGCGTTGTCGAAAACCAACAGCTCGAGCGGAGTGAAGACACATCGGGATTTCAAATGACCTTAGACCCGGAAGATTGGCAGAAGATTGCAAATAAGGCCATCAAAGCAGAAGTGTTTGGCACAAAGTACTCGTCGACTACAACCTTTGTGGCAATGTTGCAATTAATGGAGGATAGACAAAATGCATGGCACTCAGGTCACGCTCATATTCCACCGGGTATAGGTAATCGGATGCCACATCAAATGCATGAGAAGGAGCCACACTGTGTGTCAGTTGTGAAGCATACAAGAGACATGATAAGTCAGTTGCTGTCGGACGTTTGAATGTGCCTTCCAAAAATGTCAACATATTGTAGAAGACAGCTCGTGCCTTCCAAAGAAGCCTTGGATGACCATTCCTAAGGCAACGGAAAAGCCTTGGGATCTCTTCAGTCAGCATTCTTTTTCCATCCACTTTCACCACTTTCATTTCTTTGGAATCAAAAGTCTTTCAATACTCAACTTCGACCATCGTTTTCCAAAAATACAATTGCACAATGTATCTGGAGCCCCAAGAGTCCATGATATACGGGCAGCGACGAACAGACCCAGAGCCATCCGCCAAGAACGGACATGACGCACGAGCGAGCGCTTCTGTTCCCGTCCCCCTTAATCCCCCTCCCGGCCTATATGACACCCAGAACACACAGAAACGCCATTACATCTTATCTCGAGCAGTTATAAATGTGCTGAACAGCGACATTGCAAAGATCACCTATGGTGAGATACTTTCAGGTCTGTTTCTCAACGAGACACGGAACAGCATGCGTGGACAACGGTCCAAGTACACTCCTTATAACGGTTACGGATACTCTGCAGAGGAAGACGCCAGGAGACGTTCGGAATTTTTGGCAGCAAATTGCAACGAGGTCACATTTCGCCCTGATGTGGTGACGCACTTCCTGAGGTCTGAAGTAGGTTCCGCCTATGCACCTAATTTCTAAAGACCGAGCTAACTGTAGTCGAGGACTATGCCGCTTACCTGAAGGTACCAATGAACAAAAGAATGTCGTTTGGCAACAACTTGATATACACGGTCGTGAAGGTTGTTCGCCAGGTGGCTGTCCAAATCTAGAGGATCAGACGAACGAAACGGGCTAATAACGTTCTCGATGATGATTTTATACATCCAGATCATCAGCATCTGAGTCAAACGCTTCGTAAATATCCTTGTGCTGACGTTTCGCACTGGGCCGAGAGTCGAATCTTTGGCGGAGTCGTCTGGAAAGATACCGAGGGGATGTGGGTCTTCTCCGACCGAGAGGGAACACCTTTGACGGAATGGAAGCCCAGTGGGCACCAGCGGAATGATCTCTTGTTTTATTTTGATGGGCTAGAACTGAAGTGCCCTCTCCCTTTCCAACCTGCCTCTTCAACTTAGTACATTTTGTTCTTTGGACATTGCAACAGTAGTACAACAGCGGGATACTCAGCGGTATATAAACTTTGGCTTCTGGTTGTCTTCAATAAATCAGTCTCATCACTCCATGCAGTTCACAACCGTGAAGCTAAGACCCAGCCCGCAGGGTATCAGAAGAATCAACCGCTATAAGCATATCATCTTATGTCGGCTTAAGCTTGCACTTAGGCTACTTTGTTTCTGTAGCCTCAGTCTTAGAGGATATTTCTTCTGTCACCGTCTAGCTAACCTCTTGATACAATCCAAAGTAGACACGCCACTACGGATAGTATCAGAAGAATTAGCCACTAAAAGGACAAGGGACGAAAGATTCTGCTCAAATTATGCTAGCGAACACTAGCAGCTGGGCTACAGTATCTCGGCAGCCTGAGCCTCAGAGAACATCTCCCCCGTTACCTCCCTGCACGCCTCGCCAAGCAGGCCGAGTGATTTGGTTGTCGGATTCAGCTGAAGATTAGCCGTCATATGACTCATTATGCACGTTATTTACCGGGCCTCATTCAAATCTGACCAATGAGTCTTACAATAGCAAGTATCCACTCAGTATAATCGAATTAGTTATGTATATGGAGTGTAATAAGTGCATACATTGAAAGGTAATCCTCTCTCATCATATCCAAAGCCATTGCGCCTTTCGTCCATAAGAGATATCTGACCACCGGACAATCCAGATTTAACAGTTTATGTCCCTCACCCTAAGACGGTTGTCTCAGCTTGCTCTCCGTGATTTGACGATGCACAAACGGCAGAGAGTCGGGAAACATAGCCAATTGGGAAACATCGCCTTGACTCATGTGCCACGGAGCTGCAGCCAGACACTCCAGTTGCGAAAAGCCAAGGATTTCAGGCTTAGAAACAGACAGACCGGTTAGCGATGGAACCCTTCAAATCAGAAGCGGTAGCCTGTCACACTCACAGCAACTCAACAGCCAACAGTAAGCCAGACTGACCAGTAGGAGCAGAATGTCATGGCCAGTAAAGTCACACTTCCATACACGCACCCTAAGAGGTGCAAGCTGTGCCATTATGAGGAGGCTGTTGGAGTCTATGCTAATATTGAGATTGACAGTGCGGGAATGGTCGTGATATTCAGTGTGATTGTCATGCTCAATATGGCTGCGATATTGAGTATGGTTGCCGTTGTATTGATTACCACCCCCAATTGAGACAGCACCAGAACTGATGTAGGCTTCGCTTTTACCAATAGTGGGCGGGGTGGTTTGTGTTGGCTTGTTGGCGGCTCGAGCCGGAGCGTGATCGTCGTTTAGTGGTGAAGTCATACCCGCAAAAGATGTGGATGGGGGCGCGTTCTTGATGCTACTTGGCTCGTGAAAGGTTTCAATGGAGTTTTGATTAGATGATTTTGGAGTGTGGGTGGATGGAATGCGGCTTGGGGGCATGCGAGGGCTTTGGAGTCACACTTGATGCAGGGATCTTCCCCGACTGGTTGGTTGTCTGCATCGCATCAGGCTTTACAGTACGTACAGAGCGCAGTATCGATAAGCTGAGAGCCTGATTGATAGAGAGTACGTATCTTGCCACTGATGCAGCACTACTAACAGGAATGGATACAGTTTCAAGGTTCACTAGAGACTGGACTCATCATTGAAAATGGGCTTCTTTGAAGTCATGATCCAATTCATGTCATTCGGATTCTCATGACTCCCTGGAATGATATGATCACTAGAAGGAACTGATATGGCCCTGTTGGCTTCACCTACCGTATTCAGACGCCGATCCTGTTGGGGATACATAAAACTGCAGGTGGCCTCGATTTATGCAGCATCAATTCAATACTGGGAAGGTGCAACCATCTCATGAACAAAGTGGCGCAGCAGGTAGAACCAACTCGTCGGCCATTCCGAATTGTCTACTCTGTTTGAATCTTCTCCCAACTGACCTGGACTCCTCGCTATGAACTTGACCCAAAACTGTCATTCTGGAGACCTTTCATGATGGGAATGATGAAGTATGTTTTTCGATGTCGAGTCGTCTTTGAGATTCCAACTAATTTGTCGCAGAAAGTCTACTTCAAACGATCGTAATAATACTAGATGATACACTGAACTTGCCCTCGAAGACTACCACCTTCCGCAGCCTAGCCTTGTCGAACCTGAAGAAACCAGACGAACGTCTTCGAGCCCAACATAATACTGAAAGGTTTCCATGACCTCTAACACGCGGTAGGACTCCCATAGAAACCAGTAACCCTTCCTCTAGTCCAGGCAAGACTCTATATCGAGTGATATCGGAGAAAACAAGTGTACAGGATCATCGGCCTTGCTTTCTCCCCCCCACGAGGTATGATGTGAAGACGCAAATACCGACCCCAATCTCCCTTCACCGATTTCCCCCTTTGACCACAACAATTGCAGCTGCCTTAGGAAATTTCCATGCCAGCGTATGAGGAGCTTTGTATCTTCAGCCTTGTCTGTCGTGGCACACTGCTTCGCCCCCTCTGGATGTCTTAGGTTCCATCGAGTCTGACACATGAGGCTCTGTCGTTGTCATTTCAGGCTTCCTTCCCAGTCTTTCTATACTGACAACTCCCAAGTAGTAGTGTATCCCAAGCTGCCTGGCCTTCTTTTGCGGTCGCACTTGTCGAGATTTTCGCTACTGGAGGTCGTTTCAGATGCCACGTTGATGCGGCTTCCACCATCTCTGCATTCTTACCCACCACTTCGTCGCAGTGGAAAGCGAAAGTAGCTTCAAGATAGCTTTTCACGGCCCTTAGCCTCTCCTGACCGCTCTTTTCTTGTTCAAGTTACCGCAAAAAAAGAAAAAGGAAAATGTTATCTTGACTGTGAAAGCAAGGCAATCATGGCAGAAATAATTGGCGTCGCCGCATCGGCGACCCAACTCGGCACAGCATGCTTCTCCTTGATAGACGTCTTGCGAAAGATAAAAGGGGGAGCATCGACGCTGAAAAGATATCATCAGCAGCTTCAAGAACTTCAGAGCCTATCTACTTGCATCTCTCAAAACCCCCTTTTACAAACCCCTGAGATAGGGATTCAGACCAGAGCCCTTCTCTCACTTATTGACAACAACTGCATCACCTCCTTGCTTAGCAAAGGAAGACTCCTTCGAACCTGGGGGCTATTATACAAAGAGCAAGATCTTCTTGATATCTTTGTAAGACTTGAACGGCAGAAAAGTACATTGTCCTTGGCAATAGAGGAGATACAGTCGAAAACACTTTATCAAATCCAAACTGATATTCAGAACATGGCTGAGAAAAAGGCTATCGGCAACTCAACAGCTCATTGTTACGACGAGACCGAATCGAAGATTCGCTATCAAGGCGAAAGTCCTCAGAATCCTTCTGTAGCTGACTGGACTTCCTCTACCGATACCCAGTGCGCCCTTCGTACAGCTCCTCTGGTTCCTGTTAACGACATAATCACCTACGTGGCCCTTTCGCTCTCAAACATGTCCTCTTCTGCGAACGCGAACAGAACGGCCGATGTTAGATCCCCTAATAACAGTGGCGCAATGTGGATCGGCTGCAAGGCTGACCCGGGCTTTAATCAAGAAAATGGTTGTAGCTATAAGATGGACGGCAAACTCTCGAAGGAACTTGCAAAGAATTCCTCCAATCAATGCACTTTCGAAGATTCAGTAAAGAGCGGGAAGGGAAATCAAAGGAATGGTCATCGTATCGAGTTCTTCGGAGACGTTACCGGTGCTACGGAACCTAACGTGAACGGCGATCGATGGATTAATCCCCAGATCAAGGCCTACGCATCCGAGGGACCACAGGAAGAGAACCTTGGCACTCAGTTCAATGGCAACGTGATCGGGTACGCGGATGCACCGACCAAAGATACTCAGGAATAATGATTGCCGCGATCATACTTGGGTGGATAAGTATCCAGGCATAGCACAGGGACGTGACGAACACCTGAACTTGGATTGGGCGCAGAAGCGTTACAGATTGGCTGTATCGTCCATCCATCTAGCAAACCAAGAGGAAGGGGGATTCGGGTAGATTCGAAGATTATACTAGACTTATTTATTTCTGGTCGCGATGTCGGTTATATGGTGTTAAATTCATGGAGAAGACATTCGTAGCTAGATGGTAAAAAAAGTGTGACTTTGTTGCCTACGACTTTACTGATTTGTTATTTTAAATAAATTGAAAAAAACTAGACAAAAAAGCTTTGGTATTATAAATCTATTGCATATTGAGGTTCATTTCTATTTTTTCTTTTCTTTTGGCGTTAAACCTTATACCAATCTTTCTTTTGAGGTTGATCAAGGTCTATACTCTCCACCAGGTTTTGTAGTTCCATTAGTGATCATAAAGCTCACGTGATATATCACATGCCCCAGTCTAGGACCATCGCAAGCAAATTTGACTTCCTCCCTCATAGCAAAATCGCATAACAACAAAGTACCTTTACCAACATGAACTTTCTCAACCCCTTTTCCCGTCAAGGGGCCCAATGGACCCTTGTGGGACGTACATCAGAGTTTCCCGATGTAGATGACGATGTAGGCAACTTAGCAAAGCACCGCGTGTGCAACACAAAATCAATACCAGGATGCAAAGCCTTTCACATCCTAAAAGAGGATATATCATCCTCTAAGGAGGTTGAGATTGGCGATGATGCTCTGGGGAAGCCACTTACTGACGAAGTGCTTATTTTTCAATACAAAGGCAAATTTCATGCTGTTGACCATGTGAGCGAATTCAATATTCTCGGTGTATAATGACTGACAGAAATAGTCTTGTCCGCATAGTCAGTTTCCTCTTTCGAGAGGTACACCTTTTGATATTGAGGATTTTGGTGTTACGCTTAGTGTGGGCATCTCGTGTCCTAAGCATGATTGGTCTTTTGATCTCTTTACTGGGATGTCTGATCGTGGGAGCTACAAGCTTAAGACTTGGGAGGTGCAGCTGAGAGACATCAAGGACGCTGAAGCTTCACAAGTGGGTGAAGAAAATGAGAAGACTACGGAGAAAGAGGTTTGGGTGAGGAGAAAGCAGAGAATAGGTTGATTCCTATCCATGGATGCGACGACCATACCAACCAATAACATCCTGCCAAAGAAAGCTCCAAGATACAAAGAACATTACAATCGACGATCCAGGCATCATTCCTGCCTCCGCCTCCGCACTCTTCACACATGATATTCTATTTGCCTGTCTCTATGGCTTGCAGCAAGCGACCAAGGATGAAGATTTTCTTCTCTCTGACATCCCGATTCGAGATTTGAGATTGAGAATCGTGTAAAGATAGTTGGACGTTTGAGAAATGCCGGAGGTGGTGATATGCCTGGCTTCACTGGCTGCAATAAAATTCGGAAACAAGAACGATTAGCGCCGCATATTATGCACAAGGTCTGGAGCTGTTCTTAAATCCGATGGCTTGTCAGCACTAGTCTCAATTACGTGCTGACAAAGTCGCACTCGGGAAGTCTTCTAACCCCGTCATGCAGACTGCTCACAAAGCTAAGACCAATTTGACGGTAAAAAAGGGTTCGGTAAACCAATCGCATGATGGCGCAGCAGCCATGTTATCATAACATCTCTTAACTGCCACGTTGGACTCCAATGTCCGTTGGACTACAGGAGTATATAACACTGACCTTCCAACCTCGACAAGCCGTCATCTTCTACATCAAACCATATTTCAATCAAGAATGAACAAGATGATCTCAGGTTCACAAGCCCTCGTCGTTGGTGGCACAAGCGGCATTGGCTACGCGATAGCCAAGCGCCTCGCTACATCTCCCAACTACCAGTTCTCTTCAATCACCATCGTCGGCCGCACCAAACCCACCACAATGCCGGAAAACCTGTCTTTCCGCTCCGTTGATGCAAGCTCCATGAAAGCGTTGAAAGATTTCGCACGAGACTTTCGTGCACAGGACCAGAAACTAGATCTTCTAGTCATGACCCAAGGAATCTTAACCATGGCCGGAAGAACGGAAACACCGGAGGGCATTGACAAGAAGATGGCTTTACACTATTACGGAAAGCAGCTTTTGATCAGAGAGCTGAGTCCGATTATGAGTCCCGACGCGAAAGTCATGATTGTTCTGGATGGCAAGAACGGAGATGCGAAGAAGCTCAACTGGGAGGATCTTGACCTAAAGAATACTTTCAGTCTAGCCACTGCTGCGAATCATTGTATCACCATGAACGACGCCATGGTTCAACACCTTGCAGTCTCTCAATCGGATGGAAACAAGAGGTTCTTCACACACGCGTACCCAGGTGTTGTGGACACAGCAACAGCAAAGAACAGCGCTTGGTATTTCCGGGCTTTGTCAAAGGTGGTTTCCAGCATCGTTGGAGCTACACCTGATGAATGCGCAGAAAGATTACTGGACGGCATGTATGCACGTGCTGAGGAAGGGGGAGGAAAAGATGTACTGTGGAGTTGTATTGATAACCATGGGAAGAAGATTGAGGGGAAGAAGGTGTGGACTGCTGAAGAGAGGGAGAAAATTGCGAACCATACTTGGGAAATTGTTGACGGTAAATAGGCAGTCACTGTCATGAAGGAACATTGACGAAAGGGAAAGGATTCTGCCTTCCACTCTGTAATATAATAATTTGGAATCATAAATGCGAAACCTCTGTTATTCTATGAGTAGCTGCTTGGAATGAAATGCGGTGTGATATTGAATTTGCTGGCTGATAGTCACCTTCATCAGGAAGACAAACCGAGGCTCCCTACCTCCTCCAGATCAGGGCCTCAGTGCCTGGACAGGTGACTCGGGAATCGAGAGTGCAGATGAGTGAACGGAGCTTGGTGATCTCTAGAGATGACAAGACCTGCATCGAAAGAGTCATACCAAGAATACTGCATAGACTCACTCTACAATACTTCTTCCAATTCTTTGTCAAAACAATACGTCAAAAGTTTGTATTCTGCATAACTAACACAAGCCAAGATAATTCCAACAGACACGCCGTGTAGCTGGAGGGCGATAGCACAAGAGCTCTTCCGAGTGGGCCACCGGGAAGGTGGAGGGCACCCCGGGAACGCCACTGATATTTGTCGGTGGTATACTCAATCAAGCATGGTTTACACCACCAGAAACCTAGACAGTAGATCTGGTTGGTTGTATGTTGCGCCGGCTGAAGATCTAGATCGATTTGAGCAGCAAGAAACATGGGGGAATCCGGGGTAACGCGGAGTAACAGGGAGAGCGAGAGGGGGTTCACCCCTTCTCTACGAGTATTTAGTTGACCACGGCCTTTGATACAAAGTTCAAAAAACAATACCCCTAACTGCAAATCAACCATCTGTTGCAGAACCATGGTGTCTTTGAAAACGGCCTTTGCTTTGTCTTCACAGGAGGTTGATGCTGCTGCACCTCCTGGGACGATCCAGATCCATCGTAAGTTCAGCAGTAAACTAACCGAGACTTTCCTGACTCTTGACAGGTGAAGAGGAAGATGGCCATCACGGACACACAGTCACTAGTGGAGACCCTCGCGATCCTCTCAACTTTCCTATATGGCAAAAGATCACCGCTCTCCTAGTTGTCTCGCTGTATGCATTCATTGCAAATTACACCGCAGGTGTTATCGCACCTGCCTTTCAGCTATGGCCTATGATATTCCCTCGAGACCCTCGAAGTATTTCTGAGCTCTCCACATTGATGGCAGTACGTATTGATTCAAACTGCACTCCCAGGGTATCCTTGCTGACACTATGTACATAGATCAACGTTCTTTTCCTTGGCGCTGGCAATATCTGGTGGGTGCCAATGTCGAATTGGATGGGACGTCGACCTGTCCTCATCCTGGCTACTCTTCTTCTTACCTTCAGCACTCTCTGGTGCGGACTTGCAACTTCATATGATTCTTTACTTGCTGCTAGAGCTTTTCAAGGTATGGGAGGGGCGGCTGCAGATTCCGTTGCTCCCGCTTTGGTTGGTGATATGTTTCCTGTACACCAACGTGGGCGTGCTATGGTATGTAACTCCGATATGAAACAATTAATACAGCTGGACTGATATTCCTAGGCCGTGTATACCATTATGCTCGTTGTCGGACCACTTGCCGGTGGTATCTCAGGAGGTTACATCGTCTACCAGCAGGGTTGGCAAATGATCTTCTGGGTCAGCTTAGCATTTTCTGTTTTTTGTCTTGTTGGTGTCGTTTTCTTCGTCCCCGAGACATTGTACTTCAGAGAGGCACCTATTGAGGGCGTTACTGGCCATGAGTCCGAGAAACAAGCCCAGTTTGGAAACAACGAGCATGTTGAAAACAAACAGACAGCAACAGTTGGCGAGCAGCAGTTTAGACCTTTCACTTACGTGCAGACACTCGGGTTTATTAAGCCTCGGGGCAGTCTGCTCAAGCAGTTCATCCAGCCCTGGCGAACTCTTGCTCTGCCGGGTACTTGGGTCGTGATGCTTCACTACGCAGGCCTAGTGGGAGGTATTGTATCCATCTCGACTATCGGACCCCAGATTGTGGCTAGCCCACCTTATCTCTGGAAAGCAAACGCAGGATTAATCAACATTGGCGCCCTCATCGGTGGTATCATCGGATATATCTACACACATATGCTTGCTGACGGCTCACTCATCAAAAAGGCGAGCAAGAAGCGACACGGAGTTGCTGAAGCTGAGGATCGATTGCCTACCCTTTTCTTCCCGCTTTTTGTGGCGACAGGCGGACTGCTCGTCTTTGGATTTTGTGCTCAAAATCCAGGTCCCAAGATGTGGATTGGTTTGCAATTCGGATACGGAATGCTCACGTTTGGTCTGATGCAAGTTCCCTCGGTGGGCTTCAACTACGTAAGTTTCCGACATGTGACAAAAAGACACGTACTAACAAACATCAGCTCATCGATTCATACCACTCTTTGGCAGCAGATTGTTTCACAATGGTTACTATTCTTCGCGCAATTATTGCATTCGCGTGGACGTTTTTCGTGGCTGATTGGATTCATCACAAGGGTGCTGCTGAGCCTTTCGGCATCTTCGGGTTGTTGATGGGGATCTTTTCTTTGATGACTGTTCCGCTTTGGCTATTTGGTAAACGAATGAGAATTGCGACTGCGGAAAGGGTCCTCCGTTGGCAGGGATTCTAGGGGATCACTTGGCATTGGAAAGGGACCCTGTATTGAGCCTCATACACCTGAGAACTGAACCCGGCAAAGGACAGATATACTCGGCTATACCTAGCTTCTGGCAATCTTTAATACGAGACCACCTATACCGTACTGTGCATCCTGTTTACCTTGTAGAAGATTCTAGCTATCTGTATTCGGCTATTTTCCTTCGTTTGTCGATAGACCCACCTATTCTGACAATCAGCTCAAGAAACAGCCAAGGAGTCTAGAACTCAATCTCTCACCGGAGGAGATCATCTCAGCAATGCAACGATAGGCAGAATATCAACACCATAAGCAAAAGCTTACGAATCCTTCTGCAATAATAGTGGTTATTGAAACCAACATCCGGTTAACGGCGTCCTCCCCCTCTTTCTTTTTCCTTCCCCCCCAAACTGCCAAGCCCATAAAAATATGCCAAGGATTTGCTGGCTATTGGATGCTATCCCCAGACCGTACGACTGCCAAGACTTGTGGAGGAGCGTCTCACCGCACGGCCTCCCCAGAAAGAAGCACTTTGTTTCATGGCAAACTGCATAAAATGTGTGTCTGCTTTTAGATATATTTTGCTTGATGTTTATATGATCCTAGAGGCCTCCTTCATGTATCGTTCCCGAGACAAACATACGCGAGAGCCAATAAAATTCAGAAACCGTCGTCCCGGCCCGTATCATGCACGGGCATGCAGTAAGGCGGGTCTACAACCGCGCGCTTTCCCGTTTTACCACAGGTATCTCGTCTATGTAAGACAAGCGGAGAAGGAGCTATTCAGGGGTCCAAGTGGACTCTGATGCACTGCACTGCAGTCGTGGCAGCTTCAGCATCGCTCCTGCGGTCTTGGCTTCCAGGCAGAGGCGCATGGCTGAGGCCTCTCGTGAATCACTGTCTACTCACCAAAGGCATATATAGACCCTTGAACTTCCCCAGACTTTTTTCCTTCTGCATCAGCAACAACTCTTCTTCTTCTTCTACCACAAACCATAAACCACAAACCGCAAAAATGGTCAACTTCCACGAGAGCTCTCAGAACATCTGGCTTGAGGATGGCCACATCCTCCACGCCGAGTGCGGTAACGGCGAGGGTGACTACGTCGAGTCTACTCTTGACCTTGACTACTACATCGGCAACAATGATGGTGCTTTCTACTGGGGTGGTGAGAGTAAGTCAACTAAACCGACCTCAACTTTTCATCACATACGCTAACATTTCTAGACTTCTCCGGCTCTGCTTCCGACATCAACTTCGACATCGAGGGCGACGATGCCGTTCCCGTTCTCCGCGCCTGGTTGAACCCCCAAGAGGGTGACCCCGTTGAGGCCAACGTCAACCTTGCCGAGTGCATTGGCAACGACTGCGGTACTCTTGTCTACGGTGAGCCTTGAAGATACTTGGTGGCTGAGTTTGTGCTGACCTTTGATTAGTTGCTCCCGAGTAAGCCATCGTGTTGGAAACCGGAGTATGGAAACGTGGGTAGAAGCATGAAAACACAATAAATCAAGTAAAACATTTCAAACATTTGTCTATCCCTCCTCGCATATGAGTGAAACGAAACTGTACTATTGTGCCAGGACATTGATACTGCGCGTGAGCTTTGATAACTTTATGAATTTAGTATTCATGGTGACTTCTTGAGTACTCCTGAGGCCTCTTACATCGATACTAGAGAAAGCACGTCGATTACAATATTACATATGGGTATCAAGTATCCAGCTTCCTCTTCGCTGAATTCTCCAACTCCGCCATAAGCTGCACCAATTTCTCCGTGAGATGCGGCGTTGACATACCCGCAAAATTCATCCTCACAACCGCCATAACAGCCTGCATAACCTTGTCAGGCTGAGTTAACGACACGCTCATCATAACTTCGCCTTGCCCCTCGATCTCCGATCGCCATCTGATGCTTGGCTGACCTTGGCCAAACCCTTTGAATCGTTGCAGTGAGATATTATCTGCCTCGTCAAGATAAACGTTCTGGCTCAAGGCACGCGAGTGGTCAGATAAAAGACCGTACACCCAGAAGGCTAAGCTTGCATGGTAGAGGATTATAGCCATAGGGCCGCGCATGGAACCTCTGGGGGCGTCTTTGGCCATTTGGACGATTTGGGCTGCGTGGTAGATTGTGTGTCGAGCGGCTTCGCTCTTAGCCCATTCTCGAACCATGGGATATACCGCGCGTGCACGCTCAGTACCTTCCATACCAGCAAATATTTGTATATCCTCAAATGGCATCTGGAGATGAAGTAGAGAAAGCTCGAGACGCATTTGAATCTCCGGGTCCGCAGAAGCCTCGGCTGACAAACTGAGTTTCAGATGACCAATAAGCTTAACCAACTCATCTTTCCGCATCTCAGTGACCAGAGTATTCCAACGTCGTGGCTTTGAGCGTTGCAAGGATGCGATTTGGAGATACTCCCAGCACATAGTCCACGTGCACGCCAAGACGGCTAGGATCGCCACGTAGGCATCTACCGAGCCGGCGTAGTTGTTCAAAACATCAGGGTCATCAACGACATCGGCCACGTAGAGTGGTTCGCTGTTCCCACGCGTGGCCATCAATGAGCTCCACTGCTCTGGGGATGGGGCATTCCACAGGTCTACATGTCCTGGCAAAGGTAGTAGAACCTCAGCGTACGAGACCGATGGACTAACCATGAGTGCCATGGAAGCGTTTGCATCGTGAGAGAGCATTCTCATGGCCAACCTCTTAAAAGACTCGTCTTCAACCCACTTTAGCCACTCCTCTCGTGACGCAGGTCGGGGTCCGGAAGGTTTGTGATCAGAGTATGCAGACCTCTTGAACTTCCCAGCACGACGCATCATGGTAAGGACAGGATGAAAGAAACTCTCTGCAATCTCGACCTTTCTAGGAAGGCCACTCCAGACTCCCATTTCAAGAATGATTTGGAAGGCTTGAGTCAGCTGGAGGTCCCGTACCATAGAGTTGTCGCGCTCCCACTAGGCAATCGTCAGCTTCAGAAGACTAATAGGTGGAAGTAAACTTACATGTTTAGCCACAGCAATCCTAAGACACTCTTGAATAGCATAGCCAAGTTTAGATAAGGCAGGGTCAGAAGTCAAAACCGCTCCGCAAGCAGCCATGGCAGCCACCAACTCAGGTCTCTTCTCATTGGGATTGAGCGATGCTGCATGAATAAAGGCCGTGGCGTGCGAGACGGGTGAGGTAAGATAATACTGGAGTAGTGTGTCCAGTAGTTCGGCAGAAGGAAATGAGGCAACTGCTTTGGACAAGTGATCTGAGCGACAGCTGCTAACCACCATCATTAGAATCCTGTCTCTTGCAGGACCTTCCAACTTGGCACAAGTGATCCTCGTGTTCAAGTCCAAGGCGACGCCAGACTCAGGTGAAGGATAAGCAGAGTCTGTGGCTGGAAGAGCGAGGTTATGTTCCTCAGCTCCAGCATGGTCCTTGGCGTTGGGTCTGAACTTCCAGTGGGAGTTTTGAAAGGCTTCAGTGCACATGGCAGCTGGCTCACCAGGGTCGGTATGCGAAGCGGCACGCGGTGTTTGGGCGCCTCGTGGTGTTGGTTGGATACTTCTTATCTCGAAGGGAATACTGGTGTTATATGAGTCGAGGAAGCGGAGGTCTATATCGTCGAGCTCGTTGTAGGAGAACATATCGACGTCGTTGGCTTGGGTGGAGCCCCACCCGCTTGAGAGGAGGTTGAGGTCTGGAAATTGAAAGAAGAGGGGGTCTGTTGCGGGATTCAGTGATGGGTCTTGCCCATCGTCAGCTTGGTAAGATAAGTAGGAGGACCTGCAAGACATACCGAGATTTTGGAAGAGACTTTGCGATGTCTGAGGTGTCAAGATATCCAGCGATTGCTGACCCATAACCGAAGAGGCAGACGTCGACCCGATACTGTTCTGCTCTGGGAACCCAGCCATTGAGGATGATCCATTGTCTTGTGCGAACATAGAATCATCTTGCTGTTGATCCTCAGACGAGGCATACTCTGCATCCAACTCCATAGGGTCATTCCACTTGCACTCAATGCCTTTCTCTTGACATCTCCGACAAGGCTTCTCGTCACTACAACGCAGATGATTCGACGAACAGGCTTTACAAGCTTTGCCTACCCTTCCCGGCATGAACCGGGGTTGGTCTGACACGGTACTGTCCCCAGCTTGAGAGCCGTGTCCCGCAACATGTCTCTTGAGCAGATCCCTGAGACAAGATGTTAGTCAGCGCTATGCATGATCTTGCAGGAGACTAACGGTCTTGTGAAAGCTTTCGGGCAGACATGGCACTTGTAAGGTTTTGTCTGGGTATCTATGATGCGTGTCAACCAACCAATCATTCAACTACCGAAGGCCAGGAGAACATACGGGATCGCACGTGACGGGCTAGATGATCAAGGCGCTTATAATTCTTCTTACACGAACCGCATTGGAACATGCCCGGTTGAGTCGTTGTCGACATGGCTTTAGTCTGGTTGGAAGTGGAGAGGAGCAGAGATTCGGGACGTGGAGGAGAAGGAGGGAAAATGCAGGGGAATCGTTGTTTTTTTCCTCGGGTCGGATATATCACGATATCCGGGGTACCTTCAAGGGGAAAGAGTCTGGACCCTGGGATCGTGCGGGGGTGGCGCGTCTCGGGTTAGTGTGAGGAGGGAGCTATGGGTGTTCAGGTGGCAGTTGCGAGGAAGCTCGGGCAACCCCCCACATCCCGATGATTTATTAGTCCTTGATCATTATCCACCCTACAGTAGCATTTGGTTGACAGTCAATTGATATAGATATCAACCAATCTGAACCAAATATGGGTAAGTTTTGATAATTCACAATCAATAACCTGGCTAACATGATGAAAGCCGATCTAGCACCAGTTCACTTCTTCTCCCATGGCTCGACCATGATGCTGGGGGAGGAATCCGACTCAGCCGATTACTGGAAGAAGGCCGGAGACCAAGCTCTGGCAAACAAGATTAAGGGAGTAATCATGATGGTGTGTATATCCTCACATATTTTCGGTCTCAATTGACTAACAACTTAGGGCGCGCATTGGGACGCTGAAGGAGATCGTATGGAAGTCGCCATGAATCCCAAACCAGGCAAATCCCCAGTCGCATATGTCCACCCATCGAAATACGTCGACTACGAACTCGTTCCCGATCTACCAACCGGCGAAAAGTGTATTGCTCTTCTCAAAAGCGCCGGGTTCAACGTCTCGGCCAATCCAAACTTTGAATGGATCCACGATACATACCTTATCCTCATCCGCATGTTTCCCAACGGTTGCCCGCCCACAACGCTCATCTCCATGAACGCCCGCTTCGATCCACACTACCACATGCGCGTCGGCGCAACCCTTCGTTGCCTCCGAAAAGAAGGATACCTGATAATCGGCTCAGGCGGTGCGGTACACAATCTGTACCGTAATATCTGGGCGCCAATCGTATACTACTCGGATAACTTTGCGCAAGAGAAGCCGCCTGAGTCGTGGGCTTTGGAGTTTCGCCAGGCCGTGGAGGATGTGATCAAAAACAACAGTGGGCCAAGACTGAGAAGGGCTATGACCAGATTGATGAAGCATCCTTGTTATCGGGATGCGCATGGTACGGATGATCACTTCATGTCGGCCATGTTTGTGGCCGGTGCTGCTGGGGATGAGGAAGACGAGGGTATTTACGGGGAGCTCAAGGCTGAGGATTGGGAGTTAACGAATATGTGTAATAGCCAGTTTACGTTTGGGACTTGGCCTAGGACATTAGGAGTAGCTGCTGCATAGGGTGATAATTTCAGGATGTCCATGTTTCACAGCATCAAAGTCTAGTTCAAATGGAAAACGCGATATACAGGTGATAAAATATGTATTAAGAATATTATGATGGAAACTATTACATGTTTCTTCCAGCTCTCTTTCCTCATTCAATTTATCCACTCAAGACAGTATTTGTATTGTCCATTTAGCTGGAGATCTGTCTTCTGTTAGTTTATAGTGCTGTAAGCCTTTGAAATATTTGAACTCACCTCAATGATAGCAGGGCCAGCAGCGACGGTGTCGTCAGAAACAGCCTCGTTGCAGCCAGTAAGGACAACATAGGTCTGTCCAGCAAAGCCCTCAGGAATCTCAACAGAGAAACCACCATCAACGGGCTTAGCCTCAACAAAGGTAGGTCCAGTGACAGCGATGAAGGCAGCATAGATCTTCTGGCCATCAGCAGCCTTGACGGAGCTACCAGGGGTCTGGAGAGTGACAGTGTCGCCAGTCATGATGGAGGCCTTGGAGGAGGTAGCAGTCAGGGCAGGGAAGGCCTTGACAGGGAGGGCAGGGTTGGACTTGGGGCATGAGGTGATGAAGCCTGAGGCCAGGGAGTAGACCTCGTTGTAGGTCAAGGGAGCATCGAAGGGCTGGGCGAAGGGAACCTGCTTAAGACCAGCGCGGATGTAAGAGGAGTGACGGGCCTCGACAGTGAGGATAGAACCAGCTGCTGTGAGGTATGTCTTGCTCATGATATCGGCGGCGGCACCGAGATAAGCTGAGACACCGACACCCTCGAGAATGGAGGCAGTGGCAAGGAATGACTTGACGTCTGTGACACCGAAGGAGTAGGTGCACTTCTCAACGGGGGTAACACCAGCAGCTAGACAAGTTAGCAATCACCCAATCATCAAAACATCACAAGTCGCATACCCTTAAGAGCCTTGGTGAGGAAGTCAACATGAGCAGACTCATCGCTGGAGACAGTCTTGATGTTGTTGTAGAAGGTGGAGTCGTAACCGGCATCAGCAAAGTCTTTCTCGGTGAAGTTGGAGAGACCTTGCATGTAGAACTGGTTCTCGAGATGCTCAAGGGTGAGAGCATAGTTGAGGATGACACCGTCGTTGAGACCAGAGTCGCGCTTCTGAATGGCAGGAGCAGCAGCCGCGAGGCCAGCGGCAGCGACAGTGAGGGATGTAGAGAAGTACATGTTGATTAATGTGTGTGTAAGGTAGGTGGGTGATTAGGATTAGAGTTTGATAGATGAGGTGAAGAGGAATGATAGTGAACTGTAGATTGCCTTGTATAGGTGGTATATGTAGACCTTTTTATCCAAAGCACATCTCATATATCTGATCACGATTACAAACACCAATCTCAATCACCTAGTCTGTCACTACCATATCATCGACACAGCTTCATTTCCCCACGATCCAACTAACAAAGCTCAGTTCTCCTCTCGGCATCTACCACATCCGACCCGACTTTGCCGAAACATTCAATCTTAATTGACCCCTACTAAAACTGCCGTCGCAGCCCTAAGACTGAGAGCTTGCCCCCGCGAAACAAAACAACTCATAGATAATTGCCGGATAAAGACGTCATTACCTCCCAGGATGTTTGTAGCACTGCCATATTGGGTCTGTGCAATATGATCGGCAGGGAGCCCCTCCCGGAAACCTTGAGCCCGTTCTCTTCTAGCGTTGAAACTGTCAATCGTGATTTGCTTAGTGATTGTCTAGCGTTGACGGTGATCTGTGTGTTTGGATTTGATAGTGGGGCTCGGATGGTAGACTTTCCGTGGGCTAGGACTGATGAAGAGTTAGTCCATGTCTTGTAAGACACCACTCGGGATATGCACCATCCGGCCACGATAGTGAGATTGGGAATGCTGATCTGGGGTAGTTAGGTCAATAGATGCGAAGAGAAACGTGCCTTTGGGTTGGGTTAGGTTGCGATAATGAAGTGATGGATTGAGCATGTTTGGTAATTATTCCGTGGCCGAAAAGTATCGGATAGTCGGTCTGTTAGACTACTATGGAATTAATGCGATCGGAGGATTGCAATAGGGAAAGGTCATTTGTGTGATTTGATAAGCAGTCTGAGTTAGATATCCTACACTTTTAATTGCAATACTCGCCCTCATCTTGACCACCTTTAACGCTCTTTGTTATTCTATAACAATCCAGTCACTCACTCCTTACGCACTCATTTAACAAACGATACCCAAAGCAAACATGAAGTTTTACATCGCCGCAAGCCTTGCATGTAAGACGAGATTATTCTCAGACATCCCCTGAACCCGTAGCTAATGTCTTATAGTCCTTTCAGGAGCTTATGCTGCTGAATCTGCGTCAACAACAATCACTTGCAGTAGCTGCCCCTCGGCCGTCACTACCCCTGATATGGTGACACGTTCCGATCCTCCCAAGGTCTCATGCACTGGCAAACCCTTGATGGTTGTCTCCAATACTGAGGGTGGTTCTGGTGCTGCTATGCCTACTGGCTCTGGCGCTGGCTCTGGACCTGCCTCTACCCCTGGGGCCCAGGTTCCAGTCTCTGGAGCTACTGGTAACAAGGTTGGAGGCGCTGGTATGGCCGTTGCTGCCGCCGTCGCCGCTATCTATATGCTATAGAGATCAAGAGTTGGCTTGATAGGATAGACATTGGAGGAATAATAGTTGGGGATTAATATTGGACCGTGGGACTACGTCTCGGAAAGCTATACCATGTATATACACAAGCTCTAATACATTGCATTAAATAAAATGTTTCAGTCTACCCGTAATGAAGGATCTGTTTTATTCGTGTAAAGAATTTCTAATGCTATCTAATTGGGAATCACAGGAAGTGTAATGTAATTCTGCTGTTTTGGACCGAAGTGAATATGGTTCTGACCCTGGAAGATTTCAGGCGATCTATATCAACATTAGCAATATTTTTCACAAAGCCCTCAAAGTAAACTTACCGATCAACAGCATCATTGTGCTGGAAAATGCCAGATCCCTGGGTATCGCCAGACGAAACCTCAAAAACAAGTTTGCCACCCTTATCAACCACAACATTCGTAGGCCAGATCTCCACATCAACCGCATAGACCTCTCCTTGGATCACAGGAAGAACATCCTTGCTAGTGTAATTGCGATGGGGAAGCCACTCACGATGCTTGGGGTGGTCTTGATCAACCTTGCGCATTGACACGCGCAGCCACCCTTTTGTTACGGGTACTGGATCGCCTGCTGTTCCGGTGTAAAAGACCTCTTGGCCAGAGGGGTCGATGTGGCGGAGTGTAACGAAGAGATCGATGTCGCTGGGTGTAGGACCTGATGGGTCAGGGGAGACAGAAACGTTGAGGTGGGCGACGATGTGGCCTGTGATTTCTGTCTCTGCTTCGAAGGCGGGTGTTGAGAATTGGAGGACTTCTTGGTTCTCCAATGTGCCGAGGGCCTTGTAAGATAGCTTCTTGCGCTCGGTGGTAGGCTCATCCCAACTAAGGCCCTGGTCTGGCGTAAGGAAGAGCTTCTTGTACTGCGTACTCGCGAGAGGCCATTGGCTCTCCTCTCTGCGAGGATACACCTTCTCCTTCTCCGCATCGTTGAAGCCGACGTTGCCCTTTCGCAAAACCAGACTCACAGGGGCGACCTTGCCTTCTTGCGACCAGCCAACTCGGTCGTCTGCCTTGAGGAAAGCATCAAGGAAGCTTCGCTGAATCTCCACTTCTTCTTCGTAGTAAAAGGGTAGATCGTGACGGCCGGTGATAAGACGGAGATACTTGAACTTGGATCCAGCGTGAATGTAACCTTCAATGTTACCGCGAAGATGGAGAAGAATTCCACCCCAGTTTCCTACTGAAAGGAGAGGAACCTCAATATCACCCATATCGTACTCCTTAGACGCATAGTAAGCGTCATCTCTGAATCGATTGGCCTGATTATCAATCGTTTGATCCTGTCGGTTCTTCTCAAGTTCCTCTTCAGACAGATCGCCCTCGATAGTGTCAGGCCCCCAATTCCTCGCTTTTCTACCAGGTCGACCATACTGATTCGTAATAACCTGTCGATTCCACCAGAATTTGATAAACGCATTTGAAAGAATACCTCCGTGGCGACACCTATCCCGATAATAATCCGACATGCCCTCCCAAGGCACAATGGCGCTCAGACCCTTAGGTTTGCGCGCCGCTACACGCCATTGGCTGCCGGCGTAGTAGCTGATGCCCAGTAGGCCGACTTTGCCAGTTGACCAAGGCTGTTCGGCGGCCCATTCGACGACATCGAAGAAGGCTTCGCTGGTGCCGCGGGACATGGTGTCTAGTTTGCCGGTTGATTGACCAAGACCGCGCTCATCGGCGCGGACGATGGCGTAGCCATTCTTTGTCCAGAAGGCTGGGTCTGGGGTTTCCCATGCCGAGTGCTCGGATTTGTGTTGGGGATTTACTTCGCTGAAAGACTTTGGATGGAAGCTAAAATTGTTAGTTGAGGCTTCGGTAGCGTGTTGAGACAGACGTACTCTTGATAAGAAATATCCTTTCCATAAGGTCCATATGTGACGAGAACGGGAACTTTGTCAACGCCCTTGGGACGATAGACATTCAAACGAACAAGTCCATCGCCGGCCTTGAGAGGAACAGTAGCATTCTGCTCAAAGATGTAAGGAAACGATTCCTCATCCACAGTATGGATATCCTCCTTGATAGGGTTAGGCATTTTGATGGTATTGTCAAGAATAAAATGAAACGGCCTTGTCACAAGAATAGACCAAGATATTCATAGCCATTTTGATGCAAATTCTAGTGGATATCTTCCCCTCAATGGCACTATTTTCCGATGTCGATATTCCCCGAATTGTTCGGTTGACTCCAATTCAATTTGGGGTGGGGTTCCGAGCCTGTGGTGTTTCGGTTACGTGGGGCCGACACCCGAAGGCGGACGGACAACTGGGGGAAATATTGTCCGTGGGAGGACGCTTTGATGGTGGGTAATAGTGAATGAATTGGATATTAAGAAGGGACTAACTTATATTCAAAGATTGCTATTGAAGTTGTCAGCATTATTTGCCAAGCACTGTAGCAATCATGACAGACACAGTGAAACCTTTGAACGTGTTGATTGTTGGAGCTGGTGAGTACGGGGATCAGCCAGACTCTATCGCGCCTAGTCAACTAACCTTAGCAAGGTATTGGTGGACTCACCGCGGCACTTGGCCTACGCAAACAAGGCCACCATGTAACGGTACGCAAAGCATATCCTACCACTATCAGCTAGTACTCACAGTGTTTAGTTATTTGAAAGATCGCAGTTGGCAAGGGAAGTCGGTGCTGCTATTCATCTGGCACCAAATTGTCATGGCATTCTTCGAAAGCTTGGGGTTTACCCTGAGACCTTTGGTGCCAACCCTGTTGAAGGAGTGAGTTACAAGATAATAATAAAACAGTAAGATGGCTGACTGGTTTAGATTTGCGAACACACGGCCACTGGCGAAACCAAGTTTGATATGAACTTGACTGGTCCTTTATCGATTTGGGAAAACGTATGTTGATTTGGATCTCGGCATTTGAATATCCACTAAAAGTCCTGCAGCCATGGATGCTTTCTCATCGAGTTCGCCTTCACGAGGAGCTCAAACGTCTAGCCACAACTTCTGAAGGGGCCGGTACACCAGCTATCCTCAAGACGTCCAGCCCAGTTGTCGATGTCGATCCTTCAACAGCAACCGTCAAGTTCGAAGATGGTACTTCAATCTCTGGAGATCTCGTTCTTGGTGCTGATGGCGTCAGCGTAAGTCAAACTCTCTAATTCGGCTTCAGACCGATACTAACACTTCGCAGTCAATAACTCGAGAAATCGTTGCAGGACCAGATATCAAGCCCTTCGGCTCAGGCAAGAGCGCTTTCAGATTCCTGGTTCCTCACGACGTCATCCGCAAAAATGAAACCACAAAGTTTTTCACCGAGCGTACCGGATTTATGACAATGTGGATGGGCGATGATCGCAGGTTGATCATGTATCCCTGCTCAAACAACACATTCATGAACTTCGTCGCCATCCACCCTAGCGAGCTTTCCGCAGGGGCAAACAAGGGTGCTGGTAAGTTCGATATCTACTGAGCTTCGAAGAGCCTTTGGCTGATTATTGGAATAGGTTGGGGACATGGTGGTAGCAAGGAGTTGCTACGAGAGGTGTACAAGGACTTTGAGCCCAGAGTCCAAGCGCTATTGGAGCTGGTGGATGCTGATGAGCTGAAACTTTGGACTCTGCTCGATATGAACCGAATCCCAACCTGGCACAAGGAGAAGCTGGTCCTTCTCGGAGATGCTGCTCATCCATTCCTGCCCCGTAAGTAAACCCAACTTTATAGTAGGAACACTGCTAAAGATTTCAACTTAAGACCAAGGACAAGGTGGAGGCATCGCAATCGAAGACGCAGCTTCACTAGCAGCTCTATTACCCCTGGGCACAACACCCGATGACATCTCATCACGACTATCACTTTACGAGAAGGTCCGAGACGAAAGAGCCCACAAGGTTCAAGAGTTTACTCGAATGGCTGGAGAAGATCTTCACGGTGAGAAGCGTGCCAAGTTTAACAGTGAGTAATCAGTTCCCGTCTTCCAAGCATAACTAACGATAATCAGTCTACCAATTCCTCGATTATAACTTCAACCACGACGAGTGGCACAACTCCTCCAAGGAACTCAAGGACCACTTACACGCCGAGAACAAGAACCTACACTGGAAGTCACCACTATCCTTCGGTCCCGTGCCAAGTCCTCGACAAGATATCCTCGGCCGTCGTCATGACGGCGCAAACTCTACCTTCACCACATACTCCGTTCGCTTCAAGTCTTCAGCAACATATCTAAAAACTCTCTTCCCCACACGTCAGTTCAGCTTCTTCAAGCCCGGTACAGTTGCAGAGGCCAGCTTTGTATGCACAGAGCTGAACGGTATGAAGTGGCTGGGTGGCGGCGGATACAGATACTTTGGTCTTTGGATCCACGGTGTTCAATACGAGAAGAAGGATGGAAGCAAGATTTATGGATCTTTCTTAGCAGTACTGCTGGAGAACTTAGCAGATCCGATCATCTCAGGCAGAGAAGAGCTCGGTATGCCGAAGTTGTACTGCGAGATCGACGTCGAGGAAAAGGCTGCTTGCACAAATATTCAATGCAGTTGGCGTGGAACCAAATTTGTTGATATTTCCATCCCTAACCTCGCCGAGTCCAGCGGCCAAACAAACGGTACCAATGGCGCACCTAAGCCTTCAGGACCACCAGGTGCTCCTCCGCTACCCGAAGAGCAAGGACAACTCATCTACCGTTATGTCCCCTCCGTCGGCAACCCCGGTGTTCCTGACGCAGCCTACCCTGTGTTTATTGAGAACGGTCTTGAATCGACGCCTCGAAAGGTCGAGAAGACTTTAGTTGGAAGTGGTGCTAAGTTGGGTTTGACGGCGGGCACATGGGATACCTTGCCAACGCTGAATCATATCGCTACTGGGCTTTCGGAGATCCCTGTGTACGGAGTTGTTAAGAGCAAGGTTGAGTGTGGAACGGGTGTGGATGATATTTCTCATGCGAAGAGAGTTGACTAGTGTAACTATTGGTTTCAAATCAATGATTCGAATATTCTAATCCTCGCGAAGGATATCATGTCGTGTTCCTAGAGCCCGTAGGCTTCCTAACTGAATCACTGAGTGGTAATAGGTGAGCTTCTGATTGACTGCGAAACGTCAAGGTATATATATTCGCATATTCATTATCACAATGAAATTATAAAGCTTTCCTGAACTCAGACTTTCAAATCCGTATCTTTAGGCTATTCTATCATGAATTCTGGCAATCTGGCCCAGCCACGTTATGCACACCCCGCCTACGGAATCGGTAAAGAATGAATTAGCTTTGGGTAACTGGGACTACAGACTAAACTATTAACTTGATGAGTTTTAGAAAAGCATTTCCAAAACTTTACCTCGAGTTCCAATTCATAAACGTGGCCTAAAGGCTATCCTAAACAGTCATGAAGCAACCTAATTTCTAATCACGTTCCTTCCAAATAACCACTCAGGCATATCATGGTACCCAGTCTCAGAATTCATCTCGAGTCATAAAAATTGTCTAGTAAGCTCGTGCAGGAGTAAGCTGACCGATACACTCCCCAAACCCAACACCATCTCCAGCAACAGCCGTTATCCTCACAACATCCCCATCCTCAAGATAACCTCTCTTCGACCCATCGCTCAGCGTAACAGGCTTACTTCCACCCTCCGTCGTCTCAAGCATGCAACCTCTACTCGCCTCATCCGATCCACTAACTGTGCCCGTGGCGAGGATATCTCCGGTTCGAAGAGCACTGCCAGAACTGACCGAATGAGCGATCATCTGTTGGGGAGTCCAGTAGAGAGCTTCGACGGGACATGTACCGATCGTTGTCGCGGTTTTGTTGGCGAGAAGCTCAACTTTCATGGTAATGGAGAAGGTTGACGGGTTAGGATGCTGGAGATAGGATGCTGACAGAGTTTGTTGGGCTGGGGAACGGGTTCGGTAGGGGTCTAGGGCGTCAAGGGTGATAATCCATGGGGAGATGGATGTTCCTAGACTTTTGCCATTGAAAGGGCCTAGAGGACTCATCTCGAAGCCCTGAATATCACGAGCTAGATAATGTAAGCAAATGTGCATGAACCCGATGAAATGCCACTCACCACTCCAATCATTCAGAATAACAAAGCCAAAAATATGATCCTCAGCATCCTTGGCATTTAACCTCTGCTTCATACCCAAAGGCTTTCCAACAACAGCTGCAAGCTCAACTTCATAATCAACCTTTTTTGAAGGTCCATAGATGATAGAACCGTCCGCAGGATTGCGGAACTGACCGTAAGGACGCTCAATATCTGTGCCTGAAGTGACGATTGAGCTGGTGCGACCTTGGTAGCCGACAGGGAAGTGGAAGAAGCCAGGTGGTGGGTTTGGGTTGTTCACGACAATACGACCTGCATTGATAACATGGTCTAGAGAACAGGAGAAGTCTGTTGAAAGTTAGTGGCTGTTATAATGGAGGAAAGAAGTGATATTTACCGGCGAAGTCTTTGATTTCCATGGGTAGATGCATCGTTACAACGTTGATTTCTTCTTTGCTACCCGCCGGGAAGGTATCGAATCCGCCCTTTTGGTATGCTGATTGGACTTTCTGTCGAACATGTTGATGAACGCTCCTGGGTAGAGCAGCAAAGGTGTTCAGGGTTGGCTGGTCCAGCACATCGGCTGTGAGCCCCTCGACATCCTTGAACAGCTCATGAGCCAAATCATGAAGGAAGATAACAGTGTTTCCTAATCTGGTAACAGCTTGTGGCTTCTTGTGGGTTTCAGATGAAGCAATTCCGAAAGGAATATTCTTTTCTGAGAAATGGTTGGAGAAATCTGTGGTGGCCATGGTGATCCTTGTGTCGAGTCCAATTTCAATTTTGATAAATCACAACTTGGGCGAAGCAGGAAGGAATGGAATGGAATGGATATTGAGCAATACGGCCCAATAGCTTAACAAGTAACACTTTGTATTATCCTCGGACCCTATTTCCGACCCCGCGAAGGGTCGTTGCATAGCCAAGTGGGCGATCGGATGTAGGAGAGAAGTCGGCCGAGTTGGAGAACCCCCACATCCCGAGTGGTGAGGATCCCGGGGAATGACCGGATATAAGGTATCATGAAACAACAGCATAAAACGACAAGAGACAAATAACCCTCCCAATACAATCCAATATTCAATATTGCCGCAAAAGACTGTCCAAAAGTTCGGAACAGACCATAACACCGAATACATCCAATCATCATGGCTCTCGAAGGCAAGCTCAGACAAACCCAACGCTTCATTACAACCCACAATGAAGAAGGCAAAGCGATAGTCGACACAACGATCGACTCCGACGCTCCCTTCTACGCCCTCCCCAACAAAGAAGCCCACTTCGCCTTGGGCTACGCAACAAAGCAATTCCCCGCAGACCTGTCATCAGATGTGTCCTCCTACCAAGACTTCCTGAACAACGCCCCAGGTCTAAGCGTCTCAACAGGCACTGTTTTGAGATATGTAGATATGTGTCCAGGCCACATGTCGCCCATGCACCGCACTGTCAGTCTTGATTACGGAGTTGTACTGGAGGGTGAGGTGGAACTTATCTTGGACTCGGGGGATAAGAGGGTGCTTAAGAGGGGCGATGTTTGTGTTCAGAGGGCTACGATGCATGCTTGGAGGAACTGCAGTGAGACCGAGTGGGCGAGGATGCTGTATGTGCTTTTACCGTCAACGAAGCCGGTTGTGGAAGGAAAGGAAATGGGCGAGGATTATGGAAACATGGTTGGTGTTAAGGCTTCTGAATAAATACATTGTATAGAGTGATGAATCTGGAAAGGCTAACTTGAACTGTTACTGTGCTCAGTGTGCCGTATCTCCGTACGTTGATATTTATAGTCTTGTCCAGCTTTGCCTATCTACTTGTCGCATTCCGCACTTGCCAGGTTCTCTAAATTCCACAAACCTTATATAGGTAGGTCAATCTACGATCATCTTCGTTGATCTTGTATCACTATGTGACATGAAGATTCCATAGTTATTCTTGCTGAAACATCTAGACAGAGGGTTACTGTTTACCAACAGCTAGACTCGATTGTAGGGCGATAAAGATTTTGACTCGTGACATCAAACAAAGCATTATGGTAGAAAATCAAATTGACGAATATTTATTGTAAGCTAGAGTCCAGATTTCAAAACAAACATAACAGCGGTCTCGACGTTAAAATTCACCACCAATAGGATACTTCCAAACCTTATCCGTCACCCTCCCAAAAGTAGCCCTCCATGTCTGCGCCGCACCCTTCGCCAAAGGTTAGCCAAGCTCCTCAAATATTTTTCAAAGTCAACTTACCGCATTGAAATTCAATCCTCGAAACATGGCAGTAATAAAGAACAGCTCAGGCGTGCTGGTATAGACTCTCACGCCATTGATATGTTCCGGATCGCGGTTAAGCGGTCTGTAAGAAGGAACACGGCGATGCGGAAGGTCAAACTCGGGATGATCCAGTGAGTGTGAGGGTGAATCAGCCGCTGGTGTTTCTTCGCGACTTTGAGAATGGTGGAGTTCGTAGTCTCGAAGAACAGCACTGTGAAAAGAGCCGTTTTGGACGTGAGTTTGGGTTGTTGTGGTTGACATGATGACTGGTGATGCTGGATTGAAATTGTCAGATCGATTACTGGATCAAATCCTTTTGGTATTATCAAATGCTCTGAAGTGCAATTCGAGTCCCCCTTGCTTACTTTAGCGGAAGACCCGGAGTCGGCAAGTCAAGTTCGCGAACAGTGACCTCCACTCGGGATGTGGAGGAGGAGGTCTCCCTAATCCCAAAACACCCGAACCGATGGACGATCCGGGGACCCCGGATTGACTTGGACCTTCCTCTTCTAAGGAGGGGGCGTAAATAAGGCTCTGTGAATTTATCACTTCCGATAACTAAAGAAATACTTGATGCCCGCTATTCACCACATTGCAAAGTCAAGATAGGTCAAGACAAACATTTGCAATGGCAAAACAATTCTCCGCAATCCGATCCGCCGCAATCGACGGCCGTCTCCAGAACCCAATCTACCGCAAAGACCAACTACGCTTCCTGCATAATGCTCTAGTCGACAATACAGCTTCTATTCAAGATGCCATCGCCAAGGATTCAAAAAATCAGACTTCAGAAGTAAAGGTCGAGTATTGTCTCGCTCTGCAAAGTATCGCAGATGCTTATAACTCTATCAACCCTGATCAGCAGCTTGAGGAGGAATATTCTGTGAAGAAGGGACAGGATGATCTCACGGCTCGAGAGCCAGTTGGTGTTATTGTTATTGAACCAGCTGCTCATGCTTGGTTCTATAGCGTCATTTCTGCGTTGGCCATTGCGATTGCGGCTGGCAATTGTGTGATTGTCCAAGTGAGTTTGTGTTGTCTAAGAAAACGGGGGTCTTGATGCTGATAATTATAGTCCGAGAACTCTCTGCGAGAAACACCAAAACTGGTACTAGATCTCATCCAAAAGTCTCTAGACAGAGATATCTTCGCCGCATCAACTCAACACATCACTCCGGAAGATCTTAACACCCCTCACATCCTCGTCTCTCAAAACGGTTCAACCGGCCCCATTCTTCGCAATCATCTCGTCTCAGACCCCAAAGCACCCGTGATAGCTTTTGTCGAGCGAGACGCAGACATTACCTCAGCTGCACAAGCTTTAGTATCAGCGCGATTTAGCTTGCAAGGCAAAGCGCCCTACGCACCTGACGTCGTTCTAGTGAACGAGTGGGTCAAGAAGGATCTACTGAAAGCTCTTGTCCAAAAGACTACTGAGGTTCTCGCGGCGCCTACGAAGGGACGGGCAGTGAAAACAGGCTTGAGCAGGGAGGTTGAGAAGGACGATAGTGTACATGTTGTGCTTTCTGGGTCGAATGGTGTTATTCTTGATGTCCAAAACAGGTATGACTTGAAGGTCTTGGAAAGTGGGATCATTACTAACTTTACAGATCATCAAATTTATTGAAACAAAAGGTTGAGGAGACTAGTTTGATTGTTCACTCTGTCACGAGCATGGACGATGCTATTGATGCATCAAGAGAGTAGGTGGCTAGGGCCCCATTTACGTTACTGGTCTAACTCTATCTAGTGTTGGCTCTCTGGCCGCTGCTTATGTCTTTACTACACCCTCAATGGCAAAGTACACATGTCAGTTCCTCGACACAGCAGTTAGCTATGTCAACCAGATCCCCACCCAACTCCTCTGTAAGTTCTTAAGCCCTCTGCTTCCTACGAAGCTCATCTAACATCCTCAGACTCTCCTATCGCACCAGCCGGCTCCCCTCCCCAAGCCAACACCAACGCCATATACACAGAAGACCTCTTCTCCCGCCCCAAGCCGAAATATCTCAGCAAATCGAGCACAGACGAGAGGCTTACCAAGATCCTTGGTACTTCGACTGCAGCTGATCTGAGAGCGTTGGAGGTGGAAGCTACAAAGAGGCTCCCTGAGATGAAGCGACGACTGAAGGGCACACAGCTCGGTTTCTTCGAGCAGGGTATTGTCACGAGTTTGGTGTTTGTGTTGACAACCCTTGTGTCAGGGACGGGATTACTTGGTTATTATGGAATACGATATTGGCGGTCTTGAGGGGTGTTTCTATTCTCATACCTAATTTGTATATAGATTTCGAGTATTACCTCTCTTGTCATAACTTGAGTGGTCCGGGCTCGGCCATGCCGAGGTCCTATTGAAACTCATAACCCTTTAAGGTCAAGGTCAAACTCACCTGTTTTCCATCCTCGTAGAACTCTCAACATCGCTCGTCGCTTTGTATGGATACCTTGTAACAATGTCCCAAACCTATCTGAGGTAAGAGTAAGAGTACTATCTCTTGGCAGCTGACCGTGGAAACATGACCTTGTTTTCCCACTTACCGATAGCGAGCTCAGCTGTGATCCAGGTCAACACTCCACATGCAACAGGTCCGGTACGCGTATATGCAGCCAGTCAGAAAGATCTCCTCGGCGGTAGCCACCTTGTGATCAGCATCACTCTCGAAATATACAACCGTAATAGGTGATTATTTTCATGCGAATATGCAGCCACGCTCAATAGTCCGAATCAGAAATACGAAAACATCATGATGTTTGGAGAAACTGCGCTGAAGTTCAGCTCGGTCAAATGGGGGTTCCTGTCAGTTGAGGTGAATCAAGCTGTCCCCAGGCCTCTTGCACCTATATATATGCATGCTCCGTCCATGGCCAGGAACACGCTTCCCTTGACATCGAAAGACAGGTACTCCGAAGATGCTTTTACTTTGGATTCTTGCAGCTTATATCCTAACATGGCGGTTATACGTCTCTCACAGCCACTTTTCCAAAGTTCCCAAAGGCATCCCTTGGTCAAACGGCCGTTTCATGCCCTATCTCCTCACCCAGATCACGGCCATATGGAACAGTCCCAAAAGCATTGGCGAAGCTTATCAAAAGGCAAACCATCTCGCGCAAGAACCTCCACTCTTTAACTAACATCTTCTCTAGTATAGCAAGAATGGTCTTATTTGTGCCTTTACTCTACCATTCAGTCGTCCTGAAATTCTTCTCCCTCAAACGCACATCCGCTGGATCATTTCCCAGAGCGACAAAGTTCTGAGTCCAACTCCCGTCCAACACGAAATCATTGGTGTCAAGTATGCCTTTCTTAACGCTTCCATTGAAAAGGACTTCGTGGCGTATGATATCCTTCATGTTAAGTTGAATAGACATCTTCCACGGATGATACCAATGCTTATGGAGGAATTGGCTTCTTCTACGGATGAGGCATTTGGATTGGGCACAGATTGGAAGGAGATCCAGGCATTTGTTCTTGTTCGGAGGGTTCTTTTGAAACTTACCACGTTGATGGTATTCGGTGGTAACCTAGGTAAGTCGCCGTTGTCCTTCTCCATCGAGCCTATAGCTAATACACAATGAGGTGACAACGAAGAGCTTCTGGAAAACCTCTCAAAGTTCTCAACTGCCGTCGTACCGAGTGCCGTAGCCCTATCCCTCTTCCCACCTTTCCTACAACCCATCTCCTCTCGTCTCACTTCATTCTTCAACCGATTCTACATGAAAAGAGCCCTCAGAACAATTCGCCCAGAAATCGAACGAAGAATTGCAGTGATGGAAAAAGACAATCTCGAAAACATTCCACAAGACAATGTTCTGACCTGGCATATCGAACAAGCGCTGCGCAAGAAAGAGCCTCGTCATGGCTTGGCGGATGTGATAGCCTGTCGTGTTTTCGCCACCATGTTTGCAGCTCTAGAATCCACGACATTGACAATGACACACACTCTCTTTAACCTTTGCGCCACTGACAAGGCGAAAGAGGTTTGGAAGGTGTTGGAAGAAGAAGGCCGTCCTGCCTTATCTACAAAGATGGATCAATCCACTGTCAACAGTCTCAGATATGCAGACAGCGCCATCAAGGAAACTCTCCGGTTACATACAGCCATCAAAGCTCTCTCTGTCCAAGTTATGCAGCCTGCCGGTCTAGATCTCAAAGGCTACAACATTCATCTTCCCCAAGGCTCGCGTGTTAGTGTCTCAGTTTGGGGTATCCACCACGACGAGGATATTTATCCTGCTGCCTACAATTACGAGGCCTTTCGGTCCGCTCAAGATGGTGAGAACAAGAACTCGCTAGTTTCTCCGTCAGAGAATTATCTCTCTTTTGGGCTTGGCAAGCACTCTTGCCCTGGAAGGAACTTTGCAGCCATTGCAACAAAGCTGTTCTTGGCGTATCTAGCTACACATTATGATGTGGAGGCAGTTCATGAGAGGCCTATCTTCGTGAGTCTAGGACATCTCCCCATACCTCCGGTAAGAGGAAGGTTGAAGATACGAAGGAAGAACAGTCCTGTAGAGGACTGATCTCACCAAACATTGACCCGACATTGGCAAGATTGGTAGATATAGGGATGATATAAATATTGGTCGAAGGTATCCTAACGAAGACTACAAATCAAGAGACCTAAACTATACTGAAAACCTGCTTGAAATCTGTATGTTCACCAAGGGCTTCCAAAACCTCTCCATGCATAATCCCCGTAACAAAACATTCCCCTACAAGCTTATATCTCAACTCTTCATCCTTCTTGTCAGCTGGTCTCAGTAAGTATGGTACATTTCCCCCATCAAGTAGTACAATGACGTCCCTTTCTTTAGACATCCAAGGGCACAATCCAAACAATCCAGAAGTAGTAACAAAGAAACAAGGTTCCATACAAGTTGGCAACTTCTTTGTGTCGTAGTATTTCACCTCAGCTTTGGAATTGGGTTCAAGGACTTGCAGGGCGGCCCTGTCGGCATAGACCCAATGGGAGTTCATATGGTCCCCATATTCCATGTTGCATTCTTGGATGCTCTTCTGTAGAATGTCGCCTGCAGTATTTCGTCGAGCCCAGAATGGTGTAAGGCCACATGGATCAATGATTTGATGCAATACCTGGCAAATCTCTTTTTGATTTTGAGATTTGTTTTGGTAAGGATATATGTGCTCGATAGGTACACAGCTGATCTTTTTGATCTCGGTTATGCGAAGACCCGACAGTCGAAGAACTAGTGGATCATCCGTGTCGAGAAGCTTGAAGTCTGGTTTTGTATCGCCACTTGCTTTGAAATCAAATAGGGCGTTGAGATTCGCTTGTGTCCATTTCGAGCCTCCCTTGCTGTCGATAGACCAGGTAGGTCGACTGGGAAGTGATCTTTCTGTAACTTGTCCGACAGTCTTGACCCATGTCCGTGTCGGCTGACAGTGGATGTAAGATAGAATCTCCAGAGAATTATGTTCACGAATCCACCAGCGTGTAAAGTCCGCAAATACACGTTCTTTCGGCTTGTCGTAGTTGGGTCGAATTAGATCATCCAGCTGCGAAACATCGTGCGTCTCGTCCGCAAAGGTAAGTAGTGCAAACAACTTGTCCCTCGAATCAGTAGCCTTTAGATCGAGACCAGAAAGAAAGACTTCCAGGATGCCTGACAGCTCATCGGTATTCTGCACTTCAATAGGTGCATTGGGTACCTCCCTCGTCCTTCCCTTTGGCTTTAACGTCTTCCAGATAGGAGCCATCGAATGTTGTTGTGAGGCAAGATGTGGGTTTTGAGTTGCGTAGTCGGGTTGCTGGAGCCAGTTGCTTACTTGGACGACTTCCTCCCATGGAACCTTCTCTGCTGAGCAGTGAACCAAGGGGAACTTGGCAGATAGTGCTTCTTGAATAACCCATACGCGAGAGAACCAGGGGTTTTCGTAGAGCGAACTCATGAGGAATGAGAGCTGAGTGTTTCCATACCAGCCTGCCATGTCTATGATCTCTCGTGACCATGTCTTTAGGTGAATCTCGAAGACTTCAATCATGCCTTTGAAAGAGATCTTGCGGCCTTGCTTTTCTACCTCTCCTGCGAAGGCATTGATCTCTTCTAATGATGTTGAATGCTTGGTCCAGATACATGAGCATGCTTCGCCACCTTGGCACTCTTCGCTGTTGTAGTTGCAGATATCGCGAACAAGCTTGAGACACGCTTCGATACCCGGGTTATCCTCACCCAGCCAGATGTGTACGATCGCGGCTAGTGAGTAAATCTGGGCCATCAAGGTTACTTGTTGCGCTCTTTCTTCAAGGTCGTCCTGGTTGATACAGACAGCATCGACCCAGATCACTAGTGTTGTCTTTTCCGATCGTAGCCGATGAAGAGCCTGGGCGGCAGACCTTCCAATACCAAACGGCACTCCGTCATCAGCTTTGTCTTTGTTCGGAGACAGTATGATCTCTTCGCGTTCGCTAGAGTCACCCCAACAGTATGACAACGCGTGAAACCCAATACCCATCACTTCGGCGTCTTTGAGACTGACCGTACTGAAGTAAGCGCTGATTTGGTCGTCGAAGGCTCCTGGTTCGACATTCAGTAGTCGAATATCCTGACGCTCGGTATCCAAGACCTGGCAGTAATGCGAGGTATGTGAAGAGAGAGTAAGAGTATGAAGATCATCGAGCACTTCTTCCGCTTCGTACTCAATCTTGATGCTGCCTCCATCGACGATGTTTGTCCAAGCCATGTACATAGCTCTTGGGATGAGCTGTATGATGTCTCCAGGTCGTAACGCCTCCACCCAGAGTCGCTTCCTGGGCCCGAGCCAAACGCCCCACCGTTCTGACCATTCTTCTGGTTCTTGTTCAGTTAGACGGTTGTTGTGAACGAGAATCGTACGAAGGTCGCCGCGACTTTCTGGGCGTATGACGGTGGTGTCAAACCATGTGTAGGAGACATCCGCGTTATCTGCCCAGCCTTCTAGCAGTTAGTACTGCTCTCGGATCAAGATGAGCGTTTTTACCTTGATCTCTAGAGATACCCCCAAAAGTAACTGCGATGACCCTCTTTGCATCCTCTGGGACTTGGAGCTCCACATAGGGCTGCTCAGGGCAATGATCATGAACTTGAATGCAGTCCCTGCGCTCTACAGAGCATTCTTTGTTAGTGGAAGTCATTTTTGGCTTCTAGCTTTCCGAATTGATTGATTGCGAGAGGGTGAAGTTGAGTCATTTAATAAGTGATGCTTACACGGAGGGAGCCGGCTGGCCGTTGACAATGCTGGCTGTCGTTTCATCAGTTGACTGGTCTGCAGGGATCTTTCTACAGGGCTGAGGGTTATTCTGCAGGGTTTAGTGGGCGCAGCGCGATCCTTTCCCAGGGCTGAAGGACAGGTTGGGGGCCAAAGTGGAATGCTGCATCATGGACATGACAAGTCATCTTTTCCCTAATTTTAGATAGCATTCTATTTAGCCTCATTGGTAGAGGAGAACAATTTGAAGGCCTGGTGTTGAAGTCACCTTAGCGATGGGCTTTTTGGAGTGTATCGATTTCCTGCTTCCCGCTTCCTACTGGTTATCCCAGCAGTCAACCAGGGTAGTGGGTAGTAGCACAATTGGGGTCTCTTTCTTCATCAATCATGACAAAGAGAACTGCAAGCATGCTGCATACTTGGCATAACTGCCATGGTACGCCATAGGATCGAAGTAAAAGCCCTATGTCCCTATGTTTAATATGTTTAAAGAAGTATTAATTTTATCTTAATGCTGTGAGAATGCTAGTCTCTGGAGGCCCTTTTAGCTATTTATGCAAAAAGATAGGCTGTGATGCGCAACGCTCTGAGTCCAAGAGCACACGTCTAGAAATCGCGAGATATCTAGATACGCTACTAAGCCTCAATCTCTTCCACGTCCTCCTTAAATGTCACGCTTTTCCTCCTCTTGGGGGGCGCGTCAGTCTCATCCTTCTTGTCCTCAAGCTCCTTCTCTTCACGAGCCGTACGACATTCTTCGCACTCGCCAGGCTGGGCATGTTCACTATAATTGAGTCCCTCTGAGCAAGAGGTCGGGTCCTCTGATGTCTCCCAGCAATAGTACATGTTTACTATACGGTTCCAAGTTTTACCGCAGGCGCATTTGGTGAAGGTTGTTTCGCTACGACACATCCTTGCTGATGTTTGGTTGATAGTAAGGATAAGGCGCGGATCTATTTAACACTGTGTTTATGACATTATGAGCTTAGGAGACACACCAATCCATTTATAGGTCTAATTGACATCGCTGTTCTACAGATTGCGGTTGTTTCGACAGTCCATGTCTGCTTCGCATGACTCTGAAACGCAAACTGGAAGAGGTCATCATGCAGCACAGGACCGCATTCCGTGAAATGTAGCGACGGCTGAGAGATGTGACGAGAAATAATCACGGTCCATTTCTTTTGTTAGGTCTAAAGTGTCCTGCGCTATTCCCCAGTTACTTGGGGTACATATCGATCGCCTTCCTTCGCGACCCAGCTATTCGATCATTGCTTCGTTACATAACCTGCGTCCACAGTCTCGTATGGCTAAAAGATCACTGCTAGAATGGACTGTAAACATCAAGCCCCGTGTCCATGCTCCGATGCCTTAATGCTTTAATCACTCTTCTGCTTCATCTTTCGCTTCTTGCTAGCGATGAAAAGGCTCTCTCCATCACGCTCATCATCAGCATCGTACATGACCTCAGGCTGAACAATCATCATATCTGAGCCTTTGTCCTCGACCTTCTCAGCCTTATCAATAACCGGCCACGGCTCCTCGGTCTGCTGTGCGGCATCCATCATCACGGGTGCCTTAACCCCCTCGGGCAGCTGAACGGGCGCAGGCCAAGCTTTCTCCCACAAGCGTCGTCGCATGTCGTCCCGTTCGGTAATTCGTTTGGTCTCGCAATCCGAGCACTCGACATACTCTATAATCTCGCGGTCGCAGAGACCAAGGCGACAACGACCGAGCTTCCAGATGGTGACCTTTTCGCAGTTGACGTTTTGTCGGAGGGGAGGGCCAGCGTGTTTGCGGCAATGGGGGCAGTAGCGCCAGATGATACGGTGCTCGCACATAATGATGGAAGATTGTTTGATCTGCGGTTTTGTGTCAGTAACAGTAGGGAGTATTGGATGATTGCTGGCGATGTTACGGGCGGTGACATACCCGTATAACTACTGTGCAAGGAACAATGCTGTAGATGATGTTTTTGGATCACAGGAGTCTTTACTCTGGTTTGGTTCAGACAACGTTTGGAAGAAGTTGCATCGTTTCCGTGGTGGGGGCAGGTGTATCTCTTGCTCCTTCTTCTTTCAGAGACTAAGATCTATCAGACGAACTTGAGTAATGGTTCAAAAAAGGGAAGGAGTGGAAGAAAGGCAATGTCACAGGTGATGCCTTTGGATACTCTGCGAACAAAGGCTTGATGGAAAGATGCATTCAATGGTAGACGTTGCTGGTACACTGTTGTTTTCCCTTGAGTCTGAAATGCTGTCAGTTGTAAATACTGAATCGCGAACTAATGCTATAGCTTCTAGGTAGGATCCATCACTGTCAATGGGGATATCTGTTGAGCACTGTCAGTGTCGCTAGATCATTAGATTCATTATTTCCCATCACTTCATATCAGTGCAAGTCCTTGACAAAAGTTTGTTTGTTCTGGCCTAAATATCTATGGTCCGTCTAGGATCACCGCACTTCCGCAGGATCTCTTCCCTTGGACCACATATCGCTGTTAGAGTCAGGGACTCTTATACAGAAATTAACCTCGTTATCACTTGTTGGACACGCACCGTACTACCCAATTTTCCCTCGGTATCTGATCGTCCAGCTACAATCCAAGGCAGTATTTCTCTCCCAGAACGCCCCCTTGTTCCCTTACTTCTCGTCATCCAGCCCTCCAAAAGTTTTATTCCGACGTTCCTCTAGTTTAGCGTTCTTCTTCTTCTTCTGTGCTTCCTGGTACCCTCTGATCACTTTACTATCATTATATTCGCCCTTCGGATCCTGCACGAGTTGCTTGAATGGGCCACGAATGCACATTTCGCCCTCGGCGTTCGGGCATTTGTCGAAATTCGGCCTGACCTAGAGATGCGTCGCAGGACTTGCAACGGGTCGTGACGGTTGTTTTCTAACACGTGGTACTTTCTTTGAGTCCTTCGTGTTGTACAGTATCTTCTGTCGATGAGTATACTTGAGATAGTGCGTAGGAGATCGTGAGGCAGTGGTATGGGAATGGTCAAAAAAAGGAGGTATGAGACAGGCCGAGAAACACTCTTGATTTTCATGGACATATTAACCATTCCTAGAATAGGAACATAGTAGTATTCACCGAAAAAAAGATCAAATCCAATATACGAAGAGCCAAATATCTTGTATCTTTGTTCACTTTATCTTTTGTTCTCCTAGGTATTCACCAGTGTAGACATTCCAAGGTCACTTCCTCAGCCGCTTCTTCCTGGCCTCGTCGTCTTCCCGTTTCTTCTTGCAATCTGCACATTCTTGTTTAATCTCACCATTACGTCTGAAGAATCCTATTTTGCAGTCCTTTGGGTTGGGCGCATTGCATCCAAAGCATCTGCTGACCCTAACATCCGTCTTGATGAGCTTGCTGCAGGTCGAGCAGACTGTTTTGGTTGTCATTTCGACACACATGATGATTTATGTCTCAGATATAGTATTTAGACTTGATGTTATGGTGAGAGTGGAGGTAAGTTCGCTAACGGATTGGCCGGGTTTATATATTCACATATCATGTGTTTGTCGTCGTGATACAGCAGATTGGACATTGGATGAATCACTGAAAGCTTTGATATGTTTCTACATCAAATCTAGATGGTAAGTGAATGGCTGTTTGATACATGACCCTATCTGCCAAGTTGACTCCAAGTCTCTGATTAATCATTCCGTCGTCAGTTACTACCACCTCTGTCAAGACTCATGCAGGTGTTGCACTTCATATTTGAAACACCCGACGATTAACCCCAGACATGTATACATACCGAAAGTAAACATGGCTTCACAGTACTCTGATCTAGGTCCTACTCGGTTACCCATTTGATCCTTCTCACGATACCTTCATTAAGGTAGCATTCGGGTTTACCAACCAACGACGAACGATGGATTCAATGCAGCTATAACGTGCGTGAATATTATTGGGGAGGCCTCGTTTTTGGATCTTTGGTAAGATTGGAAAACGGATGCTGATTAGCTTATTCAAGAGAGCTGAACAGACCCCTGCTGCTTGGCTGGATGCCTAGTTGTTCGCCCTCATCTGAGCCTCATTGCCTGATAACAATGCAGTATATAAAGTCTCGAGCAAAGGAGGCGTTTTCAACCTAAAAGCCTCTTTCACTTCCTCCCTGACACATTATCACAATTACAAAAAGCACTCAGTCATACTGCGTTACACAACATCTACACTTACACCAAACATGTGCACTGAACAATACACGCACTTCTACTGCATCGATTGCAGAACCTGCATCAGGAAGGCTTACGAATGGGAAATTTGTGAAGAGGCTTTGAAGTCCGAATCCAAGTCTATGGGGTCGTGTGGTTACACAGACGATGGCGAGGTTGCCATCGCTTCAGAGTATTGCCAGCAGTGTCCGCCGGATGAGAGGAAATGGAGCAAGGTTAACCTGTGTGGATAGTTGGGCAACGAGGCTTGGAATGTTGTAAATTACAGCCCGGCAGATTCTGAAGAGGCTTGTATCACAAATATAGTCATCAATGGAACAGAAGTCGGACGCGAGACGAAATGCATCTAAAATCTTCTTTCTTAAGAGAATTCTACTTCGTACCAGACGATGATCGCGACGTCTCTAAATCACAGTCTATGGGTCTCAAGATTTCTTCGAATGTTAGACGAATTTGACAGACAATACACCAGACATTATAGTTTCTAAAGAGGTACGCTTTCAATTGATTTATCATATCCCATTCACTGCATAGCTTCCATTATAAAAAGAACATCCTCCATCCTATTTTCTTTCTCTGCCTCTCATCATTCTAACTTTCCCAAAACCGCGTCAATTCTCGCCATATCAGAATAATTAACCCGGACAGAAGAGAAACTATGTGCCACGACGTTACCATTCATTACATGTGTGCTGAATGCGGCCGGAGATACGACTTCGAGAAACATGGTCTAAGATGCAACATAGCGACAAGAACATACAGTCAAAGATTCGCTTCTTGTGGAAACGAGAAGGCGCACACAATATGGAATCGAGATTACCTTTGTGACGAATGCGCGCAGCCTCCACCTACGGTTATTGAGATAGTAGTCCCAAAATAGCAGCCATCGAGTTAGCGATCCTATTCCAGACGTCCTCCTTGGCTACCGCCTCGGTCGCGTTTTCAATCAAGAAAGCCGTGGACGAGTCAGATTACCGAAGATCAATTGTCACGATACAGCAACATTTCCCTACGCTTTATGCCTGATTGAGCCGCTGGTGAAGTGAACCAAAGAGACGCTTGCTTCCATCAGTGGATGTACAAGAAGGGCGACTCCACCTCAACGATCGAAGTTCATCCCATGAATCTGGCTTCAGCAAATGACAACGTCTTCATCCGACATTCTTTATCGCTGAACAGGACATCAAAGACTCACGAGGGTATCATGATGGTTTAAGATATTCTTCCCTACTTTTTGGGACCTAGATGGCGTTATGGGCGTATAAACGATCATCGTTATGAAAAGTAATAATACATTTGTGTTTCTAAGATCATTTATCCTATCGTGCGTTTCCGCAGTAGTGATCATGGCTTCTATTGACGTTTTCAAGGCGGTGCGCGCTTCTATTTGGAACAGTAACCAACGTTCACGAGGTAGGTGCCTGTTCATAGAGACTAAGTATGTTATTGAATCACACCAGAGCTATTCAAATGAATCACATCACTGTCTAGCCTTCGACTATTTAAACACAACCCAAAAATATGGAATTCCGAAAGTGTCTAATCCAAAACATACAATCTAGAAAATGTGCTACCGCATCATGATCCAGTATATGTGCGCAGTGTGCCAACACAGAATGGGCTACGAAAAGCACGAATGCCAATGCAACAATTCCAAACAAACCCAAAGTCAAAGGGTTTTCTCTTGTGGAAGGAATAATGGACACACGATTTGGAACAAAGACGAGATTTGTGAGGATTGCTCGGAGCCGCCGCCTCCTCCGCCAGATCCTCAGTATCCTTATGGTTACCGGGGAGGCTACGGATACTACGGGTTCATTTAAATCTCGTATAGCGACGACACTAAGGTAGAGGAAAACACCAGCCATTGTTCTACTTGGTTCTATTTGGGTTTCAGCAGATGTTTATGCTGCGTGATGTTAAGTGATCTCGTAGCAAAGAGACACAGCTGTGGTGACAATGGTTGTCATTCCGTTTCCATGATACGAGCAGTGAATATCAGTAATATGACTGACGGTACTTAGACATTTTCTCAACAAAAATCATGATATGAATTTGTTCTTATTTACTGTCCTTGTCTCTTTTTGTTTAGCCATAAATAACACAATTAAAAAAGTCAATTGGCTTTCAGTACACCCAGACACACACACACACACAAACGCCGACATATCAATATTTACTCAATCTAGCAGAACCGACTACTCTTACAAGATGTGTTACAATATAATAATTCAGTTTATGTGTGTAAACTGCGGCAACAGGTTCCGGTACGAGCCACGTTGCTGTCGTTGCGATTGGGCAAAGTGACTCGCAGTAGAGAATTCCTTTCCTGCGGGTATGAGTATCCTCATACTATTTGGAACGATATGCAATGGTGTGAGGATACAAGAAAAGAAGATATGTAAGAAGCAACTTATTCATCAAAAATACAGAAAGGCAGAGCTCTTATAGCTCTGCTACCTAGCTACAAGGTTCTCTATAGGTAACCTTCATCATCTAACAAACAGCAAATGCTTATACAAGGATATAGCAAACAGCAAGTGCTTGTACAAGTAGCTAGGCATCAGTTCCATCCAAAAAGGATCACAAGTATGATCCTCCAGAGATGGTTCCTAATGTTCCTTTCAGGCCTTGGCCATATCCTTATCCCGCCCCCGAGGGGGAGTTAAGATACCGTTAGCTAAGAAGTTTGTACACAGGAGATAAATAAATCGATATTACATTATAAGTCTTCTTTTTCCAAACTGACTCAGCTGTTTTACTTGTAATACCATGCTCTTTTCAAGCATTGATTGCCATGCAAGGAGTAAGCTAGTAGTACAATCTCGTTTTCAAATTCTTGGAAGGCTGCTCGCCTGCCACTGCAGTGTCAACTGTAGGCTATCTCGCCGATTCTTGAACGCGCCAGTGTTAGAAACACCTCTTACTGGTGGTTTGGATTTTAAACAGTCTGCTGTTAATTGCACCAACAACATCTCTGTTTGTTTACACTCTTGCTTATTGTTGAAATCTGACTTCTACTTGGTAAAAACCTCATCATCTCAAAACTGGCCTGGCATTTTTGCTAACCGACTCTACTTTTAGAAAGCAGCATCCTTCTCTATCCCTCAGATACCCGTCAAAGCTCGTCAGAATGTGCGAGCGCAAGACCCGAAAATTCGTCTGCAACCGCTGCTCCAACTACATCTTTGTCGAAGACCCTCAAGAAACCACCTGCAAATTGAAAGAAGACGACAAACCCTGCGGTCGTCTCGATCAACTCGACATCATCAAATGAGAACCCACCCTCTGCACCCGCTGCTCCTCCTTCCCATCCGACAGCCCTCTCCCCTTCGTCGGTCCCCCTGACCTCGTGCCCATGGACGGCTGCGACCCTATGTTTCGCTGCGAAGAGCTTTTTTACATCCCGGCAATCACCCTTCGTAAAAAACAGAAAGCTGTGATAAAGGCCACAGGAGTTCGCTCTCAGGAGCAGCCCTTGTAAGGTTTTCGTCGTTTTAGGCAGGGATAGATGCTGATAGTGATATAGGGGCTTGAAGGGCTGCGCTAATGAGGCCAAGATTGCTAGGATTGACGAATTGGTTTCAAAATTGAAGAAAGAGATCGCCAAAAGGGAGAGTGCTGGAGAAAGTTCTAAGTCAACGGCAGAAGAATCATTTGTTGATACTGAGTGACGGAATAAGGAAGGTAAAGCTTGGAAGAGCAATTGAGATGTTAAATTAGTCTCGTACGTAGGATTTGCATCGCTTGAGGATCATCACTTCTGTACCACCATGCAGCACACTTTTCATTTCCACTATGACTCCCACGACCTCCCGATCAAATAGCTCAATAAGTGTTTAGCGAACACCAGAGAGTACTATCATGAACACTCATCCTCTAGACCATGGATATTGTTATCTCTAGAGCTTTGTTCCAGGCGTTTAATTGCTGTTCAGCCCATTGTACGCAAGGTCAGTTGACGTTTCTACGAACATGGGACATATTCCCCTATTCAGATAACACAACGCTTCTCTCCGAGCACTCTCTAACCCTCAAGTATATATACCATCCATTCTTACCTACCTAGGTTTTGACTTTTTCAACACACCGACACTTCTCCACTCTCCTATCAAACCTTCAAACTGTATCCAATCCAGAAACATCGCCACAACCATCACCATGTGTGTCTTTACCTATTGGCAGCGGATCTGCACCAGCTGTGGCAGAGTCCTCCGGTCCGAAACATACACAGAGCTCTGTAAGCATAACGGAACTGGCAATTGTAAGCCTCTCAATCTGTCTGAGGGCAAGTTTGTTAACGGCTGCAGTAATTGTCAGAGGCAGTGGAACTGAAAGATTTGTGAGTTGGTAAGTTTGATGTCTGACTCTCTACGAAGACATTTTGGTGAGTAGAACTCTGGGAGCTCAAGCAGGTCTTGAGCAGTGTACACCTATGTTTGATGGGGTACGAGATTTAGATGGAATTTATCAAGATGGAATTTATCAAGATGGAATTTATCAAGATATAGAGTATCAATGAAGCTACAGTTTGATCCCTACCACCATTACACTATCGTGAAACGTCCCATGTGAATATCAAGAGCATGAATCTCAACTCTAGCTTGATTCCTTTCAAGCACTACCCGTCGAACTAATTGAATCTTAGTGATACGTTTGACATTGAATCTGTATTCTTTTGTTACTCGCTCCGTCCCCTGTGCCGTTGATATAGGTCGGGTTTGATCCACAACCCCCTTATTGACTGATGGACAAACGTATCATTTATGATGAATATGTTTGTAGTAAAACTCAAGCCAAGGGCTTATCTTTTTCTTCGATATTTCTGTGATCATCTCATCCTTCCTCTTCTATTCTAATTTACACATATCATTCCACCAATATCAAATCCAACAAAATGTGCATATTAATGCTCAACACACAAACGCCTTAGATTAGCATCTACATGTTCTTCTCTTCAAGTTCAATGGATTTATTCCATGCCTCACGAAGGAAGTTCATGATGAATATTGTTCAGTCTGAATATCCAATACATTCAACAATCGAACAAATCCTTGTCCCTCAGGTCTTGACTCTTGTTCGGGTTGTTCAGCTCGAACAAAGACCCCTGAGCAAAACCACTCGGTTCACTCTTCATTGTTCAGATGTACGCAATGATTGTTCCCCTGAAGTCTGAGTTTGAAATCTCTTTGTTTGTATAGCTAAACCGACACTTGCCGTAGTATAAATTGTCGTCTTCCATCGTCTCAATCCATTCGTTATTATTCTCATCTAACCATCCACTCCTCATCAACACACAACGCACTACAACAGACACAAACAGTCAGTATCACCACTTCACCACAAACTCATCAAAATGTGTCAGTTGTCGAGCACCGCTATGATCTGCGAGCTATGTCGCCGCCTGGTGATATACAGCTCCATTAAATCTTTTTGTCTTTTAGGCAATTTGTTTCAAGAAGACCATGAAGAAGAGCTGGTAGAAGATACTGAGTATGTTAGTTATCTTGAATGCAGGAAATGCAATCCTTCCAGGGATGGCCTTGCTGAGTAACTGTAACGTTAGCGCATACTGGGGTAAATTGCCCAGCCTCGTTTTTGGTTCGCCGAGCCGGGAGCTTGGGGCTAGTGAGTTCTTGGAAAACCAAAGCCGGCCGGGGAGCTAGGTAGGACGTCATGGAAAATTTAGTGGAGGTTAGTTGAAAAAGATACCCTGGAGCAAAATGTTCTTGCAGTGTTTTTTACTTGGGTATTTGCTTGGGTATAAAGCCATTCGTTATAATGTCACTCGTTTAGAAATAAAGTCACTCTTTTACCCTCAATTGGTACATCTTATGTGAAATTTATATGTAAAAGAATGAGCAATTGAGTTATGGTCGGAAAATAATAAGCGCTTTTAAAACCCACCGAAGTCTTAGCATAAGCACCCTAATTCGAGTCGAATGGCATTGATCAATGTCCGGCATGTTCAACTGCATCTACATGATTCATTTGTGAGAAATCTCAATTGATCTCATGATCCCTTCATCAATCTGAGTCGAACGTGCATGAACAATATTATGCACCTGCAATGACCGTTGAAGCAAACTCTGCTCATGTAAATGGAAGCCTAAACCCCATGGTCACCCGTCAATTGCCGAGTCAAAAAGTGTGGGGGGCCAATACCCATCCGAGTCAAGGACGAACGGTCAACCCGACTTGACTCTCAATGTAACCCACATCCCGGTGAGCAGCCACGCGACTCACATCTTGGAAATGTTCGGATGTTGGTCTATATCCGAGGCCATTTTCTGCAACCCATATGATCCGTTAATGGAATAAAGTCATGCATCTCGACAATACGAGCGCCGAGCTTTGACCGATAAAAAGATGGAATATCGAGAGATCAAGCACAGCATATGTACGGATACTTCTAGGCCAAGACGGCAATTCCAAGCGGCACCTGGAAAATGCAGTCACAGAACTATTCCAATTGGGTCGGATTGTTACGATTGTCTCCAATTGGAAGTAGAAAACTTTATTCTGCCGCATAAGGGCCTGAATTTGGGTCTGTGCATATCTACACACAATATCATGACCAAGGGAAATAAAACCGTTGAACTGTCATAGACAGCATCAGACAAAGCGGTCAATTGACTAACATAATCCAATTTCATCTCAGCAAGCATACCTCTGTAAATGTAACATTACTAGGCGTCACCAGGCCACCGCACTGGGACGAGGAGAGAGGCCGTGCTCTCCGATTGACAACGTGATTTCGCGGGGGAGAAAACTTTTAGCAGTTACAGGGGCGGAACCAAGGTCCCGGTTGGAACAACAGCTGTTTTCCAAGTATCTCTGGCGTATATATCGGGTGAGGTTGGGTTGGGTTCCATGTAATTATTCCGATCGTCATTTAATAAGTTCTGTCGGTTTTTTCTCCGCATCCAAGTCCACAACAGGGCCGAATGCAAATTGCGGAGAAAGAAGGTGCAGTACAAACCCCAGACTTCCATGTCAATGGAGGCACTAAATATCTCGGCATTGGGGTTTTACTCACGACAACAGGTTAGATCCCGACTCAGAAAGGAAAAGAACTCATGTTAATTGTCTGGTTAATCTTCGGTCCCTCGGTCGCATAACGGCCGTATTATTAACCTCTGTGGCTCCCTTCTTGTGGGGGACGTCTCTTCCCCGGGCTTCTTTCGCTTTTTTGGGTTACATCACCAGACTAAGTTAGCAGACAAAGCTGGGGACTCTCTTCTTTGAGCAAACCATGACACCATCAATTACTGTTTTATTGGATACAGGAGCGAGAATAACGGTTAAGCCACGGCAAAACAATCAAGTAAAGTTCCCCGATGGTCAGGGTAAACTGGGAATGCCATCACAAGACGACCCTTCTACTCCGCACCGCACTTGCACTCCCCGCACAAAGCTCCTCTTCTCGACTGTACCTTCAGTTGGACTTTGACTTAGCTCATATGGACGGATGAAGCTAACACTAACTTGAACAATGACGCAGTTAGTTGTTGGGGTGATAATTTTTGCACCGAGGGATGGTCCTGCTGTGTAGGGACTGTACTACGTTGTACTTGCCGGACAGTGGAATATATAAGTTCAATGGATAGCCTACCTCCAAAATAGAGATCATCATCATCACTCTCATCTCCCTCTCCAACAATGGCTAGCCTTCGATCTGTGCTGGTCTCCGGCCTTTTGGCCGCGAGTGTTAATGCTCAACAGTACGACGCTGGTGAGCGCAGTGAAGAGGCTTTCAGCTGGGTTCAGCCCAAGAACACCACCATCCTTGGACAGTATGGCCACTCGCCTGCTTATCCTTCCAGTACGTTCAACCAATTGCACAAATTGAAGTCATTCACTAACATTGCGCAGCCTACGCTGATGGTAAGGGATGGGAACAAGGCTTCGAAAAGGCCAAGGAGTTCGTCGCCAAGTTGACTCTCGAGGAGAAGGCCGACATGGTTACTGGAACACCCGGTCCTTGTGTTGGAAACATCGTTGCCATTCCTCGCCTCGGCTTCAAGGGTCTCTGTCTCCATGACGGACCTCTCTCCATTCGAGTCGCCGACTACGCTAGTGTCTTCCCTGCCGGCGTTTCCGCCGCTGCCTCTTGGGACAAGGAGCTCCTCTACCAGCGCGGTCTCGCAATGGGTCAGGAGTTCAAGGCCAAGGGTGCTCACATTCTTCTCGGGCCCGTCGCCGGTCCTCTTGGACGATCAGCTTACTCCGGCCGTAACTGGGAGGGTTTCTCTCCCGACCCTTACCTGACCGGTGTTGCTATGGAGGAGACCATCAACGGTCACCAGGATGCCGGTGTTCAGGCTACTGCCAAGCACTTCATTGGTAATGAGCAAGAGGTTATGCGTAACCCCACCTTCAAGAAGGACGGATACGTTGGTGAGGTCGACGAGGAGGCCCTCTCCGCTAACATGGACGACCGAACCATGCACGAGCTTTACCTCTGGCCATTCGCCAACGCCGCCCATGCTAAGGCTGCCAGCATGATGTGCGCTTACCAGCGTCTCAACGGCTCTTATGCTTGCCAGAACTCCAAGGTTCTCAATGGTATCCTTCGCGATGAGCTCGGTTTCCAGGGCTATGTTATGTCCGATTGGGGTGCTACCCACGCCGGTGTTGCTGCTATCAACAGCGGTCTTGACATGGACATGCCCGGTGGTATCGGCGCATACGGCATGGACTGGAAGTCTGGCTCTTTCTTCGGCGGCAACCTGACCCAGGCTGTCAATAACGGTACTCTCGAGGAGGACCGTGTCGACGACATGATCATGCGCATCATGGCTCCTTACTTCTGGCTCGGCCAGGACAAGGAGGACTTCCCTTCTGTTGACGAGTCCAGCGCTGATCTTAACACCTTCTCTCCCCGCAAGACCTGGCTCCGTGAGTTCAACTTCACTGGCGAGCGCAGCCGTGATGTCCGTGGCGACCACGGTGAGCTTATCCGCAAGCACGGCGCCGAGTCCACCGTCCTCCTCAAGAACGAGAACAACGCTCTTCCTCTTAAGAAGCCCAAGTCCATTGCTGTCTTCGGTAACGATGCCGGTGATATCACTGAGGGTTTCCTCAACCAGAAGGACTACGAGTTCGGTACTCTTGTCGCTGGCGGTGGTTCCGGAACTGGTCGTCTCACTTATCTCGTCTCACCTCTCGCTGCCATCAACGACCGCGCTAAGAAGGACGGTTCTCTTGTCCAGCAGTGGTTGAACAACACTCTCATTGCTTCTTCCAACGTCACTGACCTTTGGATCCCCGCTGTTCCCGATGTTTGCCTTGTCTTCCTCAAGACTTGGGCTGAGGAGGCCAAGGACCGTGAGCACCTCAGCGTTGACTGGAACGGTGACGATGTTGTCGAGTCTGTCGCCAAGTCTTGCAACAACACCATCGTTGTCAGCCACTCTTCCGGTATCAACACCCTTCCCTGGGCCAACCACCCCAACGTTACCGCTATCCTCGCTGCCCACTTCCCTGGCCAGGAGTCCGGTAACTCTCTTGTCGACCTCCTCTACGGTGATGTTAACCCCTCCGGTCGTCTCCCTTACACCATTGCCTTCAACGGCACCGACTACAACGCCCCTCCCACCACTGCCATCAACACCACCGGCTCTGAGGACTGGCAGTCTTGGTTCGATGAGAAGCTTGAGATCGACTACCGCTACTTCGACGCCAAGAACATCTCTGTTCTGTACGAGTTCGGTTTCGGTCTGTCTTACTCCACTTTCGAGCTCTCCGACATCTCCGCTGAGCCTCTCGCCGACAACATCACCGCCATGCCCGAGGCCCTCCCCGTCCAGCCCGGTGGTAACCCCGCGCTCTGGGAGAGCATCTACAACGTTACCGTCTCCGTCTCCAACAGCGGCAAGGTCGACGGCGCCACTGTTCCTCAGCTCTACGTCACCTTTCCCGAGAGCGCCCCCAAGGGTACTCCTCCCAAGCAGCTCCGTGGTTTTGAGAAGGTCTTCCTCGAGGCTGGTGAGAGCAAGAACGTCAGCTTTGAGCTTATGCGCCGTGATCTCAGCTACTGGGATATTGTTTCCCAGCAGTGGGTTATTCCTGAGGGCGAGTTCACCATCCGTGTTGGATTCAGCAGCAGGGACTTGAAGGAGGAGACCAAGGTCACTCTTGTTGAGGCTTAATTGTGCCTTCATGATGCATGAGTTATGTGATAGATAATTATTTGTATATATTAAATAGTAAAATTACGATTACCATTAAGAACCTATGCCTATTCCTCTTCCGTGACTTCAATGTGTGGTGCAGCATTCGACTCGCTGATAGCCATTGCTCCTACTGTTCCTCATTCTAATTCCATGATCTGCAGACCTTGTTAATTATACCAGTCACTTCCCTGTGCGGGTTACTGATCGTTGAATTCCAGGTGATCTTGTTCTTTGCAGGCAGAATCTCTCATCCTCGCGACTGGTGAGTTGCGGTCCTGTTGTTAAGGTCTCCCAAGGGCAAACAACCGGCGAGTGCAAATAAACAATCATCGTTCAGCCTTAGCACAAACGTGAAGACAAGATTCGAAATGCATTGCCCTCTCCGACGATACATTTAGTGGGTCCCTGGATGTTTACAACTGCGAAATGCTGCTGTATTGTCTGCTTTGCAGGCAGTGTTTGACAGTTTGACGGCTCGTATCTGCAAACAAAAGCAATTTTGCACAACTTTCTTTCACTTCACTCTTCAATTTCCTTCGACTCAACCCAAATATTCAACAAGGCCCGCCTTCACCACTTACTTCTGCCCAAGCCTTGAAAAGACCTACGCTTGTGAGTTACTCTCCTTTGCTGCCCGGGTAATATAAGAGACGTCCTCTCAGGCTTAGGCTACTAGTGGTGGCCCGAGATAGCATGAGGCGACCTAGATTATTTCGTCTCTTATGTTCTGGGCGGCTATTTCTTTTGATACGCCGAAACCCTTGCTACGCTACAGTTACTGACCCAAAGCAGGATCAATATGCCCTATCCTCAGCCGATCCGGAACGATGAGGACTTCAAAGTGCGGTTCAGAGACTTCATCGAACATGTGTACCAGGACTGGACTTTTAGCGACCCCATTGTCTTGCCCACCCTCGCCCCTCACACGTTCGCTCAAGCGTCCCTTCACGTCGGCCGTCTCATGCAAGATATCCCCGTGCGCCCCGGTAGTGTCATCTCGAACAACCGCAAGAAGGGTGCCAAGGCGTACCTAATGATCAAGCGCGATGAAGACGACAACATTGGCTTCCTGTGGTGCGATGCTGACGGCAAGGCTTTGAAGAAGGTCTACATCAAGAAAGCTCGCGGCATGACTGTTTCCAAGGCGAAGGCGGGCCTTGTGGAGGCGTACAATGAGGTGGAGGATGTCAATGTCATCGAACATAACAAGGATATGATGGTGGCTAATGCGCGGAAGGCGATCGTTCAGTGTGCAGAGAGGGGCTTGGAGTCTCCTGCTCCTGAGGATCTGTACAAGGACCACATGATGAAGACATGTGTGTACGCTGATGTTTCGGATCCTGAACTGAACTAGATTCACGGATGATCTGGTTGGGTGCCCTCGATGGATAGAGGCACGAAGCAGATGTTGTTTGGGCTACATCAGAGCTGGGTTAGTAGTGTCGATCCTCAGCAAGAGCATAGCAGACAGGGCTTCGGAATAAAGAATCCGGATAGAGGATCAGAATGGGCTGGTGATAGCAAAGATCTCATCCGCATCAACAACAAACTCCTCTCCAGTTCAGAGATACAGAAGACACATGATACTCACTCATGACATGGCATACATCTAGTCAATGAACCCCAAGAAGTCCCCAGGGGAACCTAGCAGTGAAGCTGTATCAAAGGAACAACTATATAAACGCTTACCCTCTCCCTGTTACATAACTTGCCCAACCCAAATTTAGCATCTTCAAGAGCCTGAACCTGTCCGAGCATCCCGATTAAACACAGTCAACCGTCGCCACCAACACCTGAACAGAACAATTTGTACCCATTACATTACTAGCAACAGGTGCAGGAACTGCAACAACCTCATCGATTGATAACTAAAGATAAACTCTGCGATAAGAAGGGTGTGGACTGCAAGCGCAAAACTATACACAATACGAAACGGGTTGGCTCATCGCAGTGCCCCGAATGTCAAGCTGCGAAGAAGTCCGATGAGACAGAGCTTCAGAATAGAGGACCAGAATAGATGACCAGAATAGGGTATCCCCAAGGACAGAGATCCTACTTGTATCTACAATTTACTACTCTCAGATTCAGAAATAGAAGACTGGCATGATGTTTCTTGCGAATGTTGTATTTTAGATAGTGAATCACAGAACACTGTAACACAAATCACTAGTGAAGCTGTACCAGACGGGCATATATATACATGCCTGTCCCCTCCCTGTTCAAATACTTTTCCCGAGCCTATGAACCAGTCTCAACGAGCGCAGAGACCTGCCTACCTCGATACCTCGATCGAGCATCTACAACAGCACAATGTGCTTCCACAATTATAAAGTTACCAAGTGCAAGAAGTGCGACCACCGCGTCGACACGGAATTCTGGGCTGAAGAATGCGACGTTTACAAAAGAAACACAGGCGCGGCATGCAAGCAGATCCCGGTATATGTTGAGAAAAAGATCGATTCGTCGGAGTGTCCAGAATGCACACCTCAGGAACCTGTTAAAGACAATGCAAAGCAATAGACCAATAACCATGTGTCAATTCAGACATTTTCCATCGTGAATTGTAGAAAAGTGTTCGTGAATCGTGGTTTATCCGCTGAACGATGGTGGAGCTAACATTCCTCGGTCATTGTTTCGAAGCTATCGTGAACTTTTGATGTCGTGGTAAGTCAGACCAGATAACCCACACTTTAAACTTAAGAAGTAGTAGGAAATATGCCCAAACTTGATTTTAGATAAAAGCCACTCTTTTATACTCTGTATAAGTGCAGGTCTGATTGTAAACATACGAATTCATCATCGATTGGTGATGTTGTAGGGTATCTAATACACCCATGGTAAAATTGCTGCATGGGCCTCCTGCCTAGGTCTGACCGTGCCTAGATCTGGAACGTGGGGCAGGTTGGAAGTTAGAGAGGAACGCGATTAATTACAGCAAGAGTCCCTTCCTGGTAGGATAATTGCGTTACGAGTAGTGTGGAACTGAACACTCCGAAGGGAGAAGGCATTCCAGAGAACTCGATCGCACCGATCACTACGATGATTACTATGGCAACCTCAGGAACATGACTTGAAAGAGTGCCAATTGGGTCACTGACTTCTTATACCTCTCTACCAAATAAAATTGAGTCCAAGCGGCCATCAGCTGACCCAATATCAGAATACAGATGCATCACGACACAGATCCAGGAGCAGGCAAATGTCTTGACAAGACGGAACACTTCATGCAAGCCCTAACGGCGAGTTCCTAGTCTGCAGGTTTAATTTCACAAGAACGAATAGAAATTAAAACAAATAAGCCCAGCAGACACTTTTGTACCTTTTTGGCTAAAGGATTGGTCTGGAAGTGACGAGACGCGGTTCCAGTTTCAAACGGTAAGCCCAGGATTCTTTTTGGTGGAGACGTGACTGGTAGAAATTGGAGGTTGAACGAGACGGGAGGTTGGCACTGCAAGAATGGATGGTCAGGCTTGAACCTCAATCAAGACTTTACTTTGCAGAAACAACAGTCAGGTAAATGTTTGCCTAGCAATTGGTATGAATGCATGTGATTAAAACATTATGTCTCAGGAGAAAAGGAAGAAAAAGAATCTCCCTATTCATGCACTGAATTTAAGACATTCTCCTGCCGTGCCAAGGATATCCCCGGTTCAGAGCACTCAAGCCTCAACGCAGCCACTATAACTCAGCGCGTTCAGCGGACGTCATCCTTATCGATACGCTAAAAAGCGGCCCACCCACTCAACGCGGCCCTGAGTCGCGTAAAGTGCCCCTGTAAATCCTTGCACAAGTGCCCTATAAATTATGCTTACCCCCCTAGCCTCCAGCGCAAGCCCGCTGTAGGAAACTCTAATGCAGTGCACAAAAACGCCAACGCCAAAAATCACGGATGCGCGCAGAGTAGGTACCTACGCCGCGTTCCCGCGTGCCGGTGGAGCGGGTCACCTCTTAAATACCTCCCACCACCAAAGCGAACCCGACCACGCACACGAGACACCTCTCACTCACTTTCTGACTCTCTCCTACAAAACTTCTTTTCCTCGAAAAGTTGCACCTGGTCTCTTCTTTGGGCCTCTCATCCTCAAATCTATTCTTCTTTTTCTTCTTCTCCCTAACTACTCATGTTTTAACCGAGTCTACTCTACTGATCAACCAGACCGCCTTTCGTGTCGTCATCGTTCCACCTAGACTCGATCTTCTACCGCGAACTACATTCTCGTTGGCAAAAGTTGAGAAGGGATATAGAAGGAAAAGGAAGGAGGAGAAGATCAAGATTGATTCTTGATCTCGAATTCGACACAGCAATTTACGCGTGTTAAGATCTCGTGTCCTTCGCTTCTGGACGCGCTTTAGTCCGATATTCGAGTCTTCGATCTACAAACCACGATACGAAACAATTCAACTCGATAAAAAATGGACTCTCTCGGTTCATCACCACGAAAGGGCATTTCCGCCTCGCCTACTCTGCCGACTATGAAGTCCTGCTCCATCGCCGGATCTAAGCGTTCCGCTCCCTCTCTACTCCCACCCTTTGAGCCGCTATCTTCGTCACCACCAAACCTGCCACGACCCGTGAAGCGACAGAATCTCGGCTCAGGCTCGGGCACAGGACGTTCTCGTGCTCACCTCAAGTATCCTACTCCCGTTCCCACGTCGAGCACGGGTATCTTGTCGAGTTCCCCGCCCCAACGGGCCGCAAGCGCTTCCGAGCGAGCCCCGCTCGCTGCCGTCCCCGCCGTTGAACTGTCGGAAAACGGCGAGACTCTTGTTATGGGTCGATCGTCCAACTCGTCCCACTACCAGATTTCAGCCGACCGCCTTATCTCCCGTGTCCATGTCAAGGCTCGCTACGTTGCTGCTGCCAGTCCTCTTGAGCCCAGCAAGATTGAGATTATCTGCAATGGCTGGAACGGTCTCAAGCTGCACAGCCAGGGCCGCACTTGGGAGCTTTTCAAGGGCGATAGTTTCACCAGTGAGACCGAGGGTTCCGAGATCATAATTGATGTGCAGAACTCGCGTGTTCTGGTCCAATGGCCTAAGCGGGCTCATGACCATCTTGCTGAGGCTCTTTGGGACTCTCCCCCCTGCCAGTCTCGTGCTCAGGCTATTATGCAGTCTTCCCCTCCTCGCCGTGCTTCTCGTATTGCATCTCCTGAGAGCCCCACGCCTGCTAGCCTGTCTACCTCTCGTCGTCTCCAGTCCCTGCTGCCCGGACAGCGTGACATTGAAATCTATGAGGACGATGTTGAGCCTCGCCTGCCGGGGCACAAGCTTGATCCTACCAACATCAATGTCAGCATGTGCAGCGAGCTGACTGCCAGCTTCAGCAGTGAAGTCAGTGATGATATTGAAGAGCACGACCCTGATGAGGAGAATGACCCCATCATCCATTCCTTCGGACCCTTTGGCGCCGACATTTCTTGCCGGTTGGCTTCGATAGGCACCAAGTCTCCCAAGATCTTCAAGGGCGCCAAGCGAGCTGTCAACCCTCTTCACAACGCCGTCGCTTCAGATCTTTTTGCTCCTCGCCATGTCCCTGCCCCTCCTCAGTCTCCTCGCAAGCAGGAGACCCGGGCTGAGTCTCCTCTCTCTTCCCCCCCTCGCATCACTTCTCCTACTCCTACTCCTGAGGCCAAGATGAGCTTCGAGACCAGCCCTGCTGTTGCCAACCATGTCATCAACCAGCTCGCCTTCTCGCGTCTGTCTTCAACCCCTCTATCCACCATCATGGCTCACCTCCCCACTGAGGAGAAGCGAGATATCACTAAGGATGATCTTCGCGATGTCATTGAGAGCACTCCCTGCATTGGTACCATCAAGCGCCAGGGCAAAGACGCGGCCGGCAAGCCTCTCGAGAGCGAGTACTACTACATGCCTGAACATGATGATGATCAGTCCCGCCGCCTGGCTGTTACTGACGGGCTTCGCAAGCCCAGCCTCCGAGCTTGTCGCAAGCAGCACAAGGTTTGTACCCCTCTACACTTAAACTCACGATGACCTCGAAACTAACCCATTTACCAGCAATACTACTGGAAGCGACCTAAGACCCCTTAATTCATCCGCCCTTTCACGTACATACGAATTTTCACTCCGAGAAATGATTCACGCAGCTCTCGATGACCAAGTTTATTGTTCTTTCTAATTATTCGGTGGTGGATGGTTGTTTTTGCTGTATACCCCCATTTTCTGTTTTTCACACTGTTGTTATTTCACTTTCTTGATTCACGACGTGCTCTCAAACTGCATAGCCTGGGCGTATAAGTGTTCTGCATGATGGAGTTGGAAGGATTGACCAAAAAAAAGGGACATGGATGGAAGACTATGCTTGATGTGAAAGAAGCATATAGATAGACGAGGTCATGTTTTGGGCCAGCCACGAGATGTAGGCTATGGCATGGAAAGGAAAAGGGTAAGTGTTTTTGGCTTGATGGCTTGTATGATGTAACAAGAGTAAGCGCAATGGAAATTATTCCCCTGTTGATCAAAGGATTTGACCATTCATATGAAGAAGTGATGTAGTTGGTGAATGATCTGACGGATCATGAGGTCTATTTGGGGTCTAGAATGGCTTGGGGGAAAGATGAGGTGATTGCTGATGATTCCACCAACGAACCAGGCATGTTTAGCTCGGAGACGTTGGGGTACCGCAGAGTACTAACCGTTCGTTGCTTTATGCATGTGAGATGGACCGAATCTTCAACCGATACCATACAGTGATCCCCAATACGCTGAGATGGTTGCAATAGTGAGCCATTGTACAGTAAAGTGTCTCTCACAAACAAATGCATCCATCCATCCTGTATAACCCATCCCCTCCCAAACCATACGATGCCCATCCCGAGCTCCGATCTCCAGCACGACACAAACTCTAAAAACCCGGAGATTATCACGCCTCAGCGTTCATCATGCAGCACAGATGAGTGAAGCATCAGGCCACTCGGCAACGTATATTCGCCACCTCTAACCATGCAGGTGAAGCTGAAGAGGGGGTTCCGCGATGATCTCAAGGTTTATAAATATGAGCTTGGGTCTCCTTCTGGGAAGCTACAATTAAGAAAGAAGGTAATTGTGCCCGGTAGCATTACTGTGAGACATTGACTGACGGGTTATACTGCAGCAACACTCATCCATACCAACCACATAACAACAACCTATATCAAGACTTCAACACCAATACCACCTTAAACCATATTACTACTCAATCAACCTGAGAACATACCAATTCACCTTTCATCATGGATCGTCAACCAGCCGTCATTTCCACTACGAACCATACCTCTCCTCCGTCCGAAGGTACGCAAGCACAACACCAACTCGTCATCCTACCCAAGCTGACATCCAAACCTGCAGCTCCCGTTTCCCCATCCGCTCAAGCTGGTGCCGACCGCTGCATGCGCCACACGAATAGCTGGACACCATCGTTTCAGCGTCGACAAAGCTGGAGTCCCGAGGAACGAAAGCATGAGATGCACATGGACAAGATTGAGCAGGTTAGCACAGGACCTGGATTCACAGAGAGGGGGAGCACTTAAACGCTCGCTATAACCTGAATCGCATTATTGGCAAGGGGATTCAACGGCAATTGAATCGGGACCAAAATAGGGATCAGCAAGGGCGAAAATTGTACACTACAGGGCATCCCAAGAATGGATCAAAGGACCGAAATAACCAAATTGTATTCTTAGCTACCCAATGGAAAAATGATATGCTGAGGTATCTTGACTCCTAAGCTCCGTGTTATGTCATGCGACCTCGCATGACCGATGCACCCCGAGTAAAACCCAAAGAGAAAGTAAAACAATGTAAATGAACGTTTGAGGGCGGCCTTGCATCCTCGATTTCCATATTCGCTCCTTTGAACTCCAAAACAATTTACTCCCGTGCCATGTCAATGATCCATCCAGACGCTCAGCTGAAGTTGCTACAGCACTGTTGATAACCCTTTGTGAGCGGCACTCTCGCAGGCGCCTTCGTAGAAATCCTCATCATCTTCATTGACATCAGTATCATCGTCAGGAACCTAAACCGGTCGAGTCTGCTTGGTCTTAAAACTCCGGCCCCTCGTACTTAAGTATTCCACCAGCATGGTTGTGGCCAAGGCTCCTCCGGCGATTCCAACAGTGCCAATAAGAACTTTGCGACCTAGTCCTCTTTTCTTGGTCTTGGTTTCTCGATGAGGGCTACAGATCTCTCCATCTGTGGTAGAGAAAATACCACCTCGACGGACTTTCTCATCAAAAGAGTCCAAGTTACTGTCCACCGTTACCTCAGAAGCTGATCGCGTCTGACGAAAGATCATGATCTGGCGACTGCCAGAGACGACTTCATAGCCTTGGGCTTGGAGGGATTTGAGATAGGGGAGAAACTTGGCAGGCTCTGCCAATTTCATAAGTGCTGCAGGAAGGGACGAGGGCTTTTCGTTAATATCAGTATTCGAAGTACTTTGCGCCACGCTCATCGTCTTCGAAATTGGGTCGTAAGCGAGTATTTTGTAACAACTGGTGTTGGGCCCCTCAGTTGTCTCAAGTGGCTCAGACTTAGGCTTGTAGTGTTTCTCCCAGACAGGAACAGTTGAGCGACCACATTCATCTGAGTAGCTTGTCTGCAATCCTTGCGGCTCATGCGAATAAGAATCCTTGTACATCTTGCCGGAGTAACGATTCAGTGCTGGTTGAAGCCTTCCTACTTCGACAGGGAAACTTTCATCCATAGATCCAGGTTCTTCGTTGTCCTCAATAGCAGCTGTTGCAGCCTGCTCCCGAGATGATGGCTTTCCAGCACTGCTATTTGGCAACAGTGTTGATTTAGATGATGAGTTGTCCTTGCTCCAAGAAGCCGTAAATTCTTCTGGGAAGTCTCGAGCATAGTTGCCGGTCAACTTTCCCTCCGCTTCAGAACCACTGTTGCCAGAAAAGTCGTTCCTGGCCCGTTGGCTGTTCTGATAGGCCCTGCGCAGAACAGCAGCGCGAATTGCCTCAGCATCTCCAGAATCGTCCGTATGGACGTTAGTTTCCGTAGAGTCGGGAGAAGACCTGCTGGGATTTCCATAATAAGCATTTGATGTTGCGTCCGGGGATTCTTGGGAACCTGCCTTGGAATCGAACTCTCTGAGGCCGCGGGCGACTTCATCCAGAGGGATTGACATATTACCGTTTGGTTCGTTGTGAAGAACTGCATTATACTTGTGCAGGTCCTGATACACCTTGGGGGCTTCCTCGGGGTTGACAGGGTAGGCTTGGGCCTGTGATACAAATTCGGTTGGTCTGTAGCTACCAAGGTCTTGGTAGTTCTTGGTCAACTCTTCAGGATGAACATGCTGAACACGAATTGTCTCCTCGTAGCCAGCAGAGGGGTACTTGTGCAGATCCTTATACTGTTTTGATGCGACCTCTGGGTGTACCTTCTCAGCCTGGTGCCCGTTGTTCGCGAATGAAGCATAGGCGTTCAAGTCGGCATATTGCTTCGATGCCTCCTCGGGATGAATGCGTGGAGTAGCGTCATCGCCATTCTCGTAATGACGATATGCTAGCAGGTCTTTGTACTTCTTGGAAGCCTCCTCTGGATGTACTCGTCTGATGGGGGAAGACAGATCACGAGCTGCATAGAGGTGGGTGTCTTTGTAGCTCTTGGACTTCTCTTCCTCAGTAGGTCTTCTCAGACCATCAGGTTCGTTCCAACTCACTGCGCCATACAGGTGAAGGTCGTCATAGTTCTTTGACAACTCCTCGGGAGTAAGCTTTCGAAGACCATCAGGTTCATTCCAGTGAACAGGTCCATAGAGGTGGAGATCGTCATACTTGCTGGCGAAGTCCTCGACAGGAGCATCGACCTTGGGGGCTAGCGGTTTGCCCCGCATTGTGGTGTCCATCTGGGACTTCGCATGAGCCTCGAGAACTGATTTGCTAGCTTCAAAGGGCGTCGCATAAGAGTCCAGATCGTCGTACTTCTTGGACTCCTCTTCGGGGGTCAGGCGGCGGAGGCCGTCGGGCTCACTCCATTGGACCGGTCCGTAGGAGCCAAGGTCCTGGTAATCCTTGGAAACCTCCTCTGCCGTGCGCTCACGCAGGCCATCCGGTTCGTTCCAGTAAACCGCCTCGTACTTGTTAAGATCATCATAATACTTGGACAGTTCTTCAGCGGACTGAACTCTTAGACCATCAGGCTCATTCCAGTAGGTTGGCTTGTACTGGTCCAAATCTTCATAAAGCTTGGACCGCTCTTCGGCCGTCAACTGACGCTCAGTGGAAGGATTGTCGATATTAGCCGAAGAGTATTTGTGAAGATCATCGTATTCCTTGGATTCCTCTTCCTTAGTTGGTGGCCGCTGGCCGTCAGGCTCATTGTGCTTGACTGGCCCATATTGATCGAGGTCGTCATACTCAACAGACCTATCCTTGGCAGTTGGTTCATCAATCACCGGTTCATACTTGTCTAGATCATCGTACTTGGGCTCAGATGGCTTCTCAGGCTCTTTTGGATCCTTGACAGGCTTGTACTTGTCCAGATCATCATATTTGGGAGTAGAATCGGGTTCCGCGGTTGCCGCAACAAAGTCGATCGGCTTATAGGCTTCCAGGTCGTCATATTGTGGCGCTGCAACCGTTTTTGAAGATCGGGGTACTCTGCGATTCGTGATAGGGTCAATGAAACTGGCGTCCTCGCCAGGACGACGCTTCGTTGCTTTACCACGTGCGCTGGTGAAGTGGTGGCCAGTAGTTAGTGTGGCTTTGCGGATGTTGGCCTTGTCGTCGCCACGAAACAAGTGATCAATAGCACTTCTTTCTACGTCTTCAATATTTGTTCCAGGTCGAACGCCAGAAAGGTCACCCATCCAAGTTTTAATCTGCTCCACGCTTGCGAACTTGCTAGAATCGGTGGGCTGGTTAAAACCTTTCATGGCCCTCCTAAAAGCGGCTTTAGATCGATATTCCCAGGAAACATTGCGGGTCAAAGCCGCAGGGCGCTGAACTCTAATAGAATCCCGTGTCTTTCGGGGTTCTGTAGGGGTGGTCGTCCCCAAGACAGTAGAGAAGCTCCTGAAACGATCGCATCTCGTTTGTAATAACAAAGTCGATCGCAATGCGTTCGAGGCGTAAGGTCGGCTTTGGAGGAGCTTTTCACTCGTCCAGACACGTGTCGTGGCTAGCATTGTGAGGTTGTGGTATGAGCGTCCCAAAGAACTGCTTCGAAGTTAGTCCCAGTCAACTTAAGACAAGTCTATGGTGTATGCTGCATGCAATGACCAGGCATGTACAGTAGAATCGAGGTCTTCAAACTCACCTGAAGCGAAAGGTATTGAGAGCAGGCACCCGAGTTATTGTTTCAGAGCTACTGCTGACATCAGAAGCTCACAATCGCGCAATACGTGGTGGGGGAGGAACTGAAGACGTCAAGAGTAGTAAGACACAGCAGCGACTAACACGATGATAATTGCACGGATGCGAGTATGAGGGATTGTAAACTAGAGAAGAATAATGTGAGACTGGGGAATGAAGAGAGAAACAAACAGGCTACATGAGGGGAAGCCAGCATCTTAATACAACCAGGATGGATGGAACGGAAGCAGCAAACAACGACACACGATGCAGGCCTCTTTGGCCAGGGACGGCCTGAGGTTCAATAAAGCCGGGGCAAGAACGAACTAAGTGGGGTCGCTATAAACTTGGGGGAGTGGAGAGGACATGGCTAGGCAAAAAAGAGGGGAGTTTGGGAGGGAAAGAGCACTGTAAGATGTGATACAATTGGATGGAGTCTTGGGAAAGAGCTAGAGGGGCTTGGTAAGTTTGGACTCTTGGTGACGCTGTGATACTGTATCACGACGGACAGTTGTGACTCGTGTCTAACGCCTCTTTTGGCCTGTGCTATTGTGTTAATATTCAAACAGACCTTACGAATACCTAAAGAATGAGTTATCGAGATGCGTTTTCAATAACCGCAAACGTGTCTTGACTTGCCGAGAACTCTGGCAAGGCAGCATTGAGTTGCACTCTACCCCGTAAGTTTATGTCTTACCGGGCCAGTCAGCCGCTGCAACGAACTGGAACCTCCCCTGTCCTGCAGCGCAAAGAGTGCTGAATGGCCCACTGTAATCGTCCATTTGCGGGGGAGTGAGCGTCAAACCAGAAGCGGCAAGTGGACGATTTCCCGCCCCACCTGCTTGGTGCAACAGCCGTTGACGTCAAGCTTGCAGGCCCCAGATGCCTCCGTCTGCTCAACAACAATGATGGGTACATGTTTCTGACTGTACACAAACCACAAGGTCACTCTTCACCGGGGAGATCTTGTACAACATCTCGGCTTGAGGCCAGATAAGGTTTCACCATACTACAATAACACGCAGCTATCGTGACTACCACAAACGGCTATTCCGCCCATTTTCTAGTGAATTCTCCGCAGCACTCATCAAGGCTGCGGCTCACGCGAGGTGTCAGGGGTGTCTAAGTACTGTACCACTCGGCTTATCAGAGACTCGGCTAGGGTCTTTTGTGGCTTTGAACCCCTAAGACATTCGACTCAGGACAAACGGAAGCAGCAGGCATTGATGCAATGCAGCCATGTTGAAACGGAAAAAGATAGAAGCGACCAAACAGCATCCGGCATTCATGCTAACCCGAAGAGACATGTTATTCATATCACGCCGCCTCGGTGGTCTGGACCGACTCCGATAAACGACAGAGTGAATAGACCGTCTTCATTTGTTATGGCCAACGATTAAATGGCGCATGCGGCGGTGATCAAACAAGTCGATTTACCTCGCATCAGCGCGTCCAATCGCAGGACGACAGGGGCCTTTGTCACTGAAACCAGACTCAGAGACATGATGAGGGATACACGTCTCTCACATGCAGCGGCGATCTATTGCAACTTCCAAGTCGATTTAACAGGCCAATAGGCCAAGCAGTCAGCATTCTTTCCTTTCTTTTGTTCAACCTGTATGAAGCGGCGTAGAAGCCAACAGTGGCCCATTCTGTTTTCCTCTACTATGCAAACATGTTTCCAATATTCATTGACTCCGTCACTGACCTCTAGCAAAGCCCAGCATCTATCATTTTATCCGGATGAGAAGTGGCTGCTGTGCCGCAGAGAAATGGTACCTTGTTGCCATCAAACGCAGTCTCCGGGGGACCTGGAACAATTGCAGGGGTCCCGTCAGCTGATTGGTACGCTGATTGAATCGATATTGTCCTCACATCGCTTCAGTTGTAATAAGCGAAGGTTCTGTACGTACTGTGGATGTCATGACTACCTACGTGAGGATGCCAAGATGGTAGGATAAGTCAATATGCCGCCCCAGCAACTGCAATGAGAAGTTTCTTGTCAGTCGCAGCTCAAGTCGGCTAGACGACTTATACATGGATTAAGGGGCGACAAAAGAAAACCCCAGGGTGAACGATGAGACCTTTCGGTCGTGCTATGAGATTTACAGGCGAACATTCTCACATTCACAAGCTCAGTTTTTATCCCGGTTAAACCACATGTCTCACATTGAGGAATGTTTTCAGGACGATCATTTGAGAGAGCTATACTCTGTGGAATTATGCGCCTTACTTGTGCGCCCCAACAATCTGGCTCTCAAAGTAAAAGAAATGGTTTCCACCTCTCTATCATTTACTTCTGTGGTGGAAACTCGGCGTGAGTCAAACGGACCGGCAAGGACGTGTCTTCGGTTTAAGAATCCTCGACGAGTAAAATAAAATGCACCTTTACTTACAAGAGAAATAAAAAGATTCATTGACATAAATACCCAACGAAACCATAATAATTATCAACCTCATTTATCACATCGTCATTCATTCTCTTCATAAGGCACTTTTCATCGTGAGTGAGGCTCATCTTCAGTGGAGCGACGTGACCCGCTCTTCCTCTTAAACTCACCTAACCACGGTCCGTGCTTCCATGTGACATCACTTGGTCCCTCACCACCAAATTTGATATCATCATCAGCCTTGCAAGCCTTTTCCGATTTAGAGAGCGCCTATCAGCCGAGCGGCACCTGACACCAACATTCCTTTTTGTCTCTTTACACTTATATCTGCATTTGCTACAAAAGTTCACAGTCATGAAGCGGTCTCAAGGGAAATCCACAGGTCGTGGTTTTGAAGGACCCCGCTCGGGCTTCGGAGGCTTTGGCACCGCAGCCTCCGGAACCTCCTTATCATATCTCGCCGAGCCTCCTTCATTCTCAGCTATTTCGGACCCGAATGTTGTTGTGTCGCTGAAGAATGTTTTGAAGAAGGACAGCACTACCAAGGCCAAAGCGCTTGAAGAGCTACTAGCTCATGTGCAAGCTCACCCATTTGAAAAGGATGGCGGGGTAGAAGAGGGCATTCTGGACGTTTGGGTCAGTAGACAGAGACAAGTATACCATGATCATCGCAATGTAACTCATACGTCAACAGGTCCAAATATATCCCCGTACGTCAATAGACAACTCACGACGAGTGCGTGAGCTTACTCACAATCTCCAATTTGAGCTTATGAAATCTGCTCGTAAGAGGTTTGAGCGTCATTTACCAAAGATCGTCGGCGCATGGCTTGCTGGTTTGTATGACCGCGATCGCGTAGTCGCCAGGGCTGCTAGCGATGGTCTAACCCCATTTCTCAACACCCCTGAAAAGGTCATTGCGTTCTGGAACAAGTGCCAGGCTCAGATCCTTGACTACGCTATCGATGCTATTCAGGAAACACAAGACACTCTCAGCGACGAGCGCTCTACCAACGCCGAAGATGCTGAGGCCAAGTACTTCCGAGTTGTTACTGCAAGTTTGTCCCTTGTCTTGGGTCTACTACAAAAGGTTGAGCCAAGTAATCTGGAGAAGTTGCAATCACGCTACGATGACTTTTTCGCTGAGGAGAATGTCTGGAAGACAATTACCTACAGCGATTCAGCAGTCAGAAAGACTGTATGTCAATTACTCTTCGCTTCTATCGACCGGAAGCTACCCTACGCAGACGACACAAAGGTCAAGCAGGCCTTTATCACTGGAGGGCTAAAGACTAACCAAGCTGGCTCGGCTCTTGAGTATGTACGAGCGCTAACAAAGATGACACAAACATACCCCGATGTTTGGTCATCAGCAAAGACTTCGAGTGGCCCAAAATCGCCTATAGGCAGACTTCAAGCATTTATCTCCAAGGGATCACAGGGAAGCCCCCCAAAATTCTGGGAATACTTGGATCAGTTGTTGATGGTCCTGCCATCGGACTTGATTACACCTGAGGTTGCTTCACAGTTTCTTTCATCACTCAAATCAGGAATCACACATCGCGAGGAACCTCGAACAAACACCTCATTCGCTTGGAAGTGTTTCATCGATACCGCTAAGCGATCGCTCAAGAACCTACCCGACGATGCCCAATTACCTTTTGTTCAGGAACACCTGTTCCCCCTCATCGAGCAGTTCCTTTTCTCAGTGTCCGAGAAGCCCGTCGCTATCCCTATGGGACCCAACGCCATTTCTGTCCTTGTAGAAGCTTACATCGCCACTGTTCAAGCCTCGCCATCTGTTGTGTCTGCCTCTGAAGAGGAATGGAACAGACTTGCCAGCATCTTCTGTGCCAAGATCTCTGGTTCTCTGCCTGAAGTTTCACGAGAGTACCAGCAGTCCCAGGAAAAGATCTCAGAGGAGGGTCGACGGTGGTTTAGTCTCATTGGTCAGATTGAGGACAAGATTGCCGAGTTGACAGATGATGTTCCCGACCATACGGCTGAGCCCTCCCTCAAGGCTGTCAGCCAGAGCATCTCCCTTCTGGAGAGTCGTAACCTGAAGCCTTTTGGCGCAGCACGAATCATCGAGTATGCGCTTAGCATGGCACCTCGCCTCTTCCACGGCGACGGTATTAAAAGCCTCTCGACATTCTTCACTTCAATGGCGCAGGATGATGCCGCCAAGGCTGTTTCTTCGCCCTCTTCTCGATACCTACTCTCTTCCCTCCACCTCCTTGGCTCTGTGTCGACCCAGTTCGCGCCTATTTGGAACTCTTGGGTTGAGGCAGTACTCGATCTGCCGTCAGAGGCCGCACGTGATGTCGCTCTTGCGTCTCTCATTTCTAACGATAGAGGAGCTGTCCTTGCCAAGGGTAACATGGACTTGCAAAAGCACATTATTGGTCAGGCCGTACTTCTCGCAGTGGGTAACAGCAATGATTGGGAACTATTGGAAGCTGCTGTCACCTACCAGACTTTGACCGACAGCAATTACCGAGAACTCGTACAAGCTCTTGTTGAGATTCTTGAGAAGGATCCCCAGAACACAGCGTCTACACTGCAAGCTTTGGAAATTGCCGCTAAGGGTCGACCTGAGCTGTTCTCTAGAGACGAACGCGTACATACAACATTGGTCGCGCTGCTTCTGGGTTTATCTGAGCTTGAAGACTCCGCAGTTTCCTCTAAGGCCACTGCCATTCGTAATCTCTTGGATAGTCATACTGGTGGCAAATTGCCTGTTGTTGCCGTGATTCAAGCTAACCTCGAACGAGCGGGAACGCAATCTCTGGAGTAAGTTTCCTTGAACTTTTATGGAATGCGTAATTTAACGCTTTCTCAGTATCGACACATTGGTATCGCAGGCGCAAAATGCAGCTTCTGGTGATATCCCATCTGAAGAGCTCTTCCCAAGCACTAACGTATGGATGAAAGAGCTCGCGCCATTCTTGGAACTGCCTATTAACCCCTCATTATCAATTACCAACAGTACCGGTGGTGCTTCTGCTCTAGTTAAGGGAGCACCCCGTTCTACACAACTGCGAGTTCATCGTGACCGGAAGGGACGTGCTATTCCCACCCGAATGGCCCTTTACGTGTCGCAGCTGTCGGATAAGCTGCCGCTCTCACAGCTGCCGAAGCCATTCCAGCTCGAGCTTCTGTACTTACAGTGTTTGACTGTACAGCTCATCTCTGATCAAATCACCTGTGTGGAGGACAACCGGCTCTGGCAAAGCCTCAAGCACGCGGAAGCCAGTGCTCAGGCCGAGGAGTTCGTCTCCAAGACACGTGGTATTCTGAACGATCTGGCTGCCGACGCCAAGGCCTGGAGCGAGACCGAGGAGAAGCCAATTATCCAGGAACTCATTGATCTTCTGACCGAGCACTCGAAGGAATTGACACCCAGAGGAGTTTACAGTGCAAGGGCGCTGAGTGAGCTTATCCAATGTTTGGCGGAAGCTCATGGCGCATCATCCAGCTTTGAAGACGCTCTTATGAAGCCCGACATGCTCAAGGTTGGCCTTGCAACCGTCCTACCCGCCACGGCCATCATTGCCGGGTTTGGTGAGACTCTTCAACCCTCTAAAGCTGCCAACAACTTCTGTAATAGGATCGTAAGCGAAATTGCGGGAGCCAAAGCCGAGAGTGACAAGGCTCTCATGACTCTTGTTCTACTTTCATCTTGTGCTCAGATCTACGAAGCGGGTGAGCTGCCTGTGGCGAACAACCGAATTGTTTTTGCTGTCCGTCAAATCACTTCTTGGCTTGATGAACCTGAGAACTTGAGTCCAGCACTGTGCGCTGAGATTTGCCGCGCTCTGAATAAGCTTCTCCCATGTATGAAGGATGTCTATGGCTCTTACTGGGAGAAAAGCATCGAGTTTTGTATCTCGCTTTGGAACCGTGCTCACGAGTTTGAACTAGATGAAGCTCTTTCCTTCATCCACTCTTCGCTAAAGCTCTACAAGACTATCGAGACTCTACCTGAGCCCAATGATGATCTTGAAGATGCTCTCAAGGAGTACGCCAGTGCTAAGCCCAGGGCTCTAGTCGAGCTTCTGCGTCTTCCTCGCGATACTACTTCTCAGCCTCTCGGGATTGTGGATGCTATGCTTTGCCGAGAAGTCGAAAAGATCTCCCTTCGTCAAGTTCCTGATCTTTCTGATCTATTTGGCTTGGTGGCATCTGATTCGCGTGACATCCAGACTGCTGCGTTCAATTTGCTTCACAAAGCTCTTCCTGAGCAACAACAGCAGAAGTCCGTTGATGCTATGCTGGACAAGACAGGTATGTTTAGACTCAACTATCATCAGATCAATTGCTGACATTATAGATGCTCGACTGCCTGACGAACTCTTGTCTCTTCTCCTCGACGCACCCACGCTCGAAAAGTACTCTGACGAGATGCTCGCGGAGTTCCCCTCATCCATCCGATCATATCTCCTATCCTGGAAGCTCGTATTCGATGCCTACTCGACTTCCTCCTTCAAGATCCGTAACGACTTTAACGAAAACCTCAAGCAAGATAATTACGTGGCGCCATTGCTAGACTTCATGTTTGACGTCTTGGGTCATTCAGCCGCGCATCCTCTGAAGCTCGAAAAGATCAACCTTACCTCGGAACATATTAAAGATTATGATGTCAAGTTGGCAGAATCAGAACCTGAGGAGAAGAACATGCAGTGGTTACTGGTTCACATCTTCTATCTCCTGCACAAGTACACGCCCGGGCTGTTCCGAGCCTGGTACATCGACTGCCGTTCAAAGCAGACACGAATCGCCGTCGAATCTTGGACAACCAAGTACTTTTCACCTCTCATCATCGCTGATGCCCTTGACGAAGTGCAGCAGTGGGCTGATACTCAAGAACCACCCGCCATGGACGAGCAAGAACTTGTTGTGCGAGTCGCTCGAGCCGCCCGAGAGATCACAGCTGGCTACGAGGTCGACGAAAGCATGGCTGCTATCTCGATCAAGATCCCACAGAACTACCCAATTGAGAATGTCGTGGTGCAAAGTCTCAACCGTGTCGCTGTCAATGAGAAGAAATGGCAGAGCTGGATCATGACTACACAGGGTGTGATCACCTTCTCCAACGGCAACATCATTGACGGTTTGCAAGTGTTCAAGCGTAACATCACTGGTGCTCTCAAGGGCCAAAGCGAGTGTGCTATCTGCTACAGTATCATTTCAACGGATAAGCGCATGCCGGATAAGCGATGCACAACCTGCAAGAACTTGTTCCACAGGACTTGTTTGTACAAGTGGTTCCAGAGCAGTAACCAGAACACCTGTCCGCTGTGCAGAAACCCCATCGACTACTTGGGTGCAGATACGCAGAAGAGACGTCAGGGTTAAATTGTTTTGATAAATCAAGAGGTGGTAAAATTGATAGAGTAAAAGAATTTTTGAATCGCTATCTTTAACGCTTTCTTTAGTGAGATGTTCTTAACCATCAATCCCCAAATGAAGCTAATCGATCAGGCCCTGAACTTAGAGCTCGACTCCACCATCACTGTTACTGCAATCGCTAACAATCAAGCTTTCGACTTTCCCCCTATAATTTTCCTCGATCGGTTGGTTGGCTAGCCTGTTGTATTCGCTTCTATCGGATTCTTCGGCCGGCTGATTAGCTTCCCCAGCGCATTCGTTCTTGTCAGTTTCTTCCGTCGGGTCCACGTCTTCCTCTCCTAAACCATGAAGCTCATCCACCCATTTCTTGACCATCTCGTCATCCAAAGGTAGGAGCTCTGGCAGGGCAGTGCTTTGGCCGGACTTGTTGGATTTTGCGGTGTTGGGGGTACTGGAAGTCTTGGAACCTGACTTGGAGCCTTTGGAGGAGTTAACTGCAGATATAGGATAGGTCGAATCTTTGGCGGTCCTTATGGAAGCATTCAATGAGGGCTCCGCAGGAAGGTTACCGTCCACTGTATCGGATGCGATGCTTATTCCTTTGGCTTCTCTGACTGCTCCGGCCCTTGTGGCCTCTAGCCTTCTGTTGCTGGTTTTTATGGTATCTTTGGTATCTTTGGCACTTCAGGTATCTTGGGGATCTCGGGAACTTTGGGTATCTCTGGGATCTTGGGGATCTGGACCTTGGGGATCTTGGGGATCTTGGGTATTTCGGGAACCTTGGGGATCTTGGGGGTCGCCGGTATTTTTGGTATCTCTAGCATTATTGGTCGTAGTGGAGCTGATAGTTGAGGTGAAATTGGTAGAATCACGACTGGTGGCGGTAGAGGAGCAAGGTTTGGTCCTCAATGAAGTATTGGCAGATCCGTATGCCATTATAACAGGGGAATTGAGGGCATCAACTGGTACGTCAGTCTTGTTGTTGGGCAAAAAGGATTATAAGAATTGTTGACCTATCAAGAGGTACATAGTATTCGAATGTGGTGTCTAGCTGGCATGTGTTACCTATGCTCATAGCGAAAATGAAGTGTTGTTGTTGCAAAAGGACTGTTTGGGGGTCGAAAGGAAAGGGGCTATGATGGTAGGGATGTTGTTCTCGTGTATATAGGAAGGAATCCATCCAGAATTGGACATTACAACCTACTCAAACTTCCTTCTTCACTTCATGTTTCGTCATATACGCTTTCCACGTGTGTTGCTTTAGCAAACGAAGTCTCTGGTCGTACCTGCCTACTTGGTGACAGAAGCACCTATCCTCACAGGGCTATGGTACCAAGATGAAGTAGCACAGATACCAGTATACACTGGCATGAAGTGCCTAGACTACCTATCTTCTCCCTCAGGACCTCCGCGACTGATTGTTCGAATACCCTGATGCCTGCCTCGCCACCTTCACTTTATGGCGCCACAGCCAGAGCTCTGTGTTCAAGAGCCTACAGATATGTCAGATGTCATCGGTTCAGACTAAAGCGAATTCAGAACTTACCTGCGCAGACGTGAGTCGTTGGCCATCATAACGCACAAGCGACGATACGATATCTATTAACTGGGGCTGCACATTGGGAAGAAGCTCCTCCCAGCTCTGTCCAGGGAAGACTGTCCAGAGCTCAAAGGGGGCAACCTTGAACTTCTTTGCCTCGGGCCATGTCTCGGGGGTGGGTGTACCAAGAGTTTTGAAAACGCTAAGAATGAGGCCAAGCTGGTTTCCGTCTTCGTGGACGGCACGAGACTCAAAGATTGGTGTAGGAGGATCACGGAGGACTTCTGATAACATCACCCCTAACCCCCACATGTCAACCTCCGGTCCGTAGGATTTGTGACCAAAGAGGACATCTATCGCTCGGTAAGGACCTGTTCCGATATCTAGGATTTTATCGTCGGCTGGTTCTGAGTGGATTGATAGCTCAGGATGCCATGCTGTACCAAAATCGGAGAGATATGCTGGACCAGTGGGAGAGGAGAGAAGGATGGCTGAAGGCTTGATATCTCGGTGTATGATGCCATGCGCATGGATGTCCTTTAGGCCTTGGAGGATGTCTCGAAAGATCGAACGTACGGAGTCTAGCGGTAAAGGTCCTTGGGCGAGAACATCGGCTAAAGTATACGGCATGTATGGAAAGACAAGAACGAATCGCTGCTCCTGATCCCGAAAAGTCTCGAGAAGGGGAATGCAGGGCGACCGCAGGGTCTTCAAGATCTTGGCCTCACGCTGGGGGTTGTGAGGTTCAATATCTTGGTACGTGACAATAACCTTGAGGGCCTTGTCGCCTGAGCGGTAAACTTCTGAGGTGACGCCATCCGATACGGGGCGACAGTTCTTATAAGAGCCAATACGAGTACCAGAATCGGCTTCTTGCTCAAGGTCCTTTTCTTCTTGGGACCGCTGGGGTGTTGGAGTTGTGGTCGGTTGACAGGCGAGATTGTACTCTTCCTAGGCCTTGTCAGCGGTTCCGTGAGTTCTGGACCGCTACATGGCATCGGCGCGCACCTGAGTAGAAGAGATTTGGTAGGCGGCCTGTTCGATGGCGATAGCCTCACTCATGCTGGAAGCAGAGAGGGAGTCTTGGCTAAGAAGTATAGGTTAGTTGTGTTTATGATTGCCGAAGGGTTCAAGTTACATTTTTTGGATTGTCTCATAGCGCTGAGACATGGTAAGAGCTGCTTTCCATTCTGGGAGTGCCATTGTTGATAGTATCAATATCTGTATCTGTATCTGTATCTGTATCTGTACAACTTGCAGGGTTCTGATGGTGTTCACAGCTCAATTGCGGAAGTTAGTCTATTATCCGTACAAGCGTCGTCAAAGTTGGGGCATGACATTCAAATTTCCGGCAAAGATCAGCCCTTGAGCCAGGATGTCTCAGGTTCTTGATTTTGGTTTCTGGCCCGCAATTTTCATAAAGCAGAAACAAGGAAGGCCAGGAGGCCTGAGGATGAAGCCGAGGGATGGTCTATGTAGTTGTGCTCTGTGTTTTATAGCTCATGGTATCGACTAAAATAACAATTGATACTCTGGATTGGTGACGATGATGAATTTATGGTGTTGATATCATTTTTATTTAATTACCTACCGAGGCTAATAATGAGGTCATGCTTGTTTTGTGTCCTCGTGATTTTCTTCTCGAAGTCGGTTCGTCTAAGCATGGATCTTTAGCTACAAGCCCAGCCAACAGCCAACCACCAAATCTTGTCCTTGTCTAGAGCTCCACTGTCTCTAAATCAAGCTACCCCAGTCCAGCCCAACCCAATTCAGTTGCCAACGCCAGCCCTGTCTTGTCTTGTCTTGACTTGTCCATGTCCAGCCTCTCCTCTCCTCATTCTACTTTAGTTTCTTTTTAGCCGTTGTCGTCCCCCCAGCCAAGGCATTATTACCTGGTCACTGTAAGACCAAGTCCCTCACCCTCTCTCCTCTTCAACCACGCGTCGTCTTGGATCTGTACAGATTGGCAGTACATAGACTAGACCAGTACCTACTCCGAATCATCCGATTACGCTACCATCGACATTGTTTACCAGTGAGGTAACGCACATCCACATCGCATCCGAACGAAGCTCCCCGTCCTACATCTTCGTCACTCCGAAGCTCGACCGACCCCTCTCGTTCGACGAACCGCCATGCGCATCAGCTGTTCGAGCAATTAATACTATAATTAATTCATTGCTCTCCTCCGCCTCTATATATAATTCTAATATCCATTTGCGCTATCGCCCATCATGGAGGATATGGCCAGGGCCGAGTATCCCGCTATGCTGGTAAGCTAAACCCTTTGGCTTCCATTGCCGTCGCCAGGAGCGGCTACGAGGGAACAGCCGATGCGCTGTGTGATTGAGTTCCGACTGACTCCTTTTGCGCAATCAATAGGCAGCTCTCCAGCCCGGCCAAGCGGTTCAGACCCTTAGCGAACGAATGAAGCGCATGTCCCGTGTCAACAACGAAGTTGCCGACTGGCTCCAGGTACGACAATCCAAGACGCCAATGGCTATGCAGCGACATGCTATGCTGTTGCGAACCTCGTCGGCATCCCACTGATCAATTCTATATAGGAGCGCCGTCGCGTTGAGGAACAATATGTTGCAGGGCTAAAAAAGCTCACCCAATTCAAGGTGCCAAACGCTCAATCAGAGCTAGGGTAAATCTGCCCATCCATGGCATTGATGTCGCATTATACTCACAGCTGCTGCAGAGTCTTCCAGGCGCCATGGAACCGAATTATCGACTCGACTGAGAGCATCGCTCACTCCCACCACCAACTCGCCGATCGCATCGAAAAGGATATCGAGCACCCATTACGCAACTTCTCCAACCAAAAAGACTTCCAGAACATGAACACCATGTCCAACAACTTGTCGACAATGGCAAAGGATCTCGAAGACTCGCAGAGCGCTGTCGACAAACTCACTAAGAAGGGGGGTCGAGCTAATACCTCCAAGGTCGAGGCTGCTACATCCAAACTCGAATCCGCTACTGGACAATGGGAGTCACAGGCACCTTTCATCTTCGAGTCTCTCCAGGCTCTCGACGAGTCGCGCGTCAACAAACTACGTGATCTTCTTACCCAATACCAAACCCACGAGTCCGATTCGGCCCAGCGTGTGCAGGAGAACGCTATGGAAACCCTGGCACTGATGCTCGAGATCGATACCGAAAAGGAAATCCAATCCTTTGTACACAGGGCTACAGCTGGCAAGGCAAAGCTTCCAACTAGAAATTCGACACGCCAGTCTTCGTTTGCTGGCAACACACCTACTGGTACTACACCTTCGACACCAGTACCTCCAAGCACTGCCGACAGCACCAATCTGCCACCTCCAAGCGCTCATACCGCATCTCCTGCACCAGTCACGGCCCCAACTTCATCTCATGCCGATGATGATATAAGCGAGACTTCAACTCCAACGGAGAAGCCAGGTATGCGAAATAATCCAAGTGCAAATTGACATCAACTAACAAAGAATAGGAGGTAAGCTTCGTCGCCTCGGTACGATGTTTGGTGGTCGCAGGAGACAGAGTATGCACGCTGGTTTCGGTCAGCTCTCTCCTGGCAAGCTAGGCCCCAGCTTCGGAAGATTGGGAACTAGCCACAGCCAGAACGATCGTGGTCCATCGCCTAGAGCCTCCTCCAATAACCTCCAAGAGCACCAACGACTGTCCTCTCTGGCAGAAACCCCTGATATGCCGCGGGCACCCGATAGCGAAAACGACACACCTAAGCCTGACTCGCACGAGAATACGAACGGAGTGTCGCACAATGGAAATCTGCTCGACAGCCCGATTCCACAATCGGCTGGAGGCGTCAACGGCAACCACGAACTCGATCTATCGAACGTCCAGCCACCTCCCGGACCTCCTCCATCGCACAAGCAAGAGAACCAGCCATCCGCACCACAACCCAACGCAACCAAGGACTCCGAGGGATTCAACGTTCCGCCCCCTATGAACGATCCGATTTCTGAGGCTCAACGGGAGGCTAAGCAGGAGTCCGGTGAAGACCCTGATCAATTACTCAAGGTCAACATCCAGCAGACACCTGTCGAGGATGAAGACCCTGACGCCAAGCTGGCTGCGCTTTCTAGTGTTGCCAACAGCCTCAAGCTTGGACCTGCCACTCGTCGCAGTGGTACAGTTAGAGGCCGTCGTGACGTCCGTCATACCATGTATGTGCCGCCGCCTAACCTGCCAGAGAGTGGCACCGATTCTTCTATAAGTGCTCTGCCGGTGTCGCCTGTTCTGGCACCATCTACCTCAAAGGGAAGCGCAGTTGCTGCACTGGCGTCCGAGGCCAGCATTGCCGGTACTTCAGACACACAATCCGTGAGATCGGGTAACTCATTGGGTGGTTTGAACCATCCTCAGCACGCTCAAATGACTGCTCCTGGTCTGAACTCCTCCATTATTGAGAGCGTGTCTGCTATTTTTGAGGACGGTGTCATCAAGTCAGCCTCTGTCACTGGTGAGGTTGCGTTTGTGAACAACCCTAGCGACTCAGGTGATGCTAAGGGTAAGTCAATTCCTACATCAATTCGATCGCACTCGCTAACATGTTCAGGCTATGAAACCATCCGCATCAACAACTTTGCGGCCCTCGAGCGCATCGGCCCGAACCGCATCTTTGTGCAGAACTCATCTCCTGACAACAACGATCAGTTCAATCTTGACGTATCTCACCTCACCAAGACTGCCACCGGATTCTCCTATCGAGTATTCTCAACGGAGTCAGAGACGCCATCCTTGGGCGAGCATGCTCCTATTCTTCTGAAGCCCGCATGGAAACCACAGGGAGACAAGCTAGGCTTGTTGCTACAGTACCAACTCAACCCAGCCTCAAAGATCACCGGCCCTGTGCAATTGCACAACGTGGTCATTGTCGCAAAATACGAGGGTAAATCAAGTGGTGCTCAGACAAAGCCTGTAGGAATACACCTCAAGGACAAGCACCTCGTCTACTGGCGCATTGGTGATCTTACTCTTACCGCCGAGCCCCAGAAGATCGTATGCCGTATTATCGGCGCAGAGGGTGCAGAGCCCAAGCCAGGACACATCGAAGCTCGATGGGAACTTACAGCTTCAGGCGACCAAGTCGTTGGAAGCGGTATCTCCATCTCCCGACTCGACGAGGGCAAGGGTAAAGGCAAGGAAATCTCCGAAGATGATCCTTTCGCCGATGATAGTGCAAGCACAGAACAGAAGTGGGTAGACGTGCCAGTGACAAGGAAGCTTGTCAGCGGTAAATATGAAGGACGATAAACGGGGTAGGCAGGGCTGTTGAATATTACCACGTGCATGGATAGAAGCCAAAGAAATACGTTTCTTGGCGGCGCATTGAATAGCGAGCGTTAATGGCTTGTTGGGGGTGAAACATTTTATTCACCCTTTCTTCCCTTTTGTCCTAATGTCTTTCTAGCTTATTTTCTTTGTATCCGTATTTTATATGTTTTTTGGGGATATTATCTTGCTGGGAGAAAAGGTGATAGTGTTGCTGTTGTGGGTGTACTTGCACAAAGTGGAGGATATATCAAGCAGTTGAATCATCAAAAAGGACGTTGTATGTCCAAAGTATCCTTGTTCCATTTCGCTATGTCTATACATATCCCCTTTTGTCCTTCCTCATGAATCCTAATACTCCAAAATAAACACCATGTTCCTCCTCTTTTAACAGGACGTAAAGGCGTTCGCTCATGATAGTGATGTGCATTTATCGCTAATTTCAGTCCGACTTTTCTGCCTTTTCGGAAAGCTTTTTCGCCTTTTGGCTTACTTGGTCCTTCTTGTACTTGGAGTACTTCTCACCCAAGTACCTCACTGTTCTTGAGACACCACCCATCAAAAGTCCTTTTACACTTTGCACTGTACTTGGCCAGTTGACCGTCTGCTTAATGGCAATGCGCACTGTCTCATGAAGCTTTTGGGATTCATCGGTGGCAATACGGCGCTCAAAGTCTCCTCCCTGCATCTTCTTGACAGCAGTACCATCATCGTCCGTGGAGGCCTTCATGAGCTCGTTGAACTCTCCGCGAGGAATGCCGAATCGCTTCTGATACTGGAAGTAGAGGCGTGATCGGAAGGTCTGGGGCAGACGCCTGACCATGTTACCGCGTCGCTTGGGGTCCATGTCCTGCTGAAGTCTATTGTGCGGTTCTGGGTCCATGATCCAATCAGTGTCGTCAATACGGCAAGATCCTGTGAAGTCGACGTTGGGGAGCGTCTTAACGAGCGGCGCGTAGAGACGGCGGAAGTGAACGATGTTGTTGTCGACGATGTTTGTCACCTTGCTCTTGTTCTCCGTAGGAAGAGCCATACGAGGATCACCTAGGTAGCTGAGACCGGCGATAGTGCTATAAAGCTCGACCTCTGTGAAGTTTGGTGGTAGGAGAAGTAGAGCGGTTCGGAGGGCAGCGATGAGGTTGTGCTGGTTGGCGAGTCGCACACGAGGATGGTCGCGAAGAATCTTGACAGGTTTTTGAAGGCGACCAGCAAGATACAAGCTATCCCATGACGAAAGGTCATGAACAAGGTTGTCGATACTTGTTACACCGTACTTGATAAGCATGCCATTGACCTCTACGAAGGGGTTGAAGTAGACTCCAGCACCCCAGTTTTGCACGCGCGAAACAGTGCCAGATCCCAAAGAAGCAAGACCAGAGTAGTGGTTGCGATGCTGCTTCATGTTGATCGAATGCCAATGCTCAACATGCGATACTCCAAAGATAAAGTCCAGCACCTTAGGAGAGCCTTTTTGTGCCTTCATGAGTGCCTCGGGTGGGTTTGGGTGAACAGCGCGAAACTCGGACTCGGAAATCTTGGTCTTGGCAGCGCTTTGAGGGAAGACGCCAGAACCGTATGCGAAACAGTATACGATAGGCGCATTGAATTGGCGCAGCATGAGGCGCAAAGCTTCCTTGAGCTCATAGTTAATGACCATATGCTGGTTTGCTCCAAAGAGACGATGCGGCAGATCAGCAAAGGTGCTGATTTTGGTATCGAGGTCTTCCCATTCTGTGCTGAAGATGTTGAGCTTGCTGGCTTTTGGTTCTGAGGATGCGCTGCTCGAGATGGATTCATCGCTGGTCTTTGCCGAACTTGCCGAGCTGCTGACGCTTGAGGATTTTGATGAGTCGGAGTACCATCGCGATGAGAAGGATTGTTGCGTTGAGCTTAGTTGTCGTGGGAAGATCGGGAGGAGGCGGGAGTGTAAGGGTCGAAGGGATATGGCTCGGGTGGTCACTGAGGACTATAAGAAGCTGTCAGAGGGAGGGCGCGATATGGATGGAGGGGCATGTGTTGGGAACTTACCCTGAGGCCAATTGAGGCCATTGCTAGCGAGTTTAGAGCGGTAATAGGAGATGCCAAGTATTGTGATGATAGCTATTGAAGTACAGGAAGTGGTGATACAGCAGCTATAGCTGCGTTGGCTCTTAGGAATGCTCTAACAGCTACCTGGTGAAAAGCTCCATGCGCAATAGTAAATGTTGAGACAGGAACGAGACAAGTCAAGTTCAAAGACACGATTCCAGTGGCTTTGGATCGGATATTGAATCGACGTCAGTGGAGCTTGTACAGTCAGCGTATGGACGTGAAGTTAACTCGTTGATCGTCGGGTCTGACGATATAAGCTTGACCTTTTTCGAAGCTGAAGCTCAAGCTCGACAAGTAGAAAATAGATGAAGTGGATCACGAGAGAATGTGGGATGGCCAATGAAAAGGGTCTTTCCCGATAGAGACAGGGTCCCCTCCATCTTTCTTCGGGTACTGCTACGTCACTGGACGATTTAGAACTTGGCAACTTGAAGAGAGGAACGTTCAGGAACGTTTGTACTAGGATGCGTCATTGATTGGAGAGATGGACTGACAAGCTATACAGGGATGTTTCAAGCTGTGCTTGTGGCTTGAAGAAGAAGCAGTCTAGCACATGGTTGCAAAGTAGGGGCTCTGACATTGTAGAAGCTGTGTTAGAAAGGAAGCTGGCAAAGTAAAGTCATAAACACATCAAAGTTTCACCATTCAACTGAGTGGCTTACCGGAACCCGTTGATATCTCTACAAAATAACATAAATAATTATTTAAATCTCTATTGATTTACAACCAGCCAATGGATACCACAAAGGCTTTGAAAGGAGCTTGACCGTTGGGCGTGGCTGTTGCTGGCAGCTACCCTACAATGATTAAAACATGGTTCAGAGCATGCTCGGGCTCCTTCCTTACCAACACCGTAACAGTTCAGTGAACCACTGCTCGAGGCAGAATCATTTGAGCAAGTGTTTTGTCCAAGCTACCTGCAGGTACCCCAAGCTTTCTTTATTCTTCAACCATCCTCTCGGGAGCTCACGCAGGGGCCCATGATGGTCACGTGATAGCGCAAGCTGCTGTGGTGATCCTAAACAATGCATTCTGCGACCGCGATTTCTCATGCTCCATCAACATTAATTACTAACCCCCAAAATGCGCTCGTTCACGCCCAGCGGCAAAGATGGGCGTGGAAGCCGCAGAAACTCAACGACGAATAACAGGTTCAGGGCCAGTACTAGCAATATTGATCGCCCCCAAACCACACTGCGACAGTCCAGGGTAAGTCAACAACCAAAACAACAAAACAAAACAAACAATACCGAGAGTCAATTGTCTCTGACCGCGAACCCATGATCACAGATCTCATCCTTCCGTGCGAGCACACAACCGTCCTATAATCTATTCACTGGCGAGTCCAACCTACCTCGTCCTGCCTCTCGACAAAGCCACGCCCCAGAATCTGTCCGCCCTGGCTCGCAGGAGAGTCACAAGGAGAATATGGCGCCTCCCGACGCGGACGAGTACGAGAAATATAGGCGGCAGATTGAGGCGTTGAAGGCAGAGATAGGAACACTGGGATATCGTCTGCAGACAACTGAGCAAGAGAAGGAAATCGCCCTGTCAACAAATAACAGCAAACTCGAGCAAGCTCGTAGGAGAGAGCAAGATGAAGCCCAACAGCGACAAGCTGCTGAGGCTGAGCGCGAAAAAGCGGTCGAACAAGCCGAAGCTCTACGAAGAGAATTAGAGGACGTCAAAGAGTCAGTCGAGGAGGATAAGAAGAAGCTGGAGCGCAAAGCTCGTGACGCAGAGGATGAGGCCCGCTTGCTTCAGGATCAGCTGGAGGACCTGTCCGCTGCCAAGGACGAAGCAGCGCGAATTGCCGACCGTAAAGCCACCGACATGGAGATGCAGATCGCAGCTGCGCAAAAGACGGTTAAAGAATTCGAGCAGGAGAACGAGCAGCGAGAGAATATCCTTCAACAGACACAAGCCCAATTGGCCGAGAAGGACGGCCAGATCGCCAACCTCGAAGCGGATGTTCTGCGACTAAAGGCACAAAGCGGTGACGCCGAGACGATGGATATCATTAGACAAGAACTTACCGAACAGGTCCAACATATCCGCAACCTCGAGTCTACAAACCGCGATCAGCTCTCCGAGCTCAAGCATCTGCGAGCATTGAGCAAAGCAGTTGAAGTTGTCGAGGAGGAGAAGCGAAGCCTGCAACGAAAATTAGAGTACGCGGAGACGATTGAGGCAGAGCTTGCCGAAGCGCGTATTCAGCGACAGCGTCTTGAAGACGAGCGATTGTCCTGGTCTGCGTACCTCGAGAATGCTGCAGAGGCTGACGCATCCGAATTCGACTCACCAGAGGCTGTGGCGAGAGCTTTGGTGGAAGAGCGCCTTAACAATGCCTCTTTCGTTGAGAAGGTGGGCGCTCTGCAAGCTGAGATGAGTGCGGCGCAGAACACGATCCAGTCCCTGAACGAGGAGAAGACGCAGCTCAAGAGCGAAGTCGAGAAGGCTAAGGGCGTGGCCAGTGCAAACAATGCCGACAAGGCTCGCGTGCGACTTGAACGGCAGCGTGCCATGGCTGTAAAGGAGGTGGAATACCTCCGCGCGCAGCTCAAGGCTTACGATGTGGAGGATGAGACGCTCCAACCTGAGCAGTTCGACCAAGCCCGCGCACAACGTGTCCAAGAGCTTGAAGAGCTCGTTGATCAGTACAAGAAGGAGGTTCAAACATTACATGCTGAACTTTCATCTCTTGAGCCTTCAGCAACAGGCACCCCTCAACCAGTTACGGGCAGCAAGCGATCGAGAGCAGAGGACGACAGCACACAAGAACAGCTTGGACAACTTACAAGGAAGAAGCGCAAGCTGGAGGAAGATCTGGCAAAGGCTCAAAACAAGATTGCTTTATTGGAGAAGGACGTTTCTACAAGCCGCGAGCAATTGAAGGCTGCCAAGCAGTCAACACAAACACGCGTCTTGTCGCTCAAGTCAAACCCTACATCAGACTTTGAAGCCATCAAGCGCTCTACCCTCGAAGCTCTCAAGAAGGAGAACGAGGATCTCCTAGCCACACTTCGTGGCAAATCCTCCGTGTCCATGATTCCCACCTCAGTGCTCTCCGCCATGGAGCGCGAAATCACAGCCGCAAAATCCGAAACAGCATCCGCCGAGAAGCGAACCCGTCGCCTCAAGGAAGTCTGGGGCTCCAAGTCCCAAGAGTTCAAGGAAGCCATCTTCTCCACGCTCGGCTGGACTGTGACGTTTATACCCAACGGCAAGATGCGCGTTGAGAGTACCTTCTACCCCTCGCAGACCGACGAGCACGAGAACTCGATCGTGTTTGATGGTGAGCGCGGTACGATGAAGGTTGGCGGCGGTCCTCGAAGTGACTTCGCGAGAAGGATTAGCGATCAGATTGGGTTCTGGGTTAGGGAGAAGGGATGTATTCCTGGATTCCTGGCTGCGTTGACGTTGGAGTTTTATGAGGAGCATAGTAAGGCGACTAAGGAGGCTTGAAGATGAGCTGGCTGCGGCACCATCACCTGCGCAGGCGAGACGATTGTGGAAACGTCTGGAAGACATCAAACACCTGAAGACTGAACTTCCAGGTGCAGGCCTCGCCTCGAATTCAACGGTCTGGCTTCGCCTCGAACTCAAAGGGACTGGCATTATTTTGTCTCTGAGGGTTATGGATGTGATTTGATGATAAGATTAATACCCTTTGTACATTTGCCATTTTACAAAACGGAATCGGGCGTTGAGGATTTGTGTATATAGAGGATGGGTATGGGGCATGGATGTCGAAGCCTGTCTGTATACCTAGAGAAATGAGTTACTTTGTGAACTAATGGACAAAGTCTCCTGTTTAATCTATCACTTAAAGTATCTTTTCGACCTGCGCCAGTGATGTAGCATTTCTTGATATTGAAGCCACCCGACCCTAAATGCATGATTGTTGTTGTCTCACCCAAGTTAAGGTGTCATGGCTATCATCGGCCGACTTTTACCACCTCACCACCACTCTATCTCAAGAGCAGAGGCTATCCCCAAGACTACACCAAACATCACAAAGGCGAACTGTTACACCCAATCATCAACAGACAATTGGTTCTTATCTCGATAATTCCTCAGGAACGGATATCGTCGCCTTCATTAAATCGCAATCCACTTCCAAAGCCACCAAGCCAACCGGCACGGGAATAGCAAGCCGCAAAGTATCCACTAGGAACGATCCGTTGAGCCGCGTTTACGTTATAGAGGGCAGGGGTCTTGTCACTCCGAGCTCTGAGGCTTATTATTATCTGAGTTCTTAGTTGTCAGGTAACGTAATTGAAGTGATAGCTATTTAATCGATGGGTAAATGTAATTGCATTGGGTGAATGTTTTTGCAGTGGCGAGGTTTGTTGATTGCCGAACCACTTGAGGATTGATTGATCGACTGACGGGTTGAAAACGTTTTTCGCTCGGGCCGAAGCAAGCCTTGATCTGTAAGGTACGGTAAGACGGAGTCCGATCAGAGTAATCAGTCATTACAGTCAGGTACTGTACAGAGTCAATGATCGACAGCTATGAGCATACAGTAATTACTACTACTATTAATAAATGTCTTTGTCTTAAACTCAATTGAACCCTTCTCATCATGATCTTCTCCAACTCTTGAATGTGGGGAAGTTAGAAAAACTCCAAATTTCGTCTCACAATTTGGAGAAGTCGATGTTGTTCTCCACACTCAATTACACTCAAAAAAGCTGTAGATAGCCTCACCTTTCCCCATGGAGATTTACGTAAAGAAACCAAGTCAACAACCGGGGGAACTCCCCTTTAGATCGTGGAGATACAATATCGTCAATTGGAAAAATTTTCCCATATCAAAAAGGAGCACCATGTCATGAATTGAGTGGAGACGCTTTTCATAGCGTTGTTTTTTTTTTACTATGGGCCCGGTCCGGTTCTTGTTTGCTGTAAAGATCTTTACTTTATAATGGGGCCATCGAACTTTTCCTCCCTCGCTTTGTTTTATTTCCTGTTCCCTTGTAATTCTGGTACTTCCAGATTCTTTGTTCATTATGGCTGTCGGAAAAGTTACTGATGATGCTCCCGTCGTGGGTGAGAAGGGAGTCATGAATGATGCTGATGAGAGAGGTGGTCCTATTATGAAGGAGCCCTTCACCGCAACAGGGGAGGAATATGAGCAAGATGATTTCATGACCAGAACGGGATTGAACGCCAAATCTTTCACCAGAAAACATTATGGTCTGGGTCTTGTTGAGTTGGATCGTAAGATGAAGCCCAGACATCTTCAGATGGTTGCTATTGGAGGATCTATCGGTGCTGGTTTCTTTGTTGGTTCAGGTTCTGCTCTCAGCAAGGGTGTAAGTCAAACTCTTAACTTAGCATAGCGCAATATTGACTTGACTCTTAGGGCCCTGCTACTCTGTTCATCGACTTCTTCCTCGTGGGAGTCATGGTCTTCAACGTCGTCTACGCCATGGGCGAATTAGCTGTCATGTATCCCATCTCAGGCGGTTTCTACACCTACGCAGCACGCTTCATCGACCCAGCCTTTGGCTTCGCAATGGCTTGGAACTACACTCTTCAATGGGCCGCCACACTTCCTCTGGAACTCACAGTTTGCGCCATCACAATCCAGTACTGGGCCCCTGACTCATCACCTGGTATATGGATCACTGTGTTCCTTGTCGCCATCATCATTCTCAACATGTTCGGCACCATCGGATACGCAGAAGAGGAATTCTGGGCTGCCTGCTTCAAATTGACGTCTATTTCGGTTTTCATGATCATTGCGCTCGTGTTGGTCTGTGGAGGAGGACCATCGAGTGGAAGTTACGACACATACCAAGGATTCAAGCTGTGGCACGATCCTGGCGCTTTCAAGAACGGATTCAAGGGCTTTTGCTCTGTCTTTGTTACTGCGGCGTTTTCATTTGCGGGATCGGAACTTGTTGGTCTTGCAGCTGCTGAATCTCGCAACCCGACTCAATCAGTCCCCAAGGCTATCAAGCAAGTCTTCTGGCGAATCTGCTTGTTCTACATCGTTGCGTTACTGTTCATTGGACTTTTGGTCAGCTGCAACGACAAGAATCTTCTGAGCGCAAGCGCCTACTCCAACAGCGCGGCATCACCCTTCGTTCTCGTTGGAAAATACTCTGGTCTCAAGGGTCTCGATCATTATATGAACGCTGTCATCCTGTCATCCGTCCTATCTCTCGGCATTGCTTCTGTATACGGAGGATCTCGCACGCTTCTTGCACTTGCACAGCAAGGTTTTGCGCCCAAGATTTTCACATGGGTTGATCGTGCAGGACGACCTTTGCCATCCGTTGCTTTCATTATTGCGTTCGGATGTCTTGCTTACTTGAACTTGGACGCGTCTGGTCCTGTCATTTTCGATTGGCTTCTGGCCTTGTCCGGGTTGGCTATGCTTGTTTGCTGGGGATCTATTTGTCTTGCTCACATCCGATTCCGAGCTGCGTGGAAGTACAACGGCCATACACTTGATGAGATCCCTTTCAAGGCCATTGGTGGTGTTTGGGGATCGTGGGTTGGTCTCATCTTCGTTATTCTTATTCTCATTGCACAGGTAAGTTTCAAAAACCCGGATTGTTCTTACAATCATCTAATAATTCACAGTTCTACGTTGCCATCGTTGCCCCAGTAGGCGAGTCAGGAATGGGAACTGCTGAAGATTTCTTCATGCAATATCTTGGTCTGCCTATCGTTCTGGCTTTCTGGCTCGGAGGATGGATCTGGAAGCGAACAAGCTGGATCAGTATCGACAAGATCGATATCGATACAGGACGACGTGAACATGACTGGGATTCTATCAATGCTTGGAGGGCTGAGCTCGCTACGTTCCCTTGGTATAAGCGATTGATGTATACGCTCTTTTAGAGTTTACGTGGATATGATTGAGAAGATTTAGTTAATGAATTGCGAAAAGTTTTGAATTTTACGATATGAATTGGGATTGATCACTGGTCTATCGAATCTGTGAAGTGAAATGGTTTTTGATTGAGTGTGAAATTGTTCGTCGTTTGGCTGTTCAAGTACATGACCTAATCATGGTCTTTGTCTCGTAGCTAAGTATCAACAAACGCTAGGCTTTGAACTTTGTAGACAGACACGGTTGTTCTGCACTACTCCAAGAACATGCCCATATTCAGAGCACAACGGCTGTTCTCAATACTTGACACTGTTTCTACAAAAACCACTCACTACCCGCCGACTCATCAAGCTCGAATAACAAAATCATTACTAACGTGTCACAGAAAATCCAAAATGGACGAAGAAGGCGACATCATCATGGGCGGCACATCCGATCTCCTCCCAGAACCATCCCCCTTCCTAACCACCCAAGCCAAAACAGCGTTCGCAACTCATCTCAGCTTCCTCATCAAACTAACCAGCGAACCCATCCCTGATCTAGGCTCTGAGAAAGAACAAATCAGTTTCCTCATTCAAAGGTTACAGACCGTAGCCGAACTTATTCAGGTTCTTCAAATTAGTTCCGACCTACTTGCCGAGTTTGACTCACAGTGGCCACGCTGGTCATGCCCAGCTCACTGTTAGAGAGACCTAGAAGAATGGAGGAAGCGAAGAAGACCAGGAAATTGTGTTGTCAAATTGCGGTTCTTAGTGATTATATATAACCTAATTCAATACAATTTGTTTAAAGACGTTTTTAGTAAAGATTGATCTGTTGATAAATAGGAATCCTATCAAGAAGTAAAGTATGAAAATGCTTTATCATGATAAATGAAACCCTGTCTTTAAGTTTGCGGCGCTCATACCTTGTCTGTTAATCACATCTACCTCTTTGCAGCAATATTGATTAGACAGTCATCATACTATCTTACCAGGCATAGCAACAAGATATCCTGATAGGACCGGAGCCTTTTGTTGAACCTTATCCACTTGATCGCATTCAGACATAGTGAACTACCTGTTCAAGAACTTCGCCTAATTCCGACCTCTTGGCATGAACACGCAAGTATAACTAAACTGATGTTATTGCATGGCTATAGCGATCTTTTCCTCAGCAAGCAGGTTGTTAAGTACAACTCCATATTTTATGTAACTCACTTATCATTCGGAGATAATAATGGCCTCCGGTAAAGGCGGGGTTGATACAACTTCAACGTGGATCCTATGTGCTCAACTTGCATATAAATCACGACAAAGCAGATCAAAATGGAGGACTCTCAAGCATCTCGTTCTAAATCCAGAATGAGTGAAGTAGCACACTCAAACGTCGTCGTCATCGGCGGAGGCATCGTCGGCGCCTCCATCGCCTGGCACTTATCCTCCGAAACAAACGTGACCGTAATAGCAGAAGACATCGGCGGCGTAGCAACCCCGAATTCATTCGCCTGGCTAAACGCCGCATCGACAGATAAGAAGTTCTACTATGACTTCCGTCTTCGCTCTATGAAGCGATGGAAAGAGATTGAGCAGGTCTTTGATTCGCTGCCGATTCACTGGGGTGGCACCACGACATGGGATAAATCGCCCGAGGAACTTGAAGCTGCGAAGACCAATGCTTCGGCTTGGGGTTATGATGTTATCCGTGTTGATAAGACAGAGATTGAGGAGATTGAACCACATGTTGAAGAGGCTCTTTTGCCTGAGTGGGGTCTTGCGTATGGACAGGAGGGAGCTCTTGAGGCTGAGATTGCTGCTCAGAAGATGATTGACCAAGTCGAAGAAAAAGGAGGAAAGGTCCTTGAGAAAAGAGTCAAAGGATTCGCAAAGACTGATGGCCGTGTCAGCGGTGTTGTTCTTGACTCTGGAGAGACTGTTCCAGCCGATCATGTCGTCGTGGCCGCTGGTCTGGGCAGCGTTGCACTTCTCGCGACAGAAAACATCAAGCTTCCTCTCGAAAGCTCAGAAGGTCTTCTAGTCAACACAAAACCAACATCAAAACGCCTCATTAACGGCGTCATCAACGCCCCCGACCTCCACATCCGTCAAACAGTCGAAGGAGCTCTACGCTTCGGCTCCAGCTATGCGGGCGGTGATCTGGGCAACGACGCAGAAAAGACAGCCCTGGAACTCTTCGCCAGGCTACAAAAGTCAGTCGTGGGTGGTGATGAGCTTGAGTATAGCCATTACACTATCGGAGACCGAGTTTTGCCAGTGGATGATCTGCCTATTCTTGGTGAGACTGGGCTTGAGGGACTTAGTGTTGCTGCTATGCACTCTGGTGTTACTAATGGGGCTCTTGTTGGCGAGCTTTTGAGTAAGATGATTTTGACGGGGGAGAAGGATCCTATTCTGGACAACTTCCGGCTTGATCGATTCCCTTGAAAATATCACTTATTGTTAGAATAGTCAATTAGCTTAATTGGTACTGGCATGTGAGTGTAAGGCCTTTGTGCAACAAGACTCTGAAGTTCAATATGAGTTATGTAGATAAGTAACAGAAGAAATATCCTCTAAGGCTTAGGCTACTAAAAAGAAGTGACCTAAATGCTTCTCTAAATTGCCGTAAGATAACCGAAATTTTACCTCTTATGTTTATCACGGTTAACCCTTCTGATACGCTGCAGGTTATGTAAGATGCTCGAATCTCTTATATGATTTTGATCATGGAACTGTAATGGCAATCACTAATAATCGAATTTATCGCCAGTTCATGTTTGAGAAGATTGAAAATTCTTAATTGTCCTGCTAACCCTTGGGTATATCGGCATTCTAGGGTTTACTTGAAAGAGACACCAAATTTCAATAAGCCAGGCAGCCTTCCTTGTTACAATTACCAAGTTCCACCCCAACTAAGGATGAACCAGTGAAACCAAACGCGGGAAAGCGTCTAACCAAGGAGGCCCCAGCTTCCAGTTATTAAGATCACATGCAATAGCCTCAAACTCGGGACTAACACAGACCTGCCCACCCTCCATCGTCATGAGCGAACACCCTGGCGGCCACTTTAGCTGCAAAGATTCGAGATACATCTTGACAGAATGCCTCGACTTGATACGTGGATTCGTGCAGAGAAAGTCGCGAAGATCGGGCCAAGGGATGTAATCAATGCTCACGGGATGGGGATATGTATTTTGAACCTCGGTTGGTAGAAGCCACGGCGGCACGTCCTTGAGTGTCATAGGATCAGGATGTAAGCGCCACTATTAAAGGTTAGTTTATGATTAATAGAAGCAATAACAAATACGAACCCTCATAAGTCGGTAGGCAAAGAAATAAACGCCAAACAAAGTCTCCACACTGGCCATCTCGAACCCCTTGAGGAAGGAGGTAAGAAAGCATGTGACAGCGTTGTCACCGTACGAGTGAAGCGTCATATTAGGCAACGAAGGGTTCCTAGGCAGGGATCGCGCATGAAGAGGATCCTGGGGAAACGCTGCATGGGTTTCGTACAGGATGGCGAAACTGCGGTACTCGAGACAGTCGGACTGAGAGTGATGTTGCACTCCGCATCGACAATCCACGTGCGATGGCGTGGGAAATAAGCTTGACATGACCTCGGGAGGTGGCATCTGGATCTGGATCTCAGGGTCGGGATGAGGCGCTTGTGCTGGTCTGCCCGTGCCAGTGCCTGTGCCGTTTGATGTTGCAGATCGCGTTGCGGGGAAGTCCGGGGTCTCGGTGCTAGTATCCATCTCATACGCTTCACCGGGGGGTTGACCTGTTGAAAACAAATTCCCGGCCTGTCTTTGACTCTGAGCTGTTGACCTTTGCTGTTGCTGTTGTTGTGAAGCCATCATTTCAGCGCCCAACTGAGGTAACGTCCGCAACTGCGCAGAAACAGTATCCAGATTTTTTCGAATCTGCGCAATATCCGATTCCATCCTCTCCATTCTCAGTTTATGCTCCTGGCGATTCTCTCTGTGCTTGACGCGGTCGGCCAGTCGCTTCTGGCTCATCTGAGCCTCTGTGCGGACCCGTCGCTTGGACGAGCCGCTAGGTGGAGACGCAGACATAGAAACTGTGGCTCGTTGTCTTAAAAAGGGAGGTGAAATAAAAGAGTTTTGTTTGGGTCCTTGAATCCACTTGTTCTGAGCGAGGGTTTGAGTTGTGAGTTGATTGAGTTGAGATTCAAAGTGAGAAAGGGGGCGCGTCGACGTCGACCAGTTAAATAAAAACTGAAAGGTTCTGGACCATGACAGTAACAGGGGTTGACAGACAGAGTATAACTGAGGCCCCTCGTGTCTAGACTTGGCAATCTATTCTGAGGTTAGAGTGATGGATGTGAAATCGACACTAGGTAGATTAGGTTGTAGGCATGATAGATGTAGGTAGACCACCTAAAGCACAGTCAATGGTAGAGAAAAAAAGGAATGAGAAAGCGTTGAATTTCTCTTGGCTGTGTGAGTTTCTGCCACGACCGACGGGAGAGCCGAAACGCGGGGTAAAGGCCGAGATGAGCACTCACTCTTTTCCTCTTCTGTTCTAGTTCTACAAGGATTAAAAGAGTTTCTGTTGGGAAACCGTTTTGTTGATTTAAATGTTAAGAGTATGATTGGTCAGCTAAGATCAGGAACTTGTAACAATTGACACTCATAAGCAGATGACAGTTTAGAATCAATATAGCCGGTTTGAGACTATGTATGTATGTATGTATGTATGCTCTGTATTATCCGTGCCAAATAAGGGTTGTGAGAAACTAACCCAACAAGGTAGCCTGATGACAACCCGCACATCCTGGTCACTGCAATCGATAAGGGTCCAGTCCAGAGTCCAGACGAATGCATCATTCTCCTGCATCAAGTTCAAACCAACTGGAGTCTGAAACTAAAACGAGACCATCATTTTAGTACTCTATTTAAAGTTCTGTCCGTCACTATAAGACAAACAAGGTTTCGAAACAGTCTTGTAACGTCATAGTTCGTCTGATAGTCAAGACATAAAACAGAAAAAGCAAATGTCAAACTCGTTTCAAAAAGCAAATCTGCAGGATGGGCTTAAAGTTCTGCAACTATTATCAAAATAGGAACTGGTTGTAATCAAATAGCTCTAACCCTATTCGTCAGTCCGTCGCTTCGGGCTTCTGTCCATACACAACGATACTAAACCAAGATTAGTAAGACAAGACCTCAAACTCTGCTACTATACAACTCACATAGGAAGATAAGCATGAATCTTAGGATCCCTAAGTTGCTTCCTCACCTCGGCACAAAACAACAATGTCTCCTCTTTGGTCCACTTTAACGCCCTGGTGAACAGCCCCAAGGTCAACCCTTCGAGCCCTCCATCCAAGTTCGCAAAGCACCAAGCTCCCATCTCTTTGTAGTAAGGATCCTTGGGCCATGCGCTAAGCGGCCACTTGAAATGATGCTCTTTGATATTGATGAACCCAGCCTTTTGCATCATCGCTTTGTAGTGTCGGGGTGCTTCGGCGGAGCGGTTGAGGATCTTGCTGCCCTCGCAGAAGTAAGTGCCTAATTTGAAGAGTTCGTGATGAGGTTTGAGGGTGCCATCGTCAGATTTGTAGGGGGCGACGATGTCTTGCATTTCGAGCCATCCGCCTGGTTCGAGGGCGCTGGACAATAGTTAGTATTGAGCTATTTGATCTTTAAAGTCATGGACGGTATACTTGTATGCTTTCGAAATGTAGGAGTCGTAGTCTTCAAAACTACCTGCCATAACACGACTAAAGATGAAGTCAAATGGCTTCGTCCAAGTCCAGTCTTTCTCTAGATCGTCAACTTCAAAGGTACAGTTGACGGGGACCCTAACCATCTGTCAGTACTTGGCCAGAAAGGTGATCGGAAAACCTACATGCTCGGCTGAGTTGGACTCAAGTCGACACCGATGACCTATGAAATCAACAACCTGATTCAAAATGAAGCAGAACAACATACCTCTGACTCATGAAACGCATCGGCTTCGGACAGAGTTAGTCGGAATACAAATTGTTGCTTCTCGGACTCACCATATTCAATAGCCCAACACCCAGTCCCGGTACCCAAATCAAGCACTCGCTTCGCAGGCTCGTTGCCCTTGGGACACAGCGCAAGACTTCCACGCAGCGTCAGTAGCCAGATGTTATGCTGGATCTCTTCATGGTCATTAGTAGAACATCTAATGGACTGCCTTGAATAATCTTACCCAGTCGCTCATTCTCACGTTGATCGTTCGGATAAACGTATTCTGTCATATGTCAGGTTCAGATCACGCAACTTTCTGAATGCTACCTACTTCCGGCGCTCATGGAATGATAAGTTCGACCATTTTCGATCTGATGCTGAAGAATACTCGACCGCAGGGATGCAACAGAATTGGTAAGTGGCTGGCCGGAGTAAGTTGAAGTATCAGTTGAAGAATCACCAGATAACCTAAACTCACCTGAGAAATGGTAGAGTCTCCGTCTGAGAAGGTATCAGCATGCTTTCAATAGTCAGTACACACCCCTCTAAGATACTTGGTTTTCTAATACTCACGATAATCTCACCCTCTGGGGCAACACTCTGGTTTTCGGAAGCCATCCTGAAAAAGAAAAACTGAAGATTAACTTTCCACTGTCGAAAAACTTCTCAACCCCTCACTTTAAATGTCAAGTCAAGTGTCATTTTTTGTTGGTAACTCCCTGCAATGCCCGCGTAACCGAACATGCACTTGCTAGGATACTGTGGTGTCTTTGACAGTCTCGATCGATATCCCTGTTTCTTCGTAAAATGTAACCAACGTGCATGATTACGACAACCAACATATCATTTGTCAAATATGACCTCCATAATTAAGAAGAAACTTCGGCCTGGTAGTATGTCTTTCAAAAATATCATGTTGATTCTTTTCATACATGGGATGGGTAAATAGGGTATATCTCTTTTCTCACTCTTAGTCAAATATGCCCCTTTCTCAGCTCTCAAAGTAGGTCACAATACAGAAAAGCTAGTATAATCAGCATCAAGGCCTCGTTGGCTAATCAAGTCCATTACTTGCTCAAGAACCCTTCGAAGGGACTTTGCAATTTTGACAGCCTCTTCATCGCCCGTTCCTCTTATTTTGAACCTTTGAGCTCCATTGAAAGTCAAAAGCACTTTGTATTCAGCGGGAAGACATTTTTTTGCTGATGCAAGAGGAAGAACCGCCAAAGTTGTACTCAGAGGGGCGACTGTCGGAATAGAAGGTTGAGCCTTGAACAGCCTTCCTGGAACTTCCTCATAGGGGGATGAGCCAATCGTCATGGTTGGCGATATCAACTGCCAGAAGCCTTTCAATTTGTAGCCTTTGACAAAGGGGTGTTGTCCTGCGCTTAGTCCGTCAGGAAGAGAGCCAGCCAAGCTAGTTCATGACCTTCTTCAGCTGATATGGCTATTGGATATTTCCCTAAACCACGTCTGACCCACGACCTGATGACCGTGATGACGAGCTTTACTCCGAGTTGAACGACGGTGGCAGACCAATGCAGAGCGCGAAAGCCGACGAATTGGATGATGTATCCGGTTACCGCTAACAAGGCTGAGCAGGTAGCAAGGAACCTAACAACTCTTGTTTAGCCTTTTCAATTTTAAAGAGCTGGTGGACTTACCTGTAATCCTTATCGACTCGACGAGAGACTCTGACTGTCTGGCTTCCATTGACATCCCCATTAAAGATGGCGTAAGCTGGGAAATGTTGGTCCCCAACCGTCCTTGCGCTTTGAAACCAGAAAACCCTCGCACCCCTCCCCTTTCCCTTACTAGATACATAGAACTCATGTTCCTCAGTGGTACCTTCAATGACCCGCCCACAGAGCATGGTCCCCAGTATCAGACATATTGTTCCAACGCAAAAGCAGGGATACGCGTAGGCGTCAGGAGGATTATCGTCTGTCATCCATTCCCACCAAAAGGTGATAAGTGCTGGGAAAAGCAGTGCCACAGATTGGAGCACGATACTCAGAGCGGCCCATAACCATAATTCCCACTCTGGTACCACAGTCTGAGGCACGTTGAGTGTGAGACTCGGGGCGTTGTCGTTGATGATGCTGCACAGTTTAGAGGGTAGGTCACCATTTAGATCGCCGCGTTTTTCATCTCGAAAGAATAGCAACTTATTATCCCTGGTAATGTCGTAGATCTTTCCATCCTCTATAGCGACGAGTATCTGCATTTCTTGTGAATCTCCTATCAAACGGACAATTTGTTGACCACTCCACATCTCGCAGACGTCCCCCGAAGTGGATGACAACAGTTCTTGTTTGGCCACTGAATGGCTTTCTCGTGCTCTTCAGCCTTGAACTTAGTATTTTGCCAGACTGGCCTTGTGAGTAACTAACCTTCCAATGAGTGCCTTGAGTCTCTTGTCACCCCCAACGCGTATGGCACTGACTATGATGGTGATTACACCCAGGGGCCCATTGCCAATAAGATATTATCGGCCCATCCAATACTCATGCTTAGGAACTGGATTGCCACCTTCTCACCGAACAAAGTGAGCAGCGGCGCAAGGTCACTGAAAAGATTATTGGAGAAGTCATCGTCGAATTCAGGCGTTCTCGCAATTCGACAGTTGGGTCAGGGCAGATGAAAGTTATCGTAATGCTATTCAAGTGAAATAGCCTGTCTCTTATCGTAAACAGAATTTGCATGGACAAAGGAAAGCTGTGAAGATGATGCTAAGCTACAGCCTGATCAGACGACGTCCATGAGGAGGAAGTGCCTGAGGCCTCTATAGTTGTGCTTACATAGTACCTAGCTATCATATAAGAACCATGAATGGAAATCCAGCAAATGGCTTATAGGTAATCCCAACTCACCACTTAAACTCGCCCCCAGTCACCTTCTCCGAAAACCTCCACAACTTCTCAGCCTCACTGCTCGAAACAGCAAGAGGTCTCGCTTTCTCGCTGATCTGACACTCAGCAAGATAAGTTCCATAATTCTCACTGCCTTCGTGACTCTCACCAACACCAACAGTCAACTTCGGGTCCAGCGCCGCAACAAGACCAGTCGAGGCTCCTGCGCCCACGGACTTGACAGCGTAGAGACCAGCTTCACAAAGTTTCGTCGCAGCTTCGATAGTCTCCTGGGGAAAGTTCCTTGCAAGTTCAGTAGTCATGATAACGCCTGGATGGGCAGCAACTGATAGAATTCCGTACTTTTCCAAGAGACGTTTGTTTGCGCCGATACTGAAGAGGACGTTGGCGACTTTGCTCCTGTCGTAGCCATCAAGCGGGATGTATGGCAAGTCCTCAGCATCGTTGTAGCCCCAGAGTTTGAAAACATCATAGATTGGCTGTTCATCTTGTGGGAGATCTTTGTTCTTCTTGTCAAAGTTCATGTCACTCCAGCGCATACTGGACGACATTGGAGATGCGGAAGTGATATTGACAATCCTGACAGACCCCCTCGGCTTGTCTTCTGCTGCCTTGATGAGCTTCGGCATCAGAAGATTGGTGAGCAACCAGTGTCCAAGATGATTGGTTGCAAGTTGCATCTCGATACCATCTTCGCTGAGTGTGCGTTTCTGGACACCCATTACAGCGGCGCTGTTGATGACGATATCAATGGTTGGGATATCGGACAGTTCTTCCGCTGCCTTCCGGACGGACTTCTGGCTGGACAGGTCGACCTCAAGAAAGCGGTACTTGACATCCGGGAATTCAGATTTGAGAGCATTGATACTGTCCTGGACTTTGGCCGGGCTGCGGCCTGCAAGAATGAGCAGAGCTGGTGCTCGTGTGGCCTTGAATTGGTTAGACAAGCATTTAATCGTAGTTGCTAGCGGTGTACTTACAAGTGCATGGGCAGTTGAGAATGCAATACCACCACGGTTTACACCAGTGATGAGAATAGTTTTGCCATGAATGCCATCAGGGAATGCCTTAGCGACATCGATGGCTTCGGTGTTGCTTCCAAATTCTGAGTGGGTTGTAGAAGCCATGTTGAATAGATGTCTTTGAGGAAAATTGTATGAAGACGTAGAGTCGTGTTGAGTAGTATAGATGTGTTTGTTTGATTGTTCTCATGTTTTGCGAGGAATTCACTCTTTTTATACCCAGATGATGTCTCCATGTGGATAGGTTCTTTGTATGCGTTCATGTATACAAGTCGATATTAACCAGTGAGAGACTTGCTACCCAATTGGGAAACTTAACTGAGCCGTAAGTCGGTGACAGAAGAAATATCCTCTAAGACTTGGGCTACTAAAAAAGAAAGAGCTTAAATGCCAGTCTAAGTAGACATAAAGTGACCAAATTATTTCGTCCCTCATGCTAAGGTGGCCAATTCTTCTCACACCCTGGCGAGCCGCAGTGCCGCCATCCTTTCATCTTGGCCAATGGGAGACTTGTTACTCGATGTGGTTAGAGCTCCTACGTAACCGTGATGAAGCTTCATTGGTTGAATCCTATTGAAGGACGACATCATATCAGGAGCAGGGAAAGCTTCGTCGGACTTAAGATGATTGTCAAGGGGTTGGCTCATAGATTGGTCAGAGCTCCATTGCTTAACTCCATTTCCACACTGCGCACTTTATCCCATAGCCTTTGTCCTGATTCATCATGTATCACGGTCATCCAGGGAAACTTCGCCAAGCAATCCCTCGCATCCCTCCATGTTACGATACCGATCCTTAGAGCTTCCTCGCGCAGTTTCGTGATTATCCACTCCTGCTCATCTCCCTTGGGGACAGATATACCTCCCAGCATCAGAAGCCAAAAGGCAAACTCCCCATCTGCCATTTGCAGAGCATTTCTGATAGAGGCCGCAATCAATCCCGGTTTGGCAAGACGACTTTGGTGATTGTTCCAGAACGTAGACATGAGTAATACCAATAGTCCAATATGATACGCAGAATCAATATCGTGTGTCAGCCTGGCCTCGTCCAATGTTATAAACGCCATAAGTCTGTAACAGACGGATACCAAGATTTCTTGAAATTCAATCACATCAAGAGGCTTTTTGTCGAGATGTTCATTGAACAAGCTGCAAACTCCCATTAGATCTGAAAACGCTTCTTCAAGTGTCTCTTCGAGTTGTGGTAATTGATAGTGTCGAGAACTCGGGGTGCTCTTCAACGTAAAGCCTCGTAATAATAAAATCCTCTGCATCTCGGCCATTCTATTACGATGAAAAAGAGGCTGACCGCCTTGTTGCAAAGTAAACAGAATGTCAGTGCTTTTAAAAGTCAGTACGAAGCTCACTCGCATGACTGATTTCCAGAAGTCTACGTACCGGCAAATCTTGGTAGCCACAGCATCATCTTCTATCTTGTCCAACCCCCCACGAAGATCAACAATCTTCTTCATGCCCTTCACATGAGCCTCAGCGTCAGTATAGTGCCCCGCTACTTGCTCATGGTTGATAAGAGCCATCACAATAGAGAGCGTCCCATCAGACAAAGCATCACTACTGTTGAGGCGTTTTGCTAGTGTGTCAAGGGTTTGGGATAGGCAGGATAGGGATTTCGGACAGCCGTAGCCTGCGCCGAGGTATGTTTCGTTTGATGATTGAATTAGAGCTAATGAGCACTCATATGCTGAAATTGTTAATATATGTCTAGTGGATGCTTTATAAGAGAGCTTCATACCAGGCTTGCTGAGAAACATAATTTCTAGCCACCGCATCTTGTACTGCTCGATATCAAACCCCATCTGAGTCGGATATATTTGGTTAATTGTCAAGGTGAAAACTAAATTTGTCGTATTAGCCAATACCATACACTCGATGATTATTATAGCTCACAATCATGAATAGCTGTGCCAGCAACCTTAGTCATCGGTACAGGAAACGGAAAGGTGAGAAATTGAGTGCCGATAGGTCGTGCTATCCTCTCCATGGCGTGATATCGGACGACCTGGTTGGCCTTTGACGGTCGGTGGAAAGTTTTGCCTGCATTTTTTCCTTTCATTACATGGCGTCGCATAAGTTTCTTTGAAGTTCTATCGGCTTGTAAGCCGTCTACAAAGAAGAACGTCTGTTGCATCCTGCCGTTGATAGTATGCGAAAAGGAGTTTGGTGTGGTGATGTCAGCGTAAGCAGCTGCAGCCTCTTTGTTGGTTGAAGCCTGCTTATTAATCCGGAATCAACTCCTATCACCAACTTCACAATATTCAAAGATCATAGTATGCTTGAATGATAATATGTATTATGTTCATCTCGTAACTCATACTTTTGTACGTATTCTAAAGAACCGGTCCACTAATAGGAACCTCATCAAACGCTCAACTTCTCGTCATCAACTCATAATACAGGTATAATTAATTGTACATCGAATCTCCTTAAACCTCAACAGCACCGCAAGGGCCACCGTGAGCGTGGGTGTGAGCGCTGGTGCGCTTAAAGATTTGAGCATGATCGGCATCACGTCGGCGGGTAAGGTGGTTAACCGCGGGAATACCCTTGAAGCTCTTGGCGTACTTGGCAACAGAGTTGGCAATAGCCTGTGTGTTGACGAGGAAAGCCTCCTTGTTAAGGTTGTTGATATCGTCACCGGCCTTGTGGTAGTTGATGTCGTAAGCGACACCAGCCTCACCACCGAACTTCTTGGCCTCCTCCTCAGTCTTGAGCTGCTCGGCACCGGTGAAGAGACCACCGGAGGGAATACCGTTCTCAATGAAAGCGGCGTAGTCAGAGCGGCCGCTGAACTCGGAGGGGACGGATTGAAGACGCTTGGTCTTGAAGAACTTCTCAAAGTCCTTCTCGATGGCGTCAGAACCAGCAGGACCGGTTAGGTTGAAGGCATCACCATCACCGTCGTAGATACCGTAGACGTAGTTGGGGCTGGCAATCATGTCGAAGTTGAGGTAGGCACGGATCTTGGCGATCTCGGTGTCGGAGCTGTTGATGCTCTTCATGTAGGCGTAGGATCCGAGAAGACCGAACTCCTCAGCAGACCAGAAACCGAAGCGGACGGCGTTCTTGACGCGGTACTTGGTAAGAGCCTTGGCAACGTTGAGGATACCAATGATACCAGAGCCATCGTCGTTGATACCGGGACCAGCAGCAACGGAGTCGGAGTGGCCTCCAACGACGAGGACATTGTCGTGGTCACCCTCCTTGGTCTCAGCAATGACGTTGAAGGTAACACGGTTCTCGACGGTAGCGTCAACGGTAAGGTCAACGTTGACCTCACCAGCCTTGGTCTTGGCAAGGATAGCCTCACCATTCTCCTGGCTGATACCGACAATGGGAGCAAAGTCACCGAAAGGCTCACCCAGAGTACCGCTCAGCTCACCAGCGACGTTGTTGTAGACGATGACAGCGGCAGCACCGGCAGTCTTACCGTTGGAAGACTTGGCGGAGAAAGCACATTCTCCACGCTTGACAAGGACGACGTTGCCCTTGGACTCAGCGGGGAAGTCGCTGGCCTCACAACCAAGGTTGGAGGCAACGACAAGAGGACCAGAAGCCTCACCAGCGGGGGTGTAGGTCATGATGGAGGCAGCGATGTCAGCGCCATCGACCTTGAGGGCGGCAGTACCGGCAGAGTACAGCTCAGTAAAGGGCTGCTTCTTGACGTCGTAGTAGTTCATGGCCTTGAGGGTGTTGTAGAGGTAGTCGACGGTGGCGTTGTGGCCCTTGCCTCCAAAGACGCGGGTGTCGTCGTTGGCATCGGCAATGTCCTGGAGCTTCTGGGCACCGGCCATGAGACCCTTCAAGGTGATGTCCTTCTGGAGCTTGAGCTCGTTGACGAGAGGCTTCTTAGTGGAAGCGGTGGCAAGGCCAGCCAGGGCGAGGACGGTAGAGTACTTCATCTTGAATGTGAGACGACGGAAGAGAGTAGAGGAGTGAAGAGGTGAGGTGAGAAGGGGATTGTTGAGGGTGGAAATCGATTGATATTTATATGTTGCAGATCGTCATCTATCTGCCATATTGTTTGCCTATCTCTGTTGCTGGGCGAGTAGCATCGCATACCAATACCAAGCCTTGTACTGTAGTCAGTGCAACAGTCCAAGTCAAGGTCAAGACCTTGTCTACCTAGGCAAAAAAGGCTATGCTGTTTATTGATAGGATGAAGTTGTTGAACTGCACGGCACTTCTGCATAGCACAAATGTAGATTGCACCAATTAGCTCTTTCCTCCGATCACGGCGCTGATCCAAAAGAGGCAGTTCCAGGGATGGAAATGGCGATCGAATCTTGGCGTCCGTTCTCTTTCCCCGCAGGAACTGCCTGTTCCAGGATCTAGCGCCGACTCAAATCACACCTCACTTGGGAACTTTTGGAGGTTGTTCTTGCCCGCTGGTTAATCTTGCACTAACTATGTTGATAACGGCAGGTCGCAGGGATAATGATTACTTGGCGGGGCTTTTGATAGCACGCGATTGACTAGGCATTAAGAGTAATAATAAGCATCATTCAAGCTTATTCGTCCTTCCCGAGATAGACCACCTCGACTCTGTATCTTTGTCGCCACTAAGGATATTCCATCTCATGATCGAGGCTGGGCAAAATGCTCCGCTCTTTTTAGTCTTTCCTATCAAATTGTCTGGTCTACCTCGGCCAACTCTTTGTCAAGTCCCCTGCCCCATCTAGATAGGTAGAGAGGAGACTCACCGGTTCTTTTGTACGAGCCTTGTCCGGGGTAAAAACAAGGTTAGCCCCCGCCGATAGATAAGAACCTTGCATTCAATTGAGTTGTGCCACTCAGCCAAACGTTATATCCGTTACCGTATCCGTATCTGTAGTTGATTTCCGTTCTGTGGCTTTTCTTGACGATGATCTTGTCCTACTATGAAAGAAACATTTGCGGGCTTCACCGATCGAGCGTTGCATTCGCTGCACCTGTCACGGTTTGTAGCAATGATCTTCTCTATTGTACATGAGTAGTTCCTCGCGGCGACATGTGCTGTAACCCAGCCTTGTGAGGCGAATTGATTCTGAGCGCGGATGTGGGAACGAGTTGGGACAAAATCTGGATCATACTCTGCAGTTAGCCACCTACTGCTCGCATTGACATTTGCTTGGCTGGTTCAGTTAATGGCAAATTATACATATTACCAAGAAACGGAATGAAGGGATGGTGGGACGGAAGATAGCCGGTGTCGTTCCGTCCGTCTATCGTGTGCGTTGCATGGGATCTACCTGCCAGACAAACATTAGTCTCCCGGCGTTACATCAAGGAATACGGATGAAGACAGTTTCTTGGCAAACGCCAACGTCTCACCGTGCATTGTGGTAATTAAACTTAAACTCTACCACCGACTGTTTCGAGCTGCGGTGAAGACCAATGGGAGTTGCTTGGAGTAAACTCTGTTTTTCATTCTTCAGTGCATCGAGCTTCGTTGCCAGACAAATCATGTGAAGATCTTGAGGGATATAATCCTAGTGACATTTATCAGTCAATAAAACCTCGAATCTTCGCCGAGGAATATTTGTACCTTTCGTACGACCTTCTAGAAGTTTACATCCTTCAGACTTGTCTCTCGACTCTAGAGAGAATTCAAGCTTGGATCGGGTTTCTTTACTTAATTATTGTAGCATGTTTCCAAGGCTTGTTTGTATTTATTACTAGCAATGTCTATCTGTTTTTTACCTGGATCTATCTCACTTACTATTTCTTCTTCGAGTCATATGCTGCGCTGACCATATTTGAGCCTATCGTTGTAAGAGCTCATGTGGTGACAAACATATGTAAGCAGTGTAGTAAGCTGCAACTAATCAATACACTGGGCACAAGAGCGAATGAAATTTGAATATGTATGAAGGCAAGGGCGTGATGTCGTGAGGGGTTGGATTGATAATGCAAATTCTGTATAAATACCAAGACATTCTTCGAACCCCAAGCCAACTTATCTCTACCAACGTTCTAACTCGAATGCGAGATTGTTCATTATCAACCATTCAATATAGTGGCTCAGACCCTTTCACAAGTCAACAATGACATCCCATAGCGCGTCCAGCAATTCCAAAGCCGAAGAGTACAAGGCTCTGTACCAAGCATACCTCGAACGTTGCAACGCACACGACTTTGAAGGCATGAAAACCTTTTACAGATCTCCATTAAATGTCATGGATAAACCTCTAGATCCAGACGACGTGGTCGCCCAGTTTAAGCCTTTGGTGGTAGCGTTCCCTGATTGGAAATGGCATCTGCGACATTTGACTATCGAGGGTGATTATCTTTCACTACACTTCAATATCACAGGAACGCATCAAGGAGAGTTTCGAGGATATCAGCCAACTGGAAGAAAGGTGGAAACTACTGAGTTTACGCTGTATCATGTTGTTGACGGGAAGTTTGCCGAGGTTTGGGATTTGATTGACTTTGAGGCATTGGTTGAGCAGATCAAGTAGCAATCTCTTAATAACTACTCTTTTTCGCCATTAAGAATGTGAAACAATAACTATTACTATTGACAGCCGCTCACAATCAATGGAGTCTTACAATCATGTGGAAGTGTTCGGCTCAAGGTGGGATGATGCTTATCGATAAGCGCCCCTCACCGAAGCTCACCGTGAAATTGTCGATAGCAATCGGCCCACCTCCAACGGCTCTTCCACAATGCCTCAATTGACTCAGACATAGTTCTCCATTCGCCGTCATGGTGCTCCCTCTTGCTCGCTGCCGCGCTTCATTGCGCTCTGGAGCATGCGCAAGACCATTAGCATTGCTTCGCACACAACAATGCCTCCCTCGAGCTCGAAGCTTCACCCACAGCTCAATTGTCGCATCCCAAGCGGCACGTAGCGACATCCTCAGTGCCTGGGACAAATGTACGAACACCTTTGGTGGAAGCTTGGGGTTTGAGCTGACATGCGCTAGATAGCAATTCCGACATCCCCCTCGATCTCGAAAATAGTGATAAATGCGTCGGCTTCTTGAGTAAACGAAGAGTAATTCACAAGCAACTCTCCTTCGCAGACCTTACTACACCATCCGGCGAAACCATCCAGATCTGCTCCGACGCAAAGAAAGACCCCGAAGCGCACGCTCTCTTTACCCAAATCCCTCCATACAGTCCCGTCGTTGTCAGCACCAGTGGCAAAGCCGACGATCCATCCTCCGACAAGTCCTCCAAACCTACCGTCTACCTAAAAGACATTCGAGCTCTAAACACAGTCCCTCAGAACCTCATTGTCACACCCGAAGTTCAATTCCCCCCGAAGAAGCGCCATTACCAGATCCGATTCCACCAAGAGCTACAAGAGAGACTCAAGTTCCGATCATGGTTGAAGGGACAATTGACAAAGGGCTTGCAAGAGAAGGGATTCACAGATATCGAGACTCCAACGCTGTTCAAGTCAACGCCTGAAGGTGCGAGGGAGTTCTTGGTTCCTACTCGCCAGCGTGGAAAGGCATATGCGCTCAATCAGAGTCCTCAGCAGTATAAGCAGACACTTATGGCTGGTGGTGTCTCGCGATATATGCAGTGGGCGCGATGCTTCCGTGATGAAGACAGTCGTGCGGATCGTCAGCCTGAGTTTACACAACTGGATATGGAGTGGTCATTCGCTGGTGCACCAAAGGTCAGACAAGACGTGAATGACATAATATTGGCCGCTCTCGAGTCGCTACGACCGGCGCATAGCTACCAAGAGATCCGCGGGGAGCGGATTCCTGTGCTATCTGAGATTCCTGAAGGTACTCGTCCAGCGGATGAGCCTGTTGCACACACATTTACGACACTCAAATTCCAAGATTGCATATCCTCATATGGAAGCGACAAGCCAGATTTGCGCATCCCTAATAAGGTACGTTCTTACATCACCATCCCAGTACTCAAGCTAACAATGTCAAGGTCCACGCGCTACCAGATCTTGAACCATATAGACAATTCGTCAGCATGATCACACATCTCGAAGACCCCTTAGTAGAGGCCTTCACTTTCCCCATCTCCACAGAAGACCCTAATGAAGCCCGTAAGCTGGTCACAAAGTTTATGGATAGCTTACCGAGCGCACTGGCCGACAACCCCGATGGAAAGCCTCAAATCCTCGTATGCGACAGAAAAGCACCTCTACAGGGCTTTTCCTCGCTAGGATTCGAGGCCCAGGACGTTCTCGATCTTGTATCAGAGGGCGAAGATATCGAGCAAGGTGACCTGGTCGTCTTCCAAGCACGTGAGAAACCTCAAGGCCAGTACTGCTCTGGCTCTACAAAGATAGGTGACCTGCGCATCGCACTATGGAAGTTCCTCGTTGAAGAAGGATACATGAAGAAACCTCGTCTCGGTGACCCGGGCTCGCTGCAGTTCGTCTGGGTAACAGACTTCCCCATGTTCAAGCCCACTGAAAAGGGCGAACCAGGTCAAGAAGGCGCCGCAGGCATTGCAGCATCACACCATCCCTTCACCGCCCCTCTCTCCAAATCCGACCTAGAACTTCTCTTCACCGACCCTCTCCAAGCCAAGAGCGCAGCCTACGACCTCGTTCTCAACGGCGTAGAAGTCGGCGGCGGCAGCGAACGTATCCACATCGCATCGGTGCAGAAGTTCATCATGAGCGACGTCCTCCAGATGACGGATAAAAGAATTGGGGATTTTGCCCACTTGTTTGAGGCGCTGGAATCTGGATGTCCGCCGCATGCTGGGTTTGCTCTGGGCTTTGATCGGCTTGTGGCGCTTTTGACGGATACGGCGACTGTAAGGGATGTTATGGCGTTTCCCAAGACGATGAAGGGCGAGGATCCGTTTGTTAAGTCGCCGAGCAAATTGACGGATGAGCAGCTTGAGCCTTACGGGCTGCAGTTGCGTAAGAAGGCGGGTGAATGATGCAGCTTCAATCACTGCGCTTCATGAAAAGTACGAATAGAACAATTGCTTCAAACCCCTTTGCATTTGGCCTGGATAGCTTAGCTTCAATAGTGTTCCAGCTGTATCATAGAAACATGTATTATATGTACAACACCTTACAATATACAAAGAGATTAGACATCAATCGTATCACACGGTCGTATTAACTTGCACTTCACAAACTTGGTCACGATGAGAGATTTTGAATAGTTGGCATGAATTTTCATTGATATCCTAGCTGGTCATGATTCAGCGTCATTATCCCTTCCCCTATCCGAGCCAGGTCCGCACACAGTGTATGTGATGCTATTCTCTATGCCCTAGGGTCCCCAAACTCCGATGTGTTTTGTAAAGAAGTGTACATGCTGCGTAAGGTATCTCGGTGCGTTGATCGAAAAAGAAGCACAATAAACAGAAGGTCGTTTAGATGAGGAAGAAGCCGAAGGCGGTGGCACCGATGGCAGCCAACATGGCGACGGCACCGGACTGACCACTGAGGGCAGAGGCAGCGTTGTCATTGTCATCGGCGGCAGCAGAGGCGCTGGCGGAAGCCCCGCTGATGGCGCCCTCAATGCGAGTGCTGGCGGCGTCGAGCTTGGTGCCGATGTAGTCGCCGGCGCTGTTGTAGTTGGACTGAACCCAGCTCTTGGCGTCACCGCCGTGCTCAGAAGCCCACTGCTTGACTTCGTTTCCGTTGCTCTTGGCCCATTCTTCAATGTCGGTGACCTTGCCACCAGCCTTGCTCTCAGCCCAGTCCTTGATATCGTCGGGGAGGTCGCGAGGCAGGACAGCGCGGGCGGTGACCTGAGGGGCAGCCTGCTCAGCGGCGACGAGGCCGGCAGCAGCGACAATAGCGACCTTGGTGAAAAGCATTGTGGTTGGTTTGTTTTGAGGTAGTAGGTTTGTTTGTAGAAGGTAGTGTTGATGAATGTGAGATGAGAATGTAGAGTTGTGTTGATGGTTGATGAAGAATGAAGAATGTAGCAGGAACAGAAAGATGTTAGAAGTGGCAGCTCCTTCCCTTGATATAGGTTTCTTTGTTTCCCCTTGTACGCCTAAGCTCAGGCCATTGCCTCAGCTGCTGGGCTACTATTTCCCGCCTTCTCCTGTCATTTACTGTAGCTCAGGTAGCTAGGCCCTGCATAAAATGCCACGGCTGAACTGCGTCATGTTCCACCACTGAACCCCTGTTTTCAACTGTCATTCAACCAACCAGAGCATCACAATCTCCTCCCCCTGCGTAGATCTAACCCCGTTCCAAGGCCTGCGCCTCTGGTATGTCATCACCAGCCGCGATTCTTGCCATCAGGTGCGTTGCCCCAGACCCACCATTTCCTCATTTTCGGTTTCAGCGATAGTTTGTGGCGATGTCATTCCAGTTTTCTGTGCCTGGATTAAGCTTGTTTTGGGTTCCTTTCAATGGGGAGTTGCTATTTCCAGTAACAACAGTCGTGGCCAGCCATACGCTACTATACAGCGTCAGTTGTATGTCAGCCAAGTCATTTCCATCTTTTCTCTCTGCCGACTTCCCACCTTGTCGATCGCGATGTTAAAGTTGAATAGAGAGTACCCATGTGGGTTCTGACTCAGACGTTTAATTGGAAACACTTTACCCCAGACTTTAAAGTTTTCTGTAGATTGGGCGAGGATCAAGGAAGGAGGCCGCCAGTATGACCTACCTAAGCTCCTTTTACAAGTTTGTTTACGCTGTCACAGTGATGATAGAGGCAAATAACGCGGCCGCAGCAGGATCATTGCCATTTTCGGATTATTTGCGTATTCTTGTGCCGCGTGTTTGCGTGGCACAGTCCGCACTAACTACGTGGTCTAGGCCTCACAAGCCACGGGTAGCCATTTTCGATATCCGCGAATGTGCAATATGTTAAAGGAAAAGAAACAGGCTGCCTTTAGTCATTATCCTTTGTAAAACTCCTTTCCTAAGCTCCCTCAAATCATCAATCATCGTTTCTAGTAGTCCTGCCATCCATTTTCGTAGCTCTCTTTCCGTGCGCTCGTCTTAAATCGCTTTTCATCGCCTTGTTCCCACACGCTGAGTCAACCGAGCCGGCACACTGTGAGTCCGAGATCCTGGGTGCTTTCTTTTTACATGTCGCTTCATGTTTGTTTTCCTTGTAAAAAATTCGTCGCAAACGTCGCATGGGATCCTTTTCCTGGAAATTTCAGTTAATCGCCATGCCATGTTAACTGCTATAGGGTAGGACTCACGTGTTTTGCAGGCGAAGTTTTCTGCTGTGCGTTGAGGCGGTGCGACTTTCAGCTTTGTCCACAACTGCACAGACAGATTGGGAGAAGCTCGGAAAGAAAGAATCGCTGGGAAGTATTTCCTGTTCATCGTGAGACAAGCCTTCTACCTCGTGAAGTAGTCGGCGACTTGTGGACATACATTTCCAAGCAACAGCATATAATGCCGCGCTTCATTCACGCTCTGCAGATAACCAAGGTTGACGAAGCTATCTATAACGGAGACTATCGCTTGGACGCGTGGGTCTTTGAAGGAGTCGTCGTTTCGTAAACATTGTATGTACAATGGCTCAACGCGATTCCCCAGTTCCGATTGAGTTGATTGGATCATCGCCCCACGGCTAGAAGGGCTAGAAAGGACGAATGTAAGTTCTCCGCAATCTTCTAGAAAATGGGTCAAGCTCCGGATGATTGGAGATCCCTGCAAATCCGGGGCTTGAGTGCCGGGAAGCTGTGTGGTGTCATCGACCGTGTGGCTGCAATTTTCTGTCTGGGTTGCGAATGGGGAATCGGCTGCCAGGAAAAATTCCATCGCATTGTTGAGATTCCAAAATGAGCCCAAGAAATCGTTCGCCACGTCATCGCACTGTTCTATAGGGATTGTACTTGGCCCCTCTTGGTCGCCTGGCTGCATGAAATGACTGTTATTTATCAATGTCGGAAGGGAACAAAACGCTTGACTAGTCAACTGCGGCTCCAAGCAGGCAGCCCTAAATAGATCTTCAAATAGCTGCCGATGTTCGTGGTTGGCGATTGTGTTTCTCCAAATCTCCAAGTGAGAGAAATCAAAGCTGATCTGGTTACCTGCGCAGTGGAGAATAATATGCGCCAAGGTGCAGAGGGCAAGTACCTCGCCCAAAGTAGTGGGAGGTGTATGCAACAAAGTATTCCGATAGCCGCTTATCGCAGACTCATAGAAACGCGTAGGATTGTTAAGAGAGTTGAGATCCTCGATATACAAACTTTGCTTTGCAGCTGCCAGACGCTGATGGCTCTCGTCTAGTCTGGCCCTGACAGTTCGAAGAAGCTCCCATTGGTTGGAGATTTGGGGATTAAAAGAGTGAGGATTGGAAAATTGGGCACTCGCTGTTGCGGTTGAGTCGAGATAGATGAGACCAGCAAGGAGGCCCTGTGCTCTCGGCAGTAGCAACGGCCAGCCTGGAAAGACTGGGTTTCGGGTTTCCATAGCAGGGATGTCAATAAAAAGACGAAGGGGGCGTGCATCGAAGAGATAGTTCTGTAGTGTATGTATGTGGTTGGGAAAAGGGAAGTGAAGTAGAGCTTATATACGAACTCAGAAACGACGAAGCTTGTAGGCACAGCTTTAGCCCCATCTGCTATCAAACTCACATCCCCATAAAAGGATACAAACTGACGTTTTGGCACTGTTAAGGAGATCTTTGATTGTGTCAGGGCCCATCTCTCTAGAATTCACAATTTCTTTTGTTCCAAGGTGATCAATCAGCTGTTGCCTTACCCCAAAGAATCCACTACAAAGAATCCACTAAAACGACTCCAATGCGTCATCTGCGCGGAAGAAAGAGGACACAGGGACCTGTAGCGAATCATTCCTACCTCTTTGTGCAACCCCCGCTTACATCCATACCTACCTTATGTCAGCTGGAGCTGGAGCTGGAGCTAAAGCGGGAGCTTGAACAACTCCAAGCAACTTTGACTGAATGAGTAAGTCTGGAGCTCAGTCTGGACTCCAGAGGAAGGCAGAGCTTGGGACAAAATAACAAAGTATATAATATAGATGGAGAAGGAGATAGAGAAAGAATTCATAATGTCATACTTTACCAATCCTTTATAAGTGTATTCCCATTTGTCCAGCAGCATGCCTACCGAAGAGCAACTTAGACAGATGCAGGAGGGAAAGGAAGATCAAGGTAGCATCATCATCATCCAGTATCACCACTGCGGTTCCACTGATAGTATATAGAACCTGTGATGCTACAGACATGGCTTTACGAACCTAAAGACATTACTTCCTCTACGGATGTCTGGTCGTCAGAACGGGCAATCGCCAAACCGAGACCCGAGACGAATGCTAACAAGCCATACCGGAAGAAGGCCAAGAAGAACGATGCAGCAAAGGCGGGATGAGGTGCAAAAAAGTTGAAATGTATTAGGGGGAAAGCTGTCATTGACGGGAAACTATGCCTCTAGCTTCCTGGACGTGTCGAAGGGACTCGAAGATACCATGGTAAAGACGTCAAGGGTTCTCAGGATATTTGCGACATGCTCAAGTTAACCAGTTATAATATTCATGAATATCGTTGCTTTGATGGTATGTCGCCCACAAAAAGTGTTTGCCCGCAGAAACGCCTTCATTGCCCCTTGTTGGCAATGATATAAAGTCACATGGAATTGCAGAAGTTCCAAAGTTCTATGCCTTACAACGCCTCCTCTTCGTAGGGGTTTTTCTTTCGCTATTGCTGTGTTGCAGATTTACATGCCTCTTCAAATTGTATGATCGATCGGTAGTGTAGTCGCATCTGTCGCATGAGAAGAGGTTTCTAATAATTGATCAGTAAAGACTTGTACGTAGGGTGTCAAGTAATGCGCAACGGACTTGGGAGCAGACTTCTGTGTCGTGGACACAGGCGGCGATGGACTTGCGTGGAAACCATGGACCCAATCACGGAACTCTCGATATGCCGTTCGATCGTCGAATAACAACTGACAATAGTTAGCGGAGTTTAATTATACGTCTTTAGCATCCCACGTACATTTCCTGCCAGTTCCATATAGAACTCGATATCCTCCCGGTCTTGTAGCAATCCTCGCTCGAAGAATGCTTCCGCAATGGCAACTATACCACGCGATACCAGATCGCGCTCGTTTTTTTGTGACGACAGTGGTTGAATGAAAGAGGTTTGTATTTGTGTCTTCCGTGGCAATCTCTCTTGGCACCAGGCAAGACACGATCGAAAGTCTTTTGATACCAGTCCGCGACCAGCAAGGTCATACCAGAAACATGCGTTTTCGTGGATAAACTGCACCACAGCTCTGAACACGGAGGTCTTCTGAAGCTGTGTTATTGTATCGGGCTCGTTTGCTGTCATTGAAGGCGATGGATTATGAGATTGACTGCTTCGCAGTTGTCTCGGTGAGTCATATGTACGAGGCGATTGCGCTGGGACCGAGGGTATGGCCGGTTCATTATTCTCAATCAAACCCATCTCAAAGTCGATAGGACAGAACGGGCCTGGGTCGAAACCTTGCCAGTGAGCCGGCGATAGAGTCGGGTAGGATTCTGGAGGACCAGACAGACCAAGAGAAAAGTCGCACTCGTCATGTGTCAACTGTGTGAGGTCCTGCGCATACATTGACAAGCTATCCCTTGCTCGTTGGGGGTCGAGGAGTGAAGGGTCTATTCCTTCGGAGTGGACATGTGAAGCTGGATGGGCCGAAGTGTTGTCCTCGCTGTGGTGAACATCGCTCTGGAAATTGTATCTCAATAATGACTGGTGGCCGAGGCTGGGATTAGTGAAAGTCGGCGAGGCGGGCGCCGTGTAGGTTGGAAGTACAGATGAGGGAGTTAAACCACGCCGTAAACTGGTCGCTAGTCTTTGAGACTGTTTCCCCATGCCGAAGTCCATGAAGTGAAGATGGTTTCGTGCTTCGGGCCAAAGATGTTCGGCAAGCAGCTTGAAAGCCTCCCGCTCGTCCTCCTTCTCCAACGCATCCAACCATAGACGAATGCCAGCAAGGATATCGCCTTCTGCTATACGATTTCTGGAGTGCAATAGACAAGAAACGACGTAGGATAAGCTGCAGAAAGCAAATATTTTGCAGAGGTCGTTTGGGACCAGCCCAGCCATCGTGTTTCGAAAAGCAATGGCGCCTGTTTGTCGGAGTCCTTTGGCATCTTGATAGTCGGCAAGAATATTGTTGATGGCGGGATTGTCCAAGTTGGCTACAACTTCGACAAAATGTTTCCAAAGAGTCGCCATTCCATCGCGAACGGTGCGGATGGAAGACCAGGCGATTTCGCGGGCACGAGCGTCATTGTGCATGGCGTAAGGCGGTGAGTCTGTTGCCTCGTTGGAGGAAGTCGCAGCGCATAATGCTTGAAGCTCCTGTGAAAGATCATCTCGAGGGCCTTTTGCACTTGTGCTTGTGCACTCAGTTGCATCAAGGTAGACGAAGCCAGCAAAAAGTCCATCGACTTCTGCCAAAGCCTTCTCGAGGTGTCCCTGCGCCCTTGCACCCCCGAGGCCAGTACGTGTCGCGCCGCCACTGACTGAGAACAGATCATTATAGCTTGAAAGGTATCCCATAACGGAGGATGTGCATGCGAAATGGGGGTTGTTGCCTTGTTCACTGTCGAATAATAAAGGCAAAGGTGGTTTGTATCAGCATATTGTGATGGTTCGCAAAATGCTCGAATTTATGCTAGATCTATTTGAGGCTCACTGTTGAGTTTGCTCTGACTTGTTTCCCTGTTGATGCTCATGAGCAAGACTCGGGGGCGGAACGTCCCTCCCGCGTAATTGAACAAAGATGCCTGGGCTTCTGCCGTTGGCCGTTGAAGGACAGAATGCCTTGGCACGTCATTTCACTAACCTTAACGAGAATGATCAGCAGGGCCAGACGTGTAAATTTCGTTTCAAAAAGCAATTATGGTTGCTCTGGAGCTGCTCATGAGTAAGTCGTGCCAAGAGCACTGCTCGCGAGCAACCCATGAGCAACTCACGAGCGAGACGTGAGCAGAAAGCGATAGTAAATAAACAATTAGACGTTTATATACCGAGAGAGGGGTTAAGACAAGAAATATCTTCCAAGGCTGTTATCCCATTGCCAAAGACCAATTCACAGTCAGCAACGACGCCACTTTCAAGTACAGCCCATGTATAATGCTGCGCCATACACTGCAAGCAGGAAAAGACAGCCCAAGCCAAGGCAACTTCCAATACCCAGGTGAGTCCAGCTAGTAAGACTTCCTTGACTGTCTAGCTGACAAGATACACAGTCATTAAATTGAACATGCTTCAGAGCTGGCTGGAAGAGCCGAACGACCTTGAGGTCTGGTCATCAGAACGGGCAATCTCATACCCGAAGCGACCTCACGCTGACAGCACAAAGGACGATCCTAAATTATGACGTACGGCAGTAAGATAATGTGGAAGGGGTTGATGATGGCGGATAACGATTTTACTTGATTCGTCGCCGTCAGGAAGTGTAGTAAGAATTGTCAATCGGCTTATGAGAGGATATAATGCTGTGTTGTGTACTTAGAGTGACTACGTTACTGACCGGGAAGAGGCCTCGGGTACGCACATACTGGATGCAGAACTTAGATCGTCGGGTTTTTTCTATTAGTTATAAAGTTGCTTTCATCCATGTTATTTATATAATTCCCACTCAATTCATACCCCGTTTCAAAGGGTGAGCCTCAGTGTTAAACACCCACTCATCCAAACTGATAACCTCCTCATCCGCAAAGATGAGGTAGAAGTACTTCAAAGTCTCCGCCATCCAGAAACTCTCCATATAGTCCTTAAGCTTGACCTCCTCAGCACCAACATCCTCCACGGTGGCAAACGCCTCCTTCGTCTCGGCAGCAGCGCGGATAGAAGTCCACATGTTCCACGCAATATCGCGGAACTCCTCCTTTCCGGTGATGCGGTAGAGGTAGAAGATGCTCTCGATGGTCTCGGGGCGGAGGAGGTAAGTTGAGTCTCTGGCGCGGAAACCCAGAGGCTTCTTGTGGGAGGATGGATTGAAGTCGCAGGGTTCGAGAGTTGGGCAGCGTTCGACGTGGACGATTTCGGGCATGAGACCTGTTGGATAGGCCGAGTAGGCTTTTGCGCATCCTCGGGCAAGTTTCTCTCCGATGACAACGTGGTCATCTCGTCCCAAAGCTCTTCCTCCAAGGGCGTACATGCCTCCTGCAAAACATGTGAGATGCTCGACATCTGTCTTTAATCGGACTTCTTTGCTTCGGGGAGCGATATCAGCTTCACCTAGCATAAGCACGTCCTCCTTCTCTGGCAACATCGGTCGGAACATCAAGTGCTTAATAGCAGCATCAGCAGCCTTGATATACATCTTCTCATACTTTGGTTCAATACCCTGCAGAAGAACGTGTTGCTTGATGAGATACTCATAAAGCGAGTCGCCATTAGCGCCCAAGCCAAACGTGTCGTCGGTAACTCGAAAACCGTCCTGCGCATTGATCTGAATCGGCCATAGTCCAGGAATTGAAGTCTCATTCTGTGTCCTTTCGAATGCACTGGTGATAAAGTCAATCGCATCGTAATACTTGGGGTTTCCCGTCTGCTGAGAAAGACGAGTAAACTCCATACTCATACTACCCAAACTAGCAGCACTCTGTCGCGGTTCAGGACGACCCCTTCCCTCCTTGAGATCTCTGAATTTGATAGTATGCGGTGGCATGTGTTCGGCGTTATCAAAAGTGCCATACAGCAAATCTCCTATCTCAATCGCCTTGGCCAGCAAGGTGCTCTCTCCACTGAGCTCATACGCTGAGAGTAAACCGCCAAGATGTCTGATGGTGGTTTCAAAAACATTGAATCCGTCACTAGTAGGCAAGTCCCAGTCCATGCGGGAAACATAGTCAACAGCCTTGTAAAACTCTCGCTTCATATCCATGAGCCATAGCGTGTCGAGGTTGTCGCAGATGGTAGCAGCCCACCCACCAAAGGTATCAGTACCTGTTAAGCTCAATGGCTTGAGTTCATCGCGTCCCCATGCGAACTTTTCGTATGAAGCCCACGTCTTTTGGAATGCTTGCTTGACCTCTTTCCGGCGCTGCTCCGCTGTTGCAAACTCTCGTTTTCTCAATTCGGGGTTTGAAAAGTCGTATTGGATCCGGGGTAGTTCGGTAGGCGACCCGCGCGGGGGTTTGACCAGCTTACTTGCATCCAATGGATGCCGCATTGTGTGTCTACTCCAGTCATAACTGCTGGGAATGAAACTGATTCTGGGAGAGCTGGGACTCGAGATTTGGTGGAAAAGACCATAAAATACTAGCGACGCAATGAGAAGTGAGAATATCGCCCTCGATGCGGTAAAAGGTAGAGCTACGCCCATGGTTACAAGACACAAAAAAGGGAAAGAAAATGGGCGAAATCAGGGTCAATCCAGGTCACCATCGAGACCGTCAAAAGAAGGACCCAATGCTGAAAGAACAAGAACATGAAAGGGGATCGGGGTCAAGTCAGATCTTATACGGGATCAAAGACACAGTCAGCAAGGATCCTAAGACAAGGAGTCAAACAGTTCCTGACTGCCCTGTATTAGTGTCGCTCCCCCACTCTGACACGCAAGCTTTCTAAGAATAACTAGACGATTAACGTGAGATCCGCAGACACTATGACATACTGAGTGGAGGGAGATGAGCGATCAGTCCATGCACGATTCTTGTATTACTTTAAAACACGAAGAGAAACAAAAGCTTAGACTGTTGCGCGAGACCGATTAAGATAAAAGTCTATCATCGTCTATCATCTCAAAAGAAGAACAGTTTGAAAGATATTGGCAATCTGTTTCATCAATCAGATTCACCAGCCCTGTATTGGCTTTCAGGGGTGCATTAGCTGTCGTGTGCACTGAAAAGCCAAACATCAGCGGGCTGACAAGCTGAAACCCCTGGCCAAGCCACCTGTTCAAGGAGATCATCGACTCGTAAGCCCTTCAAAGAATTAAGATGAGAAACAAGCTCGCCAAGTTGTTATTACTTCTTAGCGAAGTCCAAGAATAAGCCATGCGTTTTTAAGCTTGGCCTACCCGTTTATCGGCGGAACTGAATCTAGCTTCCGGTCGCGTGTTAAAGTCAACATCAAATGTGGCTGGTGTTTTTGGTTGCGCCACAATTTGACTTTGACTTACCGCCAAAAATTCAAAAATTCTGCCGCTTTTCCAAGCTCTGTTCAGACACCCATTAATTCTTCACCCAGCGCGGCTCCAGACATCTCGTCGCAACACAAACCACAACCGCCAAAATGTCGTCTATGCGAAATGCCGTCGCCCGGCGACCTCACCGTGAGCGAGCTCAACCTTTGGAGCGTAAGAGACTCGGTCTGCTTGAGAAGCACAAGGTTTGTTGAATCCCCCACCAATTAATCGCCAGCTTCTAACCCGTCGCAGGATTACACCCTTCGTGCTCAAGACTTCAACAAGAAGAAGAAGACACTCAAGAACCTCCAATCCAAGGCCGACGAGCGAAATGAGGATGAATTCTATTTTGGCATGATGTCCCGAAAGGGACCTGGTTCCAAACTCAAGGATGGCAAGAAATGGCAGGGCACAGTCGCAGGCGATCGAGGAAACAAGTCTTTGGACGTTGATACCGTGCGACTCCTCAAGACCCAGGATCTTGGCTATGTTCGAACCATGCGACAAGTTGTTTCGAAAGAAGTTGCCCAGTTGGAAGAGCAGGTAGTCCTCACCCGAGGATTCAACAAGCTGGACGAAGATGAGGAGGAAGAGGAAGACGATGGCAGCGACTCCGAATTCGACTTCGCCACCGCCCCTTCAAGACCCAAGGCCCCACGAAAGATTGTTTTTATGGACGACGAGCAAGAACGAGAAGAAATATTAGGGGACCGCCTGGATATGGACGATGAAGACGACGTCGAGAAGAAAGAGGATAGCAAGGACGAGGAGGAGCGCGCTAAATCCCTCCGCCGTCTCCGCAGTCAACTCGAAAACGCTCGTAAAAAGCTCAAGGTCCTCACAGACGCCGAGCACGAACTCGAGATCCAGCGCGCAAAGATGGCAAAGACGAAGACATCCGGAGGAACTACACGTAAAGGAAAGAAGATCATGATTCGAACAAGAAAGCGATAAAGGAGGAGCAACGAAGCAATCATCTGCAGTCTTTAAAAGTCGTCATTTCCTCGTGTTTAATTCGTTACGTTAACGGCTTCGCTTTGCACATTCAAGAAAAGCAAAGCTAATAGATACCCCCCTTCAAGAACGCCGTGGGTGTATGATTTTACATGATACAAAAAATATGAAAATACGTTAAAATCCCCGAACTTCCTTGCGCTCGATTAAGAAAATCCCATGCGTTCCGTTACATCATGATTCAGATTATCGCCGTTGATTAATACTTTGACCCGATGCACTTATAACATCCCTTGAATGCGAACCCGACGCATCGGAAGCTTATCGTTAATATCCAGATGAAGCACGCGAACAGACCCTTTACGATCTTGACTATCACGCGGAGCAAGAAGGGGAGCTTGTCCTCCTTTTCTTTCGGCTTGCCCTTGCCGAGACTCTCGTCTTGGCTTTCGACATCGATCTCGAAGGCTTCCATCTTGCGCTTCTTCTTTTCCTCACGCTTGCCCATCTTGCTGGAACGCTTTTCTTGCTTGGCGGTCAAGATCAGAGGTGGCGGTGGCTCAAAGGCTTCCATGATGGGGTTGTTCTTCTCGTCGGCTTGGGCGACGAGGAGAAGCGCTGTTACGGCTACGTCGACGATGAAGTAGGATTCGATCTTTGAGGCGATGCCTGTGTCGATTTCTAGCCAACCACTACCGGTGCCATCGCGGGTGAGCTTGGCGAGATGCTGGGGTGATTCATTATGCTCGAGGGTGTACTCAACGCGAGACCATGAGGGAGAGCGCTCGATGGTGACGCAGAAGGGTGTTGCGAGAGCGGGATGGACGAGGAAGTGGTGTGAACTATCCTCGTCCCACACAAGACGTGCGCATTCCCTCTCGGCTAGCATGACAGATGCGGGATCTTGCGATCTTTCAACAGCCATCTTGGTAGCCGGTGTGGGCATGAGAAGTGCAACGAGACCATCATTGGGAGGATGTCTCCTTGACTCTTCTTCCAGAGTCGTAGTAAGAGCTTCTTGCCAATGCTTTGTGTCGGTAATTTTGTTACCAGAGCTGTTGCTACTGTGGCCGACGACTCCGCTAATAATGCTGCTTGCTGAAGAACTCGCTTCAGGCTTGGGTGCCTTATAGGGCTTATTGGGATCATGTCTTGTGAGAGTAACATACGCTGACGCCGAAGTTGGATCCAAGCGAAGGTTGTAAAAGGGTTGAGTTGCAGATGATAGACTGTAAACGGGGGCATCTTTCTCTTGTGTCAACTTCATGCAGTACACCCTTCCCTCAGACGACGAGGCCTGCCATCCGTTCGCAACCTTCCAATAGTTCTTGAGCAACTCATTCGAACTAACTGTTGGAATAAGTGGCGGCTCTTGTTGCTGCATACCACGATGTGGCCACGAGGTTGGCTGTGTAGATTGAATGCTCATCGGGCTAATCACTGGGCTTCGAACTGGTGGGTTTCTCGGGGCGGCTCCAGCTGGTGTTTCATGGTATGTCTGGCGACTAATAACAGCTCGTGGAATCTCAGCAGGCCGAGTCTCTTGGGGAACATAGTTTTGCTGGTTCAGTGGTAGTTCCGGATTATAAGCTGGGAAGATGGAGCGTAGCGGCTGTGCGGGAGCCTCACCACCCAGAGGAGGCTTTGCTATGGAACTCCGCGATCGATCACTACTGCTGCGAATAAGTGTCGGCCCTTGAATATTTCCAGTATCTGCGCGTCCAGGGATCTGAACTGTCGGTCTCGGTCGTTGGACTTTCACAGGCTTAGGCTCGGGTTGCTGCTGTTGCCGAAAAGGATCAAATTCAATCGGTGTATGCGATCTGTTCTGCGGTGTCTGTCGTCCGTTATTCCTTGGTGGTGAAGTAGGTTCAGGCGACTGAGATGTCTCGGGAACCATGTTCTGTTGCGGTGTAGCGGCCCGTCGCTCGCTGGGTGTACCCGCTCTACGCTCTCGAGACTCAGAGCGACGAGGTCGAGGGGTCTGGTTTCGTGAAGCAGGCGGCGGTTTGGATGAGTTGGGACTCGGAAATAGCGAGAACCCTCCTGGGGTTGGAGTCGACATTTTCTGTTTCGAACAGTGATTTCTCGTACTAAACAAATGCGACGCTTCTTCTCAGAAGAAGAGGATATAACAATCCGGGGTATCAAAAGTAACAGGACAGGACAGGACAGGACAAGGATTGTTATGTTGATGCTGCTGCTACCGCTTCATGATCAATTGAGAAAGTTAATCCACAAAAGTCCAAGAGTTTTTAATGTCCAAAACAGAAACAACAGCAAACATAAAACCAACAGAAACAGAAACAGAACATAAAAGAACAGTGATTGATATTATATCTCATCCATCGAGTTTTCGTCGTTTAAGCGCTCCGACTAACACTAACACTCCCATCCTTGCAACAAACAGGGGACACAAAAATAGCATCCCCTGTTGAAATAGCCAATTGGCGGGGCCATCACACTGCAGCAGTCATTCTAAGCGCCCTGGAGACGCGCTGGAGTGAGGGGAAGAGAGGGTACGATTGGCTGGGGCATAAATTGATTGGGTTGGACGGGGATGGATTTTACTGGCTTTTGGGAATAGAGATGGCGGGTGATTTGATGTGATGGCAGGATGCAGTAAGACAGAGTCTAAGTTGGTATGAGCTGAAGAGAAGGATCAACGGGCCTATTGAGGATGAGAAGTACAGTTAAAGTGTTGGATTTGGGGGAGCCTTTCTTTGAGAATAACTGAGACAAAAAGGAAAGGTTGGGTCTAGACGAGGGCCTCATTAACAATTCTTATTCCCGTTAAACCATCAAGAATATCTTGAAACTCGACGGTTCACCGCTTGATGCACGTAACCCTATTGTTACATACATGAACTTTCCATCAACCACTTGAAATCTATCCGAGTCAAGATAGTGGATTCTCTGTTAGAGAACTCGAGGCTTGCAGTAGTAATGGTGTTGTGGTTGATCAATAAGCAGCGTCTGGCGGTAACTTATCACAATTGTTTTTACCATGTTGAGAAAGTCTCCACGATGATCTTGGGGTAATGAGGCCCAGAGGCACGGCTTGTTTCGATTTTGCGTGACAAGGGCGTTGGCTGCATGCTCTTAACTCAACCTGGTCAGTCGTCTGTTCTCTTATCTCGGTCTAAGGGTCCGTGAATGTCATCGTTGGCTTGGCTTGTGTCTGAAGCAATGCCCGACATAGTTTACTTATTTAATCGTTGGGGTTTTAACCTTCTTTGATGTAATCAATAGTTGGGTCAACCTCTCCCAGGCAAGTTAAATGCTAATGGGCTCATTTCAGTTAAAGTCGCCCGCAGCAACTAAACTCTGACTATTGTCAACATGGGTGCACATTGTACAACTATGATGGCTAATCAGACTTCAGTTGTTGTGGGCGACACCGATTGGACTGAGCCCATTAAGATTTATCGTACCTGGAAGAGGTTGATAGGTAGTTTAGTTATACAATTACTCTTGCACAGTTGCATCTCGCCTCTCATATTCTTACAAGCCCCATTCATCGTCCGTGTCTCGTTTATGGCCCCTGTTCATAGAGCAGCGTAGATGTCTTTTGTCGTAGAAAACCGGCCCAAACGCCACAGATGCAACCACTCTTCCTGTTCTTCTTTCCTTATTCGTACTGATATCATGAATTCCTTGGTCGATCCTTCGCTGTAAGTCCATGTACCCTCTCCCCTCTCTGCTCCATCTCCTTCTGTCTTGACAACCTCACATGCTCTGGTAGCCCCCACCACTCACGCATAAAGTCCTCCTGTGCCTGCGCAACTCTGGCTTTACGCTCCCTCTCCCTCTGGCGCTCTATCCTTAGGGCGAACCACTCTTCACGTGCTTCGTCGTGTACATCTTGTGTGGCGTGGAGCTTCATGCAGTTATTCATTACGCGGTGTTCGGCGCGGCAGGCGAAAGAGACTGTGAATGTTCGGCCGAGAGCGCATGCAGCGAAGGCTGGAAGATTGCGTTAGTGATCTATATAACCTGATGATATCCGTGACACCCAACGCAGGCTTGCTCTGGGACGCTGTGATAACGTACCTTTAATCTCGTCGGCGCATTCTTTTCGGACTTTTTGGTAGAAGATATCTCGGACTTGTGCTTCTTGCGACGCAGATAGAGGTAGAGGGTTTCGAGATGGGACACCGAGCTTGTCTTGTGGCACTGGGGGGTTCTGGGTGGCCATTGCGGCCATTGAGTGACGAGCGCGGGGCTCGGATCGAGGGGAATACGAGGAGAAGAGAGAGGGGCTGAGGAGTCGTATGTGCGTCGTCTGGATGATCGTTGTTGAGTCGTCGAAAAGGCGACTGGAGCTCCATCGGACGAGGAGCTTGCGGGCTTCTGAGAGGTGAGCCCATGATTGAGCGGCAGAATAGCTGACCGCTTTCCGTCTTGGGAATATCGGAAGATGAACTGCACCCTGGCCGAGTGTCACTAACATGAGTTTCACGATGTTCAAGAAATTACATATTGCCTGTTGTCTTACTGATGGCTGTGTCTATTTTTACTTTTGTTTTTGTTTTCCTTCATTATCAATGGGTGGTTTTGGCTGGTAGGGTGTTGCTCATAGCCAGATGGAAAACAGATGAATTGTCCTCCAACACTCAGGGTGTCAAAAATAAGGCAGCATAAGTGCCCATCTAAGTTATCATAAAGTGATTAAATTATTTCGCCTTTGATGCTGTTGGCGATTAATTCTTCTAATACCTTAAAGGCAGCCCTCAATATTACCTCGACGAGCATCAGGTATACTAAAGCGTGAGCGTATTCTCGACGACAAACTATGCGTTCTTCAAATCGAAGGTTTACCTCTCGTCTCGTAGAAACTGTGTTCAGTCTGGTCCAAGCATCTCTGAGCAGAAGTGTTTCTCTGTCTCTGACCCATGTATCAAAAATGAGACTTGAGTTCACTATCGTCGTGAACTCTATTAGAATGCCCGTCATTTTGTTGGATTATCTTGCCGAGCGAACTATCAGACAGCTGCCAGACACTGGCACACGGCTGGCAAGCAAGGCTTCAAGAGAAAACAAGAGCAGGCTAAAGTTCATTGAACGCATACAGCAACTGACAACACAGTACCTCGTATAAGAGGCCAATGTGCTTTGCACAATGGCCCTGCCTCCCTTCCTTATTCCTACATCCACACCTCCACAAGTCTTCCAACGATAGTCGCTCTACCAGAAACATCGAGCCTCTCGCGACCGACTCTCCCAGGCATCCGAGAATACTTCGTCCATCGAGGATCTCTTACAGAATGTCTCCTCGGCACTGGCTCACCACAGGAGCGTATTTGCCATCGAAGGCCACATTGAAAACCAAGCGGACCAACAGCTCACTATCCGATGGGATACCAAGATTCAGTGCTTTGCTCGCACTCTGAGACTTCTCCTAACCGATGCTGCTACCCAGGAACCACTGAATCTATTGCTGAATTCTTACCAGCCCGCTACGTCCGGCTTTGGTAGCCAAGAGGTCCTTGATGAGGAATATCGAAAAGCAGGCAAGGTGGACCCTAACAACTTCTGTACTGACTTCAACCCTTATGAGTATGGTATTGTCGATACAATTAATCAGACCTTAGCTCAAGTCAGTCACTCTGCCGGGAAAGGGCTTGGTGTGAAAGTTGAGCTGTACAAGCTGAACGTAGGTTTTCCTCAACTGTCGCATTCATCCTTTCTGACATGGTGCCTACACAGGTATACTCCGCTCCTTCTGGAAAGTTCAAGCCGCATGTCGATACTCCACGATCGGGCCGTCGGATGGGCTCACTCGTAGTTTGTCTGCCGTCAGCTGTTGCTAACACTTAATAAGGAGGGCAGCTTGCAGTCCAACATGGCGGCCGCGAGGTCCTCTGCGACTGGGCATCTCGGAGCCCAAGCACTATCCAACGGGCTACATTTTTCTCTGACTGCGAACATGAGGTCTTTCAGGTCACCGAAATTCATCGCATGACATTGACCTACAACCTCTTCTGGACAGACTATGGTCCTGCTTCGATGGCGGACCATCTCGGATCCTTTGACCAAGAATCACTTCACTTCTACGCTTCTCTAGAAAAGCTGATCGCGAAGATAAAATCAGGCAAAGGTGACTTTCCTCCCAGTTCACGGTAAATTAATGCTAATACACTACCTCAGATGCTATGGTAGGGTTCACGTGCACTCACGCATACCCGCACATCTCCAATTCATCCGTCAAAGACTTGCATCACATGCTCAAAGGGATGGACATGGTGATCTACCAAGCCCTGAAGCGCATACTAGGCGACGGCAGTATTACTGCAGTACTTGACGACTCTGACTACACAAGAAAACAATACGAGAGGGATCTCGAAATACCGTTTGTGTAGCTAGAACAGCCAGATCCCCGATTCTGAATCCAAGCTACAACTGGATGGACAAACGTTCGCCGAACCCGGAAAAGATCGGATTTGGGAAGGGGAATACCCGAATAGCCATCAGAAGTATTTGTTTAAGCGTGGGCGGGTCACCTGGCTCAATCATCCTCCTGATGAGGCAACTTCGAAGGAGCTTTCTGTCGCTTACCTCACAGTAAGTCTATTGCGTTTTCTGGCGAAGGGAGTATACAGTGACAAACGGACAATGATAGTACGGAAATGAACCCGGCATGGGAACCTTTCAATCTTCTACAGTCATTGTTGCCAAGATCAAAGGGAGTGTGGGCAATGATGGGGGCAATGGCGAAGGGAATGCAGAGCGGGAGTGTCAGAATAATTGATAGCTGTAGGTAAGTATAAGAGACGAAACGATCTAGTCGGCTTATATTAGCTTAGACTAGCACTTAGGCTATTTCATTTTGACACTCTAAGCCCCGGAGGACAATTCAGGTAAACTTAGCTGACATACAGTCAAGATGCAATGCCATACCTCTGGTTTCGCGATCACTATGTCTAAGTTATTAGGCCTGCAGGGACAATTGAGCGGCTCTGATATGATCATAGCACGTTGAGTGCTTGATAGATATTCCTTGCCATTGCAATGTGATATGAACATCATGCCATCGCATTAATTATGATTGATCACCATGACTTAGTTCCACGACATTATTATAGATCAAACTGGATCGCAATCGTGAATACAATGAACGACCGCTTCAATTGGTATCAACAGGTAAACTAAAGATAAAAGTAACTTCAACATGCTCGTAACCTCATCTCATGTCGTTTTCTCAACTCATCATCTCCTTCACTTGTGTCATCTACTGCTGGGGATAAGCCTGGGCAGGATAAGGCTGCTGAGGCGGCGGCGGCGATGTAGCAACGGGAGGCTGCTGGTATTGCTGTCCAAAGTTCTGCTGACCTTGAACCTCGTAAGGCGCTCCAGGAGGCGGGTAAGCGCCCTGTTGCTGGTACGGGCTTTGGGCAGGTTGGTAAGGAGAGGTAGTTGGTTGAGGAGGGTATTGCTGCTGTTGCTGAGGCACGAACTGGCCAGAAGCAGCTTGTTGCTGGTATTGAGGTGCGGCCTGGACGGGTTGGGGTTGAACATTGACCTGGGCTTCAGTCTTGGGCTCCATCTGGTAATTGTTGGTTGGTCCTGAGAGATCAACTGCGAAACGGCCCTGCTTGCGTCCTCTAATGTACATAACCAGGGTCCAAACGAAAGTGACAATGAAGAAGACCCTAGAGCGCAATTTCGGTCAGCATAATTCACAGTTTCAGCAATCAGTACACAACTTACCAGACCATAGCGCCCAGGCCAGCAATAGCAGCCAAAACAGACAAGCCGGTCTTGAAAAGGATGACATTCTCTCCATCACGCTTCCAGAATATACTGCAGCTCTTGCTATCTACGAAGCTTCCATCGTCATAACAACCGCCCACAGTTACCGGAACAACATATTTCGCACGTCGAGCAGCTGTCGCGGCCCAGGCTGAGAGCCAGAGGACTAGCATTAGGCCATCGAGGGCGAGGACGGCAATGATGTGGTATAGGCTTCGGAGACCGGTGATCTTTTCTGTGAGGACGGTGTAGAGAACTATTATCCATGTGAGGACTGCCTGAAGAGTGTGTTAGTCAAGGAGTGATGAATGTAGATATGTCGACTTACAATGGCGATGCAGAGAGAGTTTTCTGGTAGTCCAGCGTCATGGATCATCCAGGCACAAAGACCGACAATGATGAGAGAGACAAGGAATTGAAGACCGCGGATAATGACTATCCAGAGTGGTGTTTGTAGGATATGCTCTGTCCCATCCTGTTGTGGTTGTGGTTGTTGTTGCTGTTGACTCATTCTGTAACTATTTCAAATAATATAGGATTATGACAAGTTGTATAAGTAACAGTGACGATCGAGGACCTTGTGGCAGATAAATGAGAGGAACTTGGACAAAGAGAGGGCGGCTTGGCAGCCTTATACCCCATTCAAACCACGCCCTATGCAGCATATTCCTGTCGATGAACAAACTCCCAAGCCCAAGGCAGATTCATGTTCAAGGAACAACAGGACCCTGGCAGATGGCTTGCGTTAGCGTCCCTCAGCCGCACTTCAGCTGGCCATTGGCGAAGCTTCACCAGCGCCGTTGGGCGTTTAAGTGTGGTTGGCAGCTTGAGAAATAGATTCTTAATTTTGTGCCTGAATTAGAGGAAGGCCTCAAACTTCTGGTGAAGTATCTATCTTTCCTTGCACTATAAGAGGTTTCCATCTTAGCCTTTGGACTGTTTGTAATAGACTAGAGTTGTTCATCCTCAGGTGTGTTTTCGTTCACGATGTTTAAGACAAAGCGCCCACCCTCGTCCACAACCCCTGCACAAGGCTAGCAATGAGAGACAACTGCCGATCCATACTGTGATCTAACAAAGTGAATCAACAATTCATAAGATGTTGGACTGTGTGACAAGCCCTCATGCTATCACTATCTTGTACGTCACATCTAATCTCCATCATTTAGGCGAGGCATTTTCACTAGAAGAAGCGGTGTTCTAACTTGTCTCCAATCTAGAAACTGCCTCTTTGACGAAAGAGGCTTTGCGTGTAAGTGGTCTGATAGAGGTGACTCTCCAAAAGAGAAAGCTTCGCGAGTTGGCCAGATGTGATTGGTTAGAAACCGCTTTAAGTGCACATGCACATGCATGAAGGATTCACTTGAGTGCCGATCAAATATCTCGAGTTTCTCTCCCTCTTTCAGGGCGATGAGGCTCTCATTTTTCGTACAAGAACTAAGTTCACGTCAGCGCTTACACTTGCGTCGTTTATTGACCTCTTAAGAACAAGCAGACGAGCTAAGTTGGCTTTAGTTTGTCTTGTTCAAGAAAGGTCGAGGAACGTGACGGGAAGAGTTGAAGTGGAGGTGGAGAAACATTATCGGCTGTGCTGTTCAGACTTCAGCCGTTTGAGCTAGGGACCCTGAGAGTGGATGGGCGGAAAGGATTAGGCAGAGTGCGGAATATGGAACGACCCGTTATGGACTTGGCAATTCGAGGCCCTTGGATAATTAACATGGCAACCTACCTGACCTTGTCTTCAATCTAGACTGGAGGCCGTATGCTACCCTCAATACTACGTGAGCTAAATCTAAATAAATGTATGCGTCTTTGAGTTACTCATTCGTACCTAGATGAATGCGGGAAAACAGATCATGTTGAACAAATGTTTGCCAAATACATTCATGCTATTCATTTATGAGGTACTTGAATGGCATTGGCTCATGCAGGGTAAAGCCCCGATCCCGGTTGGCTTATTGTTCGTTTACTCCTCGCTAGATCTCTTCACGAGATGTCTTGTGCTTCTGAGTCTTTTCTTCCCTACAACCCCTTCTTCTTCACGTTTTCGATCTTCGTAGAGGATTCTTTCGGAACTATGTTGCCGAGATGCTTACTGTCAGTTTGCCTCCGGTAGGTCGTAGGATGTCCTACCAGACTGGACGAAACCCATTCACCTGTGCAGCTTCGGATTACCATGAACCTTGTTTACGATCTCTCTTTGATGGAAGACACGAACAAGACTGATCACCAGAGCTTGCTGAGAGATAAACTGTACAAGTGGACATCCAGTTATGTTTTCCCTACCTCGGCGACAAAGTAATTACGATGACTTCACCTTCGACGATACCTACCCTATAGAACCCATGTACCTATTCTGGTTATGCCGATTCAACCGTTTACCGGTTTCAAACGGTCGCTAAATCATACGAGTCCCATTTCAGAGAGCCAAGACGAACGATGCCCTTACATCCTGAGCGTCTCTGCAGTTTGCCGTTGATTAACAATGTTCATCCACTCAGGGGCTTCGAAGCCGCAGCTGCAGGTTGTGAATAAGCAAGGGGCTTTCTTATGCAGCGACGGCGGTGAGATCGAAACAGGATTTGATATCAACTCCATCATCTTATATCGTCTCATAACGAATTTCCATCACTTGTTTATCTCTACTCATACTTACGATGCCTCGATACTTTTGAGGTGCGACTCGTAACCAGCAACAACCGGGATTAGTGCTGATCTAGCCAATCACCTTTTGCTAAAGACACTGGTGCTGGCCCCCCAACCGCCCCAACCATCCAAACAAAACATCGACATTTTGCCGCCAGAACAATTCATTATCAAGAACGAGCCTCACATTCAAGGCTTATCACCCTCGACTCAGGCACCCGGATTTCATCATCATATTCATCTGATAAGCACTTTGTTGCCATTTGCGCCTCTTTTTCGCGCGCGGGCGGCTGTAGCCCAGGCAGCCTCTCTCCCCTCCATTCCCCCAAATTCAATCTCATGCGCTCGTCATCACAAGACACAATCGCCTAGTCACGAGCCGCCTCATCTATCATCGCCATTCTCGACGAAACGAATCGATACGATCACTTGCATTATCGCGAATCTTTTCAACCCCAGATTTCGATCGATCCGAATATTCGCTTCTCCATTTTCCCCGGATTTTCTTGCAGCAGTGACCCTGAAATGTGTCTCAGCTGCATTTAAGCTTGGCCTATCGTTAATAGCTTCTCTGCGCTTAGAACGAAAGGCTATTCTATTATCCGACCATCAGCGAGCGACCCGCACGCTCTCGACCTCCGCTTTTCGCATTCCTATCATTTAGACACCATGACCATCCCTTCGCACTTCCATATGCCCGGCGGCGGCTTCAATCGAGAGGGCGTTCATCCAGGCTTGTTCCGTCCACCCATGTCCCCAAGCTCGAGCACCAGCTACGGTTACGCTTCCCCGCGAAGCGCTGCGACACCCGAAGGGCAAGCTGGGAAGCGCAAGCGACCTTGTCATGACATGTCACGATCGCAAGACATTCGCATACATCATGACGTCGATAGGCACAGTTACTTTGGCACGCCCCTTGCTCAGATTAGAAATGAAGACATGCGTTATCAACTCGCTGGACAGCTCGATACACCAAGCGGCGGCCCTTTTGGAAGCGGCATGCTAGATGACAGTGTTTACTCCGATTCGGACTACCGTAGAGCCCTTGGATCTCAGCGGACGCAACAAGAGATTGATTTCAGCAACGCTGGCCCGACGCAGCTCTTCAATCTCCCTCCTCAACCGATGCCTTCGCAGGGATGGGGCAGCTTCGCATTCTCGACTATTGGCGGTGTTGTCGGCCGTGTATGGGAGTTTTGCAAGACTGGTTCATTTCGAGGATTCCAGGCCGGAGGCGGCAAGGCCTATACGATGAATTCTGGCAGGGTGGAAGAATTGGATCAGACACTATTCGAAAGTCATCACCTACCTGGACGATTTCCTCCTCCGCAGCAGCAGGAAGATTACTTCAACCAACAAACCGATAATGCCGACCATGAGATGAACAGTGGTGCATCGACACCCACAGCACCAGCCCCCAAACGAAGACACACTGATAATAGGGATGAACTTGGCAGGAATTGGGTTATGGTGAGTGACGAGAAACCAGCTGAGCCAGAGCCTTCACCCAAGCCTCAACTGCGACGTCCATCTTATCATTCGACCCCTCGAAACCGAAACTCGGGCCCCTCCATGGCCACAGGCCGACGTATCAGCGCTACTCCATCTTCGCGATTCTCATCTGCCTCTACTCCTGGTCAGCGACGATCCACTACCAACCGACCGTCGAGCCGTTTGTCTATCGCTCCCTCCCCCTCCGCCCCTTCACCTCGCTCAGCATCGACCGCTTCTTTCGCACCATTCACCTCGTTCGGCTCCCCTCGGGAGGCAACTCCCAGCAAGATTCCCCAGCCTAGCCGTCGTCGAGCCACAGCTGCACCATCGCCGATAACCAAGATGTCGTCGCACCGCCGCTCGAACAGTAATGCCTCAGTAGCATCAGGACGTGGATCCGCCGAAGCAAGTCCACGTCTGACTGCAGAAGCCAAGCATCTCGCAGCACGCCGTAAGATGGAAGAACGAGATGCAGATGTGCGGATCAACGCGTTCAATAAGCAACTACAGGATATGATTCGTCAGGGTAGAGAAGCGTTGGGCACGACGATAGAAGTGGAAGGTAACTGGGACGATGACCTGTGATACGAAACCAGCTGCCATCTACGATCTTACCTTAGCACTGTTTTGTCTCACTGATACCCTCCTTCTTCCAAGCGTCGCCGAGAGATTTTTGATGGGATTTCCTGTTTTCAGAGGGATCTTTACGAGGGGAGTTTAACTGATAATCTGCGCGTTGACTGCATTGCTTGCTTCCTCAATTACTAAAAACTGACTCATTGTATCCGTATTCTTTTCACCCCAAGGATCTTCATCCTTGCATAAATAAGCATAAATATTTCGCCCTTTTTAACTCTTTTTCAACCTCGTGCTAAAGTCCGTGACAAGGGATCGTATATCCGCCAGTACGGTGAATATACCAAGCCAACTTCTAATAAGGGAAACGTTGAGGCTCCAGAATGCTCCAATGAGAAGGGCCGACATTGATAACCCCCGAAGAGATGACCCCTTTTAGTGTCGGGATATCGTGCCAGATGCGGAGTAGCCAGTGCCCCTGGAGTATAATTGAACGTTTGATATCGTCTGGGGAATCTCACAATGGATTTTTCATCTCATCCCTGAATGTGTTTTCTAGTGTTAGTTTGCATAAATGCGGCCTTTATCGGCGGTGACGTCTTTGTACAGCTCGTATTTAAGGATTGGCATCCTTTAGTATCGTCACTACTCATTAACTACCTGGTGTTTGTCTCTCTTGGCACTCGGCTTAGGTCAGGCGAGTATTAAACGAGATGCAACTGTTGTGACGAGTGCATTTGTTTTCTCCTTTATTATGGATACTTGAACAACTTGGCACATATCACATCATATTTTTGTGGTCAGCCTTGCAGATCCAAACTTGCGAGATTGAGCTGAAGTTTGAAGAGGCTCTTAAGATATCCATTTTTAGGTCTTTGAAACGGGGTAGAAAGGGGATAACACATCGGAGCTTACGATCTCCGTCTTGGTTACCACTTTTCGTTTTTTTTTCTTTCCCCTTCGTCTTTGTACACGGATCACTTTTTTCTTTTTTTTCTTTGTCTCTATTTGCGACGTTACGTTCCAACCTTAGTCTCCATCCAGTGGAGATGGATGAGTTCGGCAATCGACGCGAAGTTTAGGGGCGGCTAGACGAGAAATCCCTTCGGTCGAGACCAAAGACGGAGACCAAGAAAGTAGCTCACAGTTAGTTAGTGGGTTTCTTCACTGGGACGGGACCGCCGCACGGATCGAATACTGAATAAAAAAGGACCTGTAAGCGTTTAATAAATTAAGCTTGTTTGGAGTAAATATCCAATAATCATCGGTACCTTTATCGGTATTCAACATCAGTTATTCGCGCGGGTACTGTAGGCGAGGCTGCACTCTGCACTCTGCGCTCTGCTGTATGTAGATCTTCCTCGTATAGACTGATAACTGATGGTGTTGAGGTTAGATTAGCATACGTCAAAGGGAGTGTGATTTGCTGTAGTATGCATGCATGATACAGTAAGCATAGCTGCAAGCTGAGATTGAACTGAGAGTAACCATTAAGAGGTGATATGTGCTGTAATCAGTAAAATTTGTTGATGCGATCCAAGACATTTCTTTCCTTTATCTTGGCGTCGTACGTTGGTTACCTCAAATTGCTTATGATCGAACCGAGACTTCCCTATAATCCATGTCTATGTCTGCTCAGCCCTGAAGTCTGAACTGTGCCTCTTGTGCCTGATAAAAGGTAGCATTCGTCGATGTGACCGTCCCCTATTACTGACAGATCAACCAGAAAATCGGCCGCTGCCTAAACGGGGATGCTGAGAATAGACGGTGCAATTCCATTCGAGGGGCTATTCTCCGGCTTGGGTGGTAGGTTTCAGGGCACTCATTGGGCCTGGACCAGGACACCCAATGCTGAACCTCGTGAGACAAGCCATGATCGGGTATCGCGAATAAGGTTAACCAACGTTAAGATAACCTTGAATTAGGCTTAGTGTTACTAGTCAGGTTCAGCGTTTAAGAGACAGTGGCTCAGAGTCACCCATTCAGAGGCCCCGCGCGGACTGGACATCTGACGAACTGCACTAATACCCGCCCGCCAGACCCTGGCCTCCACTGTAACCCTCTGTACCCGAGAAGAGACACAGAATATGCGAGACAGTTTTTGATTGAGGCAGATATCTTGTGATCGATGATACTCTGCAGTTACAGCATATGCTTCACGATAACTTATGGGAAGAGTAACACGCTTTGATCAAAAGATATCACTCACTATCATGCTGTGATATCTACCTGAGACATAGACCACCTGCAGCGGGCTGCAGCTACAGAACTGGTTGCAGGAGCATTGGATCGTCCCGCCTAGATAACGCCACAGACCCATAGACAAGGTACAGGGGATATGGTCTAGGCTGCGAGAAGAGGATGAGATGCAAGGGTATGGATAGATGACCGTGAACATGGGAGGGAAGCAAGGGACTTGAACCATGGGATGGGATACGCACCATGAGACGGGGTCCCGAGCAGAGACAAAGACAATGGGCAAGGTCATGTTTCTATCAGTTAAAAATGGATATGATATATCCATTTATATGCAAGCCACCCCTGGGACTTGACACTGCCAAGATTCGCGAACTCCAGTCTACCGCTGCCATCCATCCAGTTGAATCCCAAACCTCGACTCTCGAGTCTCCCCGTCTGTCCGTAGCGTCACCTCCAGACCCCGGTCTAAAATCTGCAGTATTGATAACCCCTGGTAAAGGATATTCTGCACCCAAGAACCGCAGTCTTACAGACTTCTCTAGGGCAGGCCTCGTGCGTTGAACGGTAGGGATACCCTGCTACCTTCAAGACCGCCATTCCCGGTTCCGAGCTGCAGCTGCAGTAGTTGCTGATGGTGAATGTGATTCAGCTGTCGGATCCATGAAAGCAGCCCGAACCGTACTGCGTACAGTGAATCTCTGACGAGCAGGCCTCGAGTCCGGGTCTCTTCCAGCCAGGCCGAGACAAGTATATATGAGAAGCCTCATCCGCCGTTCTATAGTCCTTTTTTCTGTAGGTTCAACAGCCCAGCTATTCATTCACTCGTTTCTTGTTTCTCTAAACAATTACATTCGTTTCGAAGCCATCCTAGCCTCATTACCGTCGCCCATCGTCTCTACCAATCTTCCTATCTCATCCCCAAGACCCTATACTATATCTTCAAGATGCAGTTCTCTCTTCTCAAGCTTGCCACCTACGCTGGCCTCATCCAGGCTGCTGCCGCTGCCGTCCCTGTCGGTGTTGAGATCAAGAAGTGCACTGTCGACAGGAACATTGCCCTCACCTTCGACGATGGTCCTTTCGAATACACCAACGAGCTCCTTGACCAGCTCAAGAAGTACGGCTACAAGGCCACCTTCTTCATGAACGGCCAGAACTGGGCCAACATCAACGACTACGCTGCCACCGTTAAGCGAGTCCTCAACGAGGGTCACCAACTTGGCTCCCACACGTATGTCCCCTCTTTTCTTGTCTGCGTCTTCAATATGCTAACAACCTCACAGTTACAGCCACCCTGACCTCGCTACTGTTAGCAACGCTGAGGCTCGCACTCAGATGACCCGTCTCGAGGCCGACTTCCTCAAGATCGTTGGAAAGTACCCTACCTACATGCGACCTCCCTACTTCAGCTACACCTCCAACACCCTCTCCGTCATGAAGACCCTCGGCTACCATGTCATCGGTGCCGATGTTGACTCCCTTGACTGGGAGTACAACACTCCTGCTGAGACCAACACCGCTCTCAATCTCTTTAAGAAGGGTATTACTGCCGGTGGTTCCATTGCTCTCTTCCACGACGTCCACGTCAACACTGTCCGCAACCTGATGCCCAAGGTCCTCGACGCTGTCTCTCGCAGCACCCGTATCCGTAAGTTACTATCCTGTACCTCGCTCATGAATCATGTACTAACAATACTCAGCTGTCACTGTCGGCCAGTGCCTCGGCGACTCTTCTGCCAACTGGTACAAGACCACCAAGCGCACCAAGCGTGACCTCGAGGAGATTGATGCCGCTGAGGAGAAGGAGGTTACTGAGCGTGCCCTCGCCAACTACGTTGAGCACTCCCGCTTCCGCCGCCACACCAAGGCTTAAACGTCCGCGTCCTTGACACGACACGACATGATATCTATTTAATGAGCCTAAGAATTATTGGATTTGTTTGTCTTTTCTGAAAGTACTTTTTATTACCAATACTTCCTTTGTATGGCTTGCACATAGATAATAGACATGCCCTATACTATACTATACACTGCCTAAACCTAATACACGACTTCATTCCTATTGTCACAATAATCAGTTCTCTTTTCAACATCTTTATCTGTCAGCTTTTAGTGTTTATAAGTGTTACATCCTATAGGTCCATTGACTTACACGGACCCTGCTATAGTCGATGCTACTATGGGTTAAATGACTCGTGCCTTTGATGACAACCCCGTCTCCACGAGGAGGGTCTCAGAGATACCCGAGACAGCTACAGGATGTCTTTTGTAAATGTAAAATATGACTTGAGAATGTCTCGGGCCTCAATATGCATACTATAGACTATACGAGCATTGGCAAGGCAAGTAAGACTGACCAACTCTGCGCCAAGGTCAACGCCAAGTATTGCGCTTGGCAGAACACACAGCCTGTCATGTTGCTATTTCTGCTTTGCCAGCTGTCACATCAAGAGAATGTTACAGATAGGCCTAATTGGGCATGGCCTTATCTCTTGACTCGGTCGTCCCAACAAGCGCATGTCATGCTCGGCAATGTCATCAATTGCCCATCATGTCTTAGCAGAGACCACCTGAGTGGAATACAGTCAGTAAAACACACATTGAACACTTTTCTATTAATTAAATGTCGGCCATGTCGACTTTCTGCATACAATTGATACAAAAATGGCACAGAACTGTCTGGGGAGCCTGCTTGACCTTGACCTGTTGCTCAACTAAACAGAGGTTTGACACTAGCTTACCCTTCACAGCTCACTACTGTTTGAGTATCATTCTTGAGCCTACGTTGAAATGATCCAAACTTTAGACGAGGTCTTGAATGTAATTGAAGAGTTGTACAGGTGTGACTTTACAACTATTAGTCGGTATCTGCCTGCTTCAGCTTTCAATCCTCACCAGTTTCCTTCAAGTCATGACAGCGATTTGTAAGCCCAAATGGAAAGTGGGATAATCATTAAGTCGTAGAACTCCGGTAATATGACATTGCCGATATGCCGGCTTGTCCGACTGAATCCAAGACACGCGAAGCTACATATACTCAAATATATTAAAACGACTATGTTATGCCCCATATATAGTTCTTAAGACGATCCAGAATATTGGACCCTGGAGTTCCACAAAGCTCACCGTCAAGGACCTTGATCCTTGTCGTTATCTCAGGTCACATTCAAGCATATTACCACCAGGTGGGTAGCGACGATAGTGAAACCTTATTCCCTTTTTGTTGGTCTTATAATGTATCCTTGCCAACTATTGTCACACGAGACAATATCTCATGAATATTGGTATCTGATTCTGTATGAAAAGGGTATCTGGATAGGTGAGGTTTTGAGAATGACACTCGTGGATGGCACAGCAGTTTCATGTCTGAAACAGTGAGATTTATTGGGTAGGTTCTCTATCTAAATATCGGGAATCCAAGATGCCGAGCCGTCAATGAACGATATCGGACCATCTAGTTACGAACTGAGGGGGGTTTTTTTCTTCTTCTTTTTTTTCCCCAATAGATTCGTCAATCGTTCATCCCAACTCCATAGCTTTGTAGAGCCTGCTTCCTATAGTCGACTTGCCTGCAAAGAGCTGGCGGAATTCTCTCCCAGTCCGGTCCAAGAGATCTTCTTCGAATATCCGCCACTTGCGAGGTCTTTCGTCATACTTCCTAGTTTATAGTTAATATATACTTGTCGAACAGAGACAGTGTACAATAGTTACCTCTTTCTTATTCTGAAGTTTTCAATAGCTTCGCCGTGGGATTTCTTGCCCTCTACAGCCACTGCATGGATGTAGCCTTGTGCAGCTTGCTCGAGAGATTTGCCTACAAGAGCGTTCGCAGCCTTAGTCGTAAAATGAAGCCACGGCATATGCTCTATCGCGTTATAGAGTTGAGTATCTCTGACTGCCCAGTCGCAAACAGCATTGACGATGACTTCGTTAGGGCTGACACTACGGGAGAGGTCATACAGAACGATGTGCAGAAGGCTCCTGGGGATTATGAAACGGTCTCGCAAGAATTCCACGGTGTTGTCGTTCGTTTGTAGTCGGGTGAGGCTGTCCATAGACTCCCATGTCGGTGGGTCGTACCGATCCTTATCGTGGAGGTAAGCAATGCTCGTACTGGCGACGGTCAACCGTCCAGGGACCCCCTTTTGAGAGCGCTTCCGGAGCACGGGGACGAAAAGTCTGACGAGGAGAGCTGTGGAGAGGTAGTTAACCTGGAACATTATCTCGTGCTCTGTGTAAGCCGCTTGATATGCGTCAGCTTGCAAAGTGCCGGCGTTGAGAATGACCATATCAAGCCGCTTTAGGTCCTTGAGCGCACGTTCAGCAAAAGCAATAACAGAGTCATACGACTCCATTTCCAGCTCCCAGACCTGGATATCAGCCCGAGGATATAGAATTCGCAGATTGGCAGCTACGTCTTCGCCTTTCTTTTGTGTTCGTGCGCTCATGATGAGTTGGGACACGCCGTGAGAGAGGAGGGACCGACATGTCTCTAGGCCTACGCCGCTGGTTGTGCCAGTGACGATAGCTGTTTTGCCATTGAGGTTGATGTCTGAGGGAGAGTAAGGGCGTCGGTAGGCTGGGCTGAAAAGGCGGAGCCACAGACCTGGTTTCTTTGGCTTGGGCTGGACTGGAATTTTGGACCGGTCCTTCATGATGAAGGTTATTTGTTGATGGCCATAAAGGAAAAGAGTAAGATGGTGAGGTTTTGTGCAAAGTTGAATGGAAAGAAAAGCTGTATTAGAAGTTTCCATCTTACTTCGCCTTTGAAGTTTGTAAGTGATAGAGTTTTGATAGATCTTAATAACTCATAGAATAAGCCTCGTTTGAAATTACCTTTCAAGGCTGGACAGAGTAGTAGTCTACAGGGCAAACGTTCAAACTTAGATAGTGGTAAGATACTCACTGGCTTACCAAACACATGCCTATAGCGCAAAAGATATCTTTCTTTGGTATAATTCATTACTGCCTTAGCATGTGTACTCTTGGAGGTTCAAATAACGTTCATGAACTACAAAAGAATGATTATAAGTGGAATTGCAGCAAAATATTCTCATGTGCTATATAATGTTATCAAAGTATCGCGTCTAAGTTCTGAATTGGCATAACTCAAAGTGAAGCCATCACGATTTCAGGGCAACACTTCTTTACGTCCTTTTTGTTCTACAACTTTATGTGACCAATCTAATGATATCACTGGTATAATAGTTTAGGCCATTCAAAACACGACATACGATTACTGCCATTTCGTGAAAAGTCCATTTTCGGACCCGAGTGCAGCCGCAGGGTGTCAGAAGAGTTAACCGCCGAAAGCCTAAGAGATGAAATAATTTGGTCACCTTATGCCGGCTTAAACTAGCATTTTGACCACTTTATTTCTGTAGCCTAAGGCTTAAAGGATATTTCTTCTGTTACCCACCTGTGCAGGTGGTGTCTACTCCAGTCTCCACCTGCCGTATGGAGGAAAACGGGTGACATGTACTCTGTAAAAAGCTGTTGATACGCCGGACAAAAGACGGGAATGAGAGTCAGATCAAGATTTTCCTGGCGTCACGTCACTGGGTCTGGAACTGGGTCTGGGTCTTGGTCACGGGGAGCTCGGTCGTCGATTAATTTAGTGGGCGGAAGTCGGAGGATGAAAGAGGCCGGGCGATGGGCCGAGATTTTACTTTACTTTACAGTGTGTCGTGTGTAGAACCCCGGGGAGTTTTTAGGCATATGATTCGTGCAATAATAAAACTTCTGAGATCATCAATTATGTCAGACATGATAATAATATTGAACAGCTCATAGAGTCTCAAACAATCAGTAGTTTTGAGCTTTCAGTACGTAATTTAAGACCCTTGTGCTGGATGTCGGGGCCATCGGGGAGGTCGGGGAGTTGTTGAGGCCCTTGATGGAGCCGGTCACTAGCAACGCCAATGAATGTAGCCGATGACCGACGGCCGAACTCAAAATGTCACAAGAAGAGTATCCATAAAAGTCGATGTGCCCGCTGTAATTCATGTACAGTATCCGTACGTACGTAGGTAGTGGAGGGTTTTGCAACACTAAACCAACTTCAAGACCCTGATCTGGGGTGCATCATAGAGGCATATCACTTATAAGCAATAAGAGACATCATTTGTATTCTATTACCATCAGTGTCATCAATCGTCATTGATCACGTGTCCATCTGTGCTGTTGCTCCTCCATCAATTCCCCGATGGCCCGATACCCGTTCACCAGAAAATCTCCACTTGAACACTCTTAAACCACACAAGGACTACCGACAACCGCACAAAATGGCCACCCCGGTGGCCGTCTTAGACCAACACGCGGGACATGCCTCGTAAGGTCAAGCCCAAGTCAAGGGGGGGGAAAGCCGACCTGACTCAAAGATAGAGAGTGTTCCAAAATTTGACCTGACCTGACCTGACCACATCTACCTCTACCTGCTGAACGATCGGCTCAGTCTTTCTGTGAATACTTTGATTGTATATTTTCTGTATCTCAAGAGCATGACACGGACAAAGTCTTCGCCTCCTGCGTCCGGACCCTCGGCCTCTGCGACTGCGACGCGCCGACAGGCTTCCGCAAGACCTGGAAAGGCGAGATCTCTCGCCTGTCGACAATGTCGCGATCGTAAAATCCGCTGCGACGGCGCTCGTCCTGTTTGCGATTCGTGTTCTAGACGAGGCCTTTGTGCAGAACAATGCGTTTACCCCGAGATTGAGCACGAAGGGTCTATCGCTTCGTCGCGCAGGTGAGTAACTTTTAATTAAAGATCTCGACCATGTAGATAGAGATTGACTCTGTGATAGCTATATCCGCGCCCTCCAAAAACGAGTTCAGGAACTTGAAGAAAAGGAAAGGCAATTGGTAAGTCTTCTTAAACCAAGTACCTTGCGCATATCTTGCCATTCGTTGTAGTCCATCTACTCATACGTCGCAGGAGCTCGTCGCTCATGGCCACGATGCTTTCGCCGCTACTACGCCTGCACATGACGAATGGAGGAAACACTCTACATCTCCCAGCGTGGCATCGGAGCGTATGACACGACCACCGAGACCTTCTGATCATGCTCTTCCACCAATTCATGCCGATTCTGGCAATCATCTCCCCAATTTCCCTATCAGAGCTGGTTCGCTGCCTATGGTTCATGAACCAGCAAGCTACTACTCCCGCCCGCACCATCCCATGGGTGCTAGCCCGCCTTTGACCGACGATCTTGAAGATGCCGCTCCTGTCAAGCCTTCGTCTTTCGGCTCCTACTCCTCCAACGTCAAGGCTGCTTTGATGCTTCAGAAGATTACCCTTCCTCCAACAGACCTGATGGACGATCTACTCGCCGAGTACTTCAACATTGACTGGATCACGATGCCTATTGTCCACCGTCCTTCTTTCTACCAACGATACCATCGCCTTATTGCTGTAGCAAACTCCCGCTATCGTCGCGATATCCCTCTCGAAGAAGCAACCGAACTCGCTGCCACTTACTCCCTCCTACTCGGAATGTTGGCAATTGGTCAGCTAGCCAAATCTGCGACCACCGAATCGAACGAGTCTCTTCTAACCCACGCCTCCGAATTCCACCAGCAAGCCAAGACGCTGCTTCTTGTCGACCTTTTATCCGTAGCTTCTCTTCCTGTAGTGCAGGCATTGATTGTTCACACTCGGTTCTTACGAAAGGCGGGTGCAGCTCAGGATAGTTGGATGTTGACGGGAATGGCTTATCGACTTGCAGAGGGTTTTATGCTTCATGTTGATCTACCAGGAAAGGCGCAGGCGGAAATTGAGGAACGAAGAAGGACATGGTGTGCTTGTGCTCTACTTGTTAGAATGCAAAACTCTTCCGAAAGCCAAAACCCAGCATTTGGCACTTTGCCCCAGGAAATTGACGACGAATATCTTGAGGTTTATGCCAATAACATTGACAGGACACAGCCTTGCGATACCCCTTCAAAGTTATCTTTCTTCAACCAAACACTGAAACTAGCGGACAACGTTCTGCAGCCTATTCACAATGCCTACTTCAGCTCAACCTGCAACACCAAAGAGGCCATCCTAGATATCCTATCCACTGCACTCAAGCTCGATTGTGAGTTAGAGGAATGGCATGCTGCCTTGCCTGAGCATCTCCATGTGAAGTTTCCTTGCACCCAGCCCGAGGCAGTCTTTCGCCGCCAGGCTACTCTGCTGCGTATGAGGTATATTTCCCCCCTTTGACATTTACATAACAGCTCTAACGTGAACTAGATATCTCGAGGCTAAGGCGTTGATCCCTCGAGCAGCTATCATGAAGCTCATCAACAACAACGCAACTCACCCCGCTTCCCTTATTGCAAAATCCATGGTCGCAGGATTGTTCGAGTCTTGCTACGCTGCAAGTGTCGAATTGGAGGATATTATGGCACGCGAAAAGAGGCTGGTCACCTTTGACGGACCCCCTGAGAGTCACTCTACTATTGGTAAGTTCGCAGCAATGCCATTAAGTTGCTCCTACTAACTCCGAATCTAGCTCTTAGCATAGTCGGCATGACTCTCACCGTCCTGGTTCAACACCCTCTCTTCAAAGAAATAATCACCAACCCTGTCCTCATAACCGACGAAGCAAGACGCTGCCTCGCCACAGCAAAGCAGTACACAAACACCAACACCAACAACCCACTATCTGAGCGCTTCGTGCATGCCCTCGAGTCAGCCTTGCAGCCTTCGTCCCCTCCCGACGCGTTAGACCAGACGCCTGTGGAGATGACCCTGCTTGATGCCTGGTATAGGAAGAGGCAGGACCTCGTTCCTGCATGCGGTATGCCTGTTACGGAAATTGTTTCTTTGTGGTAATTTGGATACGCAGTGTAGTGTTGATGGATACCCCATATAGTATGGAAAGGAAAGGAAAGGAAAGGAAGGGGAGAGGATTTGGCGTTTGTTTTAGCGAGATACCCAAGCATGAAGTCAATTGAATAATTATGTTAATCTCTTTTTTCCCCATCGAGTTGTGCTTTTTTGGCTGCCTCTGCTGTTGGTGATATAATTTGCCTGCTTGCAGGGGGTCATGTTGGTCTGAAGCGCAGCGGCCCGGTTAGGCTGCGCCTTGCATGTACCAGTCGAAGTTATCATTGGTTAATTAAATTTTAACTTGTTGGATCACTTATTATTATGAAAGCACATAGTCTCTGCATGACTATTTGTTGGCATTTGAAGTGGTGTGCCTCTAACTCGAGACTGCACGTAGGCGCTCGGATGTGATATAACAGATTCCAGATACTGACCAACAAAAATATCGGCATCCATCGCCCAGGCCGCCAATATAAAACGGGCTCAAGAGATACTCTAGACTTGTATAAACTGACTTACTTATTTTGTATGTCGAGTTCTTGCTGGCCAACTTTTCTGACATCGTCGATGTCAATCATGTTGGTTCCCGTCCCCAGGGATATGCTCAGCTGGATAACCGTATGCAAGTGGAAATAGAAAAACTCAGTCATCTACGACCTCCCAACGACCTTAAGGTTTACAACACAGCCTTAAAAAAATTGTATTGGTCTACTCATCAGACCTGATGATGGGCCTCCAGCAGCAAGCATGTAACCGCCAGCCCATCCCGCTTGTGTTTTCTCTTCAACAGGTTGATAGCACAGCCAATACTTTGACACCATGTGAATCCTTCAAGTATAAGTATTCAACTAATCTCCTTTCTGTCCGTGCTTTCATTCATCTTACAACAACATATTCGACTCATACTACTACATACCGAACGCCAACACTTCACACTAGAACCTTTCCCAATGACAAAGTCAGAGAGAACAGTTTACATCGAAGCACAAACTGATGCAGAGACTCCAGCTGCAGATATGACGACCAAGAGAGATAAGTCGGGGGAGGGTCTCGCCAACCGAACCCTTCTCGATAAGATGGACAAGCTTCGAGAGCTTGGTATCTCTGATATGGTTCCCCTTCCTCAGGTAAGCCCCTACACTTCCTTGCAGTAGAAAAAGCTGACACCAACTTTTTATTTAATAGATGGTTGTTGTTGGTGACCAGAGCGCGGGAAAGTCGAGTGTCCTCGAATCCCTTACTGGCTTCCACTTCCCTAGGGACGTCACCCTTTGTACCCGCCACGCCACAGAGATCATCTGTCGCCGTGAGGAGAATCCCAGCATTGTCATCTCTATTCACGCCGTTGATGCAGATCCGGAAGTGGCCAATTCCTTTCGTCGTACTGTTGAGAGCCTCGACGCAAAGGAGTTTGGTCAGATCTTCAAAGATGTAAGTGTCCTTTGTCCTATACGTCTCTGGTTACTAACTGAATACAAAAGGCTGCTAAAGTCATGGGTATCGAAACAGACTCCGACGGTGACACAGTAGGTTCAGCCTTCAGTCGTGACGTCCTCCGCGTCGAGATTAGTGGCCCTAATGAGGATCACTTAACTGTCATTGACGTCCCTGGCATGTTTGAGAACGAAACACCCGGAATGACAACTAGAGACGACATTGAACTCGTTAAGGCCATGGTTAAGAGATACATCAATGAGTCTCGAACCATTATTCTCGCTGTTGTACCTTGCAACGGAGATATCGCCAACCAGAAGATCTTGACATACGCCAAGGAGGCCGACCCCGAGGGCAAGAGAACACTTGGTGTCCTCACCAAGCCCGATCTGGCCGTCGAACAAGCTACCAAGGGAGTCGTTGTCGACCTTGTCCTTGGAAAGCGGCGTGATCTTCAGCTTGGCTACTGTGTTGTCAAGAATCGAGGCGCAGACGATACCTCTTCTAGTCCAGAGGACCGTGACCTCCAAGAGAGGAACTTTTTCGCTCAAGCTCCTTGGACGAAACTTCCAAAAGACCGTGTCGGTATCCGCGCACTCAGGATTCGCCTCTCACAGCTTCTCGCAGACCGCACCAAGAGCGAGTTTCCCAAAGTCCGCAGCGAGCTTGCGGCAAAGCAAAAGGAATACGAAGTTCTCCTCAACGATATGGGACAGTCACGCAGTACTGAGGCTCAACAACGCATCTACCTCGGTAACCTTGCTGCGCAGTTCGCTCAGATAAAGAACTATGGTCTTGACGCTTACTATACGCGGCACGAGATCTTTGAAGATGAGGAGCTCAGATTAATCACTCGCATTCGGGAGATCAACGAGGGTTTCGGAAAGGTTCTCCACGAAAGGGGGCATTCGCGATACTTCCATGAGGCTGACGAACAAATTCGCGAAAGCCTAGAAGAACAGAGATGTCAAGGTGAAGAGGAGGAAGAGGATTATATGAGTGCGAATGAAGGAGTGCGAGAAGCGCTGTACAAAGATCCGTCATTTGAAGTCCCATTATTGGGTGAGGACGAGTTGGAGGATGGGATTCTCTACGATTCTTACTGGTGTCCTCTGCCTGCGATGAGAGATATCCTCAATTACATCGAGACTGAGTACCTAAACTCACGAGGTTATGAACTAGGAACGGTACGTATTGTCCTCGGTTCCTTGAGCCTACACGATACCTATGATGAAGGCTAACATTGTCCATCCAGTTCAGTGGTGAGGTGCTGCCCACAGTTTTCAAGGAGCAATCAAGAAAGTGGCGGCCCATGGCTCAAGCACATGTCTCTAACGCCATTCTTATCGTGCATCATTTCATCCGCACTGTTCTCGAAAAGTGCTGCCCGGATGAGGATATCAGAGATGAGCTGTGGGCATTTCTCCTCGATGATCTGCAGAAGCGGTACCGTCGAGCTGTGGACCATGTGGAATTCTTGATGAAGGTTGAGTTTGAAGGCAAAAGCATCACTTACGATCCTAACTTCAACGAACGCCTCAACAAGCTCAAGTTCGCTGAAGTTGAAGGTCTGGGCAAGGAAGTTAGTAATCTGATTCTTGACGCCAGTGAGGAAGACGGAAGCTGGACGCCAGTAGCTCTAGGGGCTCGCCGTCTTGTGGAAAGGAGACTGGGGAAAGAAGACAGCCTCATCAGTACTCGACAAGCTATTCACGACGTCCTTCAAATCTTCTACGAGAACGCACGTGGTCGTTTTGTTGATGTGGTTTGTCAACAAGTCATTGATCATTTCCTCCTCCATGCCCCTGACGGTCCCCTTTGCGTCTTCTCTCAAGATGTAGTCATTCATATGACTGCAGATCAACTTGACACCATCGCAGGCGAGGATACTCTCAGCAGGGATCGTCGTCAGAAGCTGACCCAAGATATTTCCAAGATGAAGCAAAGCCTCAAGGTTCTTCGCGGTTGAGATTGGAGGACGATGGTTTGTACACAGTTTGCTTCTCGTTCTTTAGGAGCAGGCTGTGGTCGATTAACGATGCATGATATTGTTTCTTTCCCTTTTGTTTCATGAATATGAATGGCGGAGTTTGTAAGTACCTGGGCTAGATGGCTATTAAGAATGTATTCAGTTATCAATGCAGGGCATATTTTCAACTTTGGCCTTCTAAAGATTTACATTTATAAACAGGTCACTCAGTCAAGTTTGGTCTGGAGCGCAAATGGTGTCTGGAGATTCTTTATTCGTTATTCATTCGTACAAGTTGCAGGCATAAATGACTGCCTGCAAGTCTCCTACTGCCGACGTTCAATGCGACATATTTCCTAAATCAAACATCTAAGGTATCATAGTCTAAATTTCATTAATCCACCAACGCCTGTAATATGCCAATCATGTATGACCAACACCGTTTTTGTCCGTTCAGAACATCATTTTGTGAGAAGGCTGCCGACATCCTGTAGCTGAACCGAGTTCAACAATGGAGGCGGCCCTCCTCGATCAATTCGCCCCCATCCAGCTCCCCAGCTTGGTGGTGGAGGCGGAGGAGGACTGCTTGCTGTAGCAGGTGCAGGTGCCCCTGCTGGGAAGATATCGTCCTCTACCGTACCTGAGCTTCGAGTGCTAAGGGCAATATCTGTACCGCTGCTCGACTTGGCCTTGCGATGTCTCCTCCAGAGACGGGGCTTTCGAAGTCGAGATGTTTCTGCCATGAGCTCGGGCGATGTCATGATGCCAACGCGGTCGCTCTTTCGGAACTGGCCCATTCTAGACCTGGGATACGAGAATCCTGCAGGCTGACCACCATGGAAAGGATTCCACGCCCTGAGTTTAGGTGATCCAAGACTTATACTGCCATTGCATCCTGAGTTATAGCTCGTTCGAGGCTCGCCGGAAAGCTCCTCCAAAGTCATGCCCTTAGTCTCAGGGATCAACAGCGAGGCGAAAGCACCAAATAGCATGAAAAGGGCAAAGAGTTGAAGCAAACGGTTGAGGTTCGGTGTGCACTCGGTATCCTTGCAGTCCTCCGCAGCTCCTTGACGCACCATAGGGATGCTGATAACTTGAGCGACAATGGCACCGATCTTGCCCATAGCAGCGCTGATTCCGTGTCCTGTGGAGCGATATCGAGTCGGGAAACATTCGCCAGGAACGATAAATGTAGTCGTGTTCGGGCCAGCGTTAAAGAGGAACTGGCCGATAATGTATAGTGCGAGCAAGCCTCCTTGGCTCAGGTTGTTGTACGCAAAACCAAGAATGCAGAAGAGAATAGTGAGCAAAAGGAAGCCAACAACTTGCAATGGCTTGCGGCCGAATGTGTCAACTGTGAGAATCGCCATCCAGTAGCCAGGAAGTGAGCCGGCACAAGTCAAGATGATCATACCCACCGCTTGGTTGTGGAGTTTGTCGAAAAGGTTGTTGCCCGAACCATAGCCAACCGCATGGAGGACAAATGTATTATTAAGGCCGAGGCCGTAGAAAGCGAGATCCTTCAGAAAAATTAGCTAGCGTGGGGACAAGCTTTTCAACAGAACTTACCAGGAAGAACCAGGAGAGAGTTGTGCCAAGAAGCATCTTGAAGTTGGTCCATTGGCGGAAGAAAGCAATGAGGTCAGACCAAGACGCACGAGGTACGTTGAGGGCGCGTCCAGATTGACGCTTAGGTCTAACCTGATGAACAACATCGAAGGACCCCTTGGACTTGCTTGCTACGTATGCTTTGATATCGGCATCGGCTTTCTCAACATCGTGTTCAACATCGAATGTGTATCGAGGAGTTTCGGGAATAGTAATGCGGTAGTAGAGAGCCGCACAGGCAGGGATCGCGCCTACTCCAACAATGATTCTCCATGCTCGGTCGGCAGCCAATCGACATTCGAAACCGCATTGGCTTTCGTCAAGAGCACCGACAAAAGCATCCTTGAAGGCAACGGTAGTAATTAGTGCAACGATAGCAGCCGCAACTTGTCCAAGACCCTGCATAGAAAAGACAGCAGCAACCATTGCGCCGCGCCACCTTGTCGGTGCGAACCTAGAGGGATCTCAGTCAGCTCCATTCAATACATGTGTTTTGGGGGTTTGGTGCAAACTAGACCCCAGCCACAAAACTTTCTAACAACAAACAAGACTCAACTTACTCGGATGTAATAACACTAGATAGCGGATAGTCGCCACCGATTCCAATACCCTGGATTCCAGTCAATAAATGTTGTCCTAAAACGGATTCCAAAAGCTTACCATAATGATGCGCCAAAAGATCAGGAGCCCAGTCGACCCCATAGCAGGGCTAGATGAGATGAGGGCACAACAAAGGGTAGCCATGATAATGATGGCCAGTTCCACACCGTACATACGTCGTCGTCCAAAACCACTGATGAGTTGTCAGCACATTGTCCAGTTTAAGGGATGAACTTCTTCAATCAAGGAGTACTAACTCTGCTAGCCATCCAAAAACAATCATGCCCACTACAACTCCAGCACTGGTAGAGGCTTTAAAGGCTTGGTTGACTCGGTCAGGTAGGTAGCCATCGTTACCGCTGAAACCGTTTTGAGGGTTCGGATCTCCCCAGAAAACAACTCCAAGTAGTACTGTAATAAGATTGATGGCAAAGATATCGTAAGAGTCTAGAAAGAAACCAACACCGGCTACTAAAACAGCACGGATATCTGATAGATGGTCAGTAAATACACATAAAGCGGGCGGTGCTACATTGACTCAGCGTCATCACATACGGTATGCGCCAAAAGGAACCTTGTCGATCTCAGACAAGGCAAGACGGCGGCGAAGATTTGGGTCAGGAATATGAGAGAAATCGTTAAAAAAGTTGTGAAAAGCCCTGTTGCCGCCCCAAGTTCGATCCTGCTGAGAGCCGGTCGCAGGCTCGGGGAGTATGTCGTCGTCGTAGTCTGGCATTTTGAAGTTTATGGTGAAGGAATATCAGGAGCGATGATATCTGTAATCGACGACATGGGTTGTTTGGGATGAGAATGTGTCGAGATGAGTTTCGCGATACTGATCTCCACCTCTTCGGGCGCTGTTCCGGTGAGATCAGGAATGCATAGGAACCAAGATTCCGGTATGTCGATAATTTCCGATAATTAATCCAACTCTTCCCAGGTATATCGGATTCGAGATTCTTCACTTTTCCCTCAAACCGTGGTTCGCTAAAACGACAACTGAGTGCCCAATTGATTCAATCCACGGGGATAGGCGTTTGAGGTGGCTGGGGTTCAGTATCGACACTGATATCAAGTTTCCTTCTTTTCCCAAGCCTCAGATTTAATTGGCGATGGTTTAACAAAGATAATAGAGTGCTGATGTATTGTTCAAATGCGACATCGATACCATGGATCGGAGTTTCGGCGTCGCTGGCCGTCGGGGGGTGCGGATTCGTGAGGGTCGATAGATGCGATGAGTGGTGAAGGTTTACGACAAGTCTAGACCTAAGGCGAGGAGAGGAGAGCCGAGCGAAACCATAGATATAACGAAGAGAATATTATGTTTTCAAATAACAAAGACAATAACAATACGTAGGTATGGATGAGAAATGGAGAAGTTTGAAAGCCCGGGCAGTTGGGATTAGATAGGTACGGCCGGATATAGCGTGTGAGCCGTGCTTTCCCAGGTTGGTTACTTTTACGTACGCTACGGATTGGGGGATGGACGAACGTACTGTCTCTGTCTTGTCTGTAACGAGATGGGTGGTGATTTTGAGGCAGGTGCAATGGTGGGGACACACCTGCGCACGCCTTCCAGAATGGAACCTCCGGACAAGTCACTGGCCAGTCAGCGCTCAGCACTCACCCAGTCACCCACCTCTGGAAGCCGAGGAAGAAGCAAGATGGAAAGTCCACTGCACACCCACTCGAACATCCCCGGACCAGTCAGAAGTGAGTATCCGATGCAGACCACTGAGATGAATGGAACACCAGGTTGCCCATGCCATGCTCTAAGAGAATCCACCAGGTCCCGCCTTGTTCAAAGCAGGTCATTCTGCTAAACACCGACCACCTCCTTCATCTAGAATAGCATGAACATCGGCTCGGTGCTTTGCAATAGCGAGATAGGCCAGCAACGACTAGCTTCCAACCTATTCTGCTCGACCAAGATCCAAAACACGATTCCCATTCAGCTCACGACCGACCGAACAGAAAAGACCTGGTCGCGCCCTGGCAAAACAGATGCACCCTGGCAATCCCCTGTCATCCACTAACCTCCTCTCGACCAATTGGAAGCTATCGGACGCCAGTGGCCAAACTCGCCCTGGTGGAGAGAAGTCGACCTAACGCCCGCGTCTTACACACTGAGAGGGCTGCCCCCCACTTCAAGTCCCAGGGTCGTTTCGCTATCTGTTCGCTCTGACTCTGGTTCTGGCTGGGCTGAGGACTACTGAAGGATGCGAACAGAGTTTGTTTTGAATAAGAGGCGTTGTGACCTTTGCATTTAGGAGAATGTAATTTCTCCTTCCATCTCAGGGATCTATCGCCGTTGGTTCGCTTGAAGTATAAATTTGACGCCGTGTTACAGAAATTAGATCTGTCTGTCTGATGTGATGCAGACAGCCAGGTCAGACAAGACAGAACCCCCCTCCCTGGCCCCCGTTTTCCAGAACAAATTCTTCACGCCTCAGGCAATCATGAATTTACTTCTGTCACGGGAAAGCTTCCAGAAAATAATAGAGTCGTTCCATGGATCCATCACACCCACATCATCATGCCGCATCGAGCAATCCATTTCATCTTACCTGGTCACTTGGTCGCAGATCTCGCCGACCGGGAACTTTCAAGATTTTACCGGCGTTTCTTTCACCTTGATCGACATATATAATACCCGAAGCTTTTTATATCCATCCCACATTGTGTCGATACGATGCAGCATATCGATGACGATTGATTGAAAAACAGATCGACATCAACCTCTAAACCAGGCTGCATTACAGTACACAGCATTCTTTGTTGACTTTCCCCTCTTTCTGGTGATGGTAAATGCCGACACGTGCTTACATCTAACTGACAACACGATGAAAAAAGTGAAAGAGAGAATAGCACCGAAGCGGGCGTACTTTTCGATTGTACGTAAAAAGTGCACGTTGTACAATCAGCCCGGTCACATACAGTGGATTGCTCGTTTCCCCATCACCGAAGAGGTTCCTAGAGATGGTCGAGCTGGTGACAGAAAAGCTGTCCTCTAAGGCATAGGCTGCCAAAATAAGGCAGTCTAGCTGCTATCCTTGAACTGACATACGATGGCCAAACTGTTTCGTCTCTTATGCTTTCGGCGCCCAATTCTTCTGGCACGCTGACGACGGCTCCCAGCAAACAACATGCTCCATCCCAGTTTGCCCCAGCGTGATTGGGTCGTGCACGGCTGTTCGCATTGAGAAACATTCAAGAAAACCTTCAAGCGTGACTCTTAGTGATCCATTATTCACACGAAGTGAAACGGTACGGTCTCCTCTTTCTTGATTCATTGTGGCCAAGAGAAAACAAGATCAATCAATGTCAGACCCAGACCCATCTGGCACGTTGTCCAACTGTCTCCACTGGCTTACCTTCGAAAATGCTTCTAGCCGCATTCTGAAGTTTGCCACAACATGGGTCTAAGAGGATAAAGGCTTGGGGAAACAGAAAATTTGACGTCCGTGTTCAGGATGCAGGAAAGATGAGAGCAAAGAGTTGCCCATTCTGCTGGGTATATGTCTTCTACTATTTTGTCTCCGTTGCTGACAGCAATCTAGATTATCAACACCGCGTGAGAAACGACAATAACTCGCATGATATTAACTGAAAAGTTACGTATTACGGGTCTGTGTTTCGCTCTCGCTGATCCGTGCTTTTTGTACCTGAGTAGGCGATACGTTTTGCTAATCTTGTCAGTCTGCGACGCCAACCGCTCGAAACCGTTACCTAAGGCATAGCTCTAGTCATTTTACTAGACGCCTTTATCTCTTCAGCTCCGTATCATGACTTGTCATTGCCCTTTTCCCGCACTTTCCCATCCCGCTGTCATTCTCGGTGAGGAAATGCATTCCGGCAGCACTGACCGAGCCAAGCCGGGCCAAGAGCGGTCGCCCGACGGGCATGGGTTTCCTCTTGTCTCATCACACTTGCATATCCTCGTCTCTTCTCACTGCTTTTCCAATCTCTCAGCTCATCTTTCTCGTTTCGCAAAATTTGACCAGGGGCTGCGGCTGTCGTAATACAACCGACCAATCGGTTATCCACGTGTGTTACTCTTTTCACTTGATCCTCCACCGGCTTTGCGAGTCTCTTGTCTTGTTCAAGACTGTACCCTGAAAGATTTGCTAATCCCATGCCTCTCGAAACTGTTGCTGGGGATTCTGTAAGCTGGGGAATTCGTAAGCCCAGTGGGCCAGTGGGTTATCAGTCAGTTCTTCCGTCCACGTCAAAGAACATCCTGGAGGCTAGTATAGCCGAGCCTCTCTGTTTTTTTCTGTAAGTTGCCAGCAGAGGCCAAGAGGTCAACTTGATCCTGGTGAGATGATTGGCGAAGTTACGGCATTTCCTTGTAGATGAGGGATGAGTTGACGGGTTCGGCTTTTGAGGCATTCATCTACATGCATACACATTCCGATACGGATAACTTGGAAGAGCCACTCCCAAAGACATAGTTCTAGCATAATTCGGGCTCTTTGTTAGAAACGGAGCATGCTATGCAGTTCTATGATTCTATGTGATTCTTTGGTATGGCTTGCTTCAAGGTGTCGCATCACTACACTTGAAGGCTCAGTCCCAACAGGTTGACTCACGACAACACCCATACCATCCTACAATCCAGAGGAGGTGGCGTGTATCAGTGACACCTAATTTTGCAATCCCTCTTAAGTCCTACACTCTAGAGCATTGAAATGGAAACCAAAAGTCTCCTGCATTGACATCTCAACGGCCGCAATCTGATGATCAATCTGCAGCAGTCGGTTACACAAACCATCCGGAAACACGCATTAAGGCGCAAATAAGCGAATTCCTTCTGTAGTTGGTTTCTCTGCACATGTCTCTCCTGTTTTCATCCATCTGCATTCCATGTATGTCACTTTTGCAACAGCCTCATGTTTTAGTTCGCCGCCACCGTCATGGTCTCAATCTACAATGCGCCATATCTCTCAGTGGCTTTATTTATGAATGTGACAAATCTAGGTATCGATTTGTAAGAAATACCATTGTAGATGGCTGACGGCTTTTGTTGTCAATGAAGAGTGGTGTTGTGTGGCTTCAGGATGGCAACATAGTTTGGCGGGAATAAAGACGTGGGCAAATAAGCGTTTTGTGTAGCTGGCCAGTTGCGCTACAAAGCACAAGGAGTGGTGTGTATTGTTTGTGCTCAGATGTGTCCCGATGATTCTCATGAGAGGTAAGATTCTTTTGCTCCACGGCTAGAGTGCTGCACGGCACTCGGATGGCCACCGAGGGGAGCAGGCGGGACTTGAACTCATGAGCCAATACCATTGGATCAGTTAATCATCGAGATCAAGAAAATGTTCATATGCATGTTATATGCATGGTGGTGAATTAATAAGTAAAATGACCCTAGAAGCTCAAACACATATGATTTATCACTCTCAATAGTAGGACCTGTGGCCAGGCGATCATCAAATCCAACAAGGGCAGAGCAACTAGCAGCATTTCTACCTCACTTAAAACATGACTACTAAAGTCTAGTAAATGATTGTTGTTAAGAGAGCGATGGTTGTATACACAACTATCGATTGGTGCCTCGACTTGTGGATGGGCGCTGCATACCTGACTCAGTGCTCCCTTTTCACATGCACTTTCAAGTCTTCCATGCCACCATCCAGGCACGTCTATCTAAATTATAATGCTTCTTGTTCGATTCAATTGTGACGTCGGTTACGTTGAGAAAACGTGGGGAATAATGGTCTCTATCGTCACATTGACAGTTGTTCGTATGATCAAATAGCCACAACAATACAGCTCTCGTTCTTCGTGTTCGTCATTATATGATCGATTTTGTCTAATCCCTTTTTGTCCCGTTGTAGCGTCTTGGCCTCGTTCTAAATATTGTTTACCAGGCAGTGATGTCCTCTACCTCAGCTTCACCAAATGTGCTTGACTTGGTAAGCTGACCAACACTAGCTTCCTCGGGCGCAGCACCGTCCTTGGACATGATGTCGGGCAAGACCTCCTTGAAGAAGTTCAAGACATAGTTGTTGACTTGCTCGAACTGCAACAAGAACGCATCGTGACCCTCCGGGCTTTCAATGCGCTCTAGTCGGGCGTTGGGAACATGTCGCGCAATCTCCTCCTGCTCTGCGAATGTGAAAAGACCGTCGCTCTCAATACCCAAAACAAGTGTAGGTTGTTCGATCATAGCCAATGCATCTCCGATAGTCTCTGCTCGATTACGCGACACGTCATGTGTGTCTAGCTTACGAGTCATGGCAATGTAGCAGTTGCTATCGAATCGTCCAACGAACTTGCGGCCCTGGTACCGCAGATACGATTGGGCAGAGAAATAGTGCGATTGTGGCATCTCTCCCCCAGTAAGACTACCATTCGCAGGGCCATGGAATTGAGGATCAGCAACATCACCCGCTGCAGGTGTCTGAGGAGCTGAAGGAGTGCCGGTTGAGCTGGCCTGGGATATGGAAGTGCGCTTAACAATATGACCGTCGTTATGGATGTGAAAGTGTGCCTCTGAAGGAGTTGAGGGGCGCGGTCGGCCGCCAATTGTTTGGACCTTGGACGGGTCAGGGATGTTACGTCCGAATCGCGATTCGAAAGAGTTGCGGCTTCGATATGTCAGAAGAGCAGACATACGAGCCGCACCCAAACCAGTAGAAGGCGGATCGTCAAAAGAATAGTATCCATCATCGTACTTGGGGTCGGCATAAATGCTCTGTCGCTGGGCTTCACCCCAGCTGATGCCCCAAGCACTGTGTCTGCTTGAGGTAGCAATAGGGACGATGCATCGGATGTAGTCCTTTCCAAAGTACGCCCACTCAAGCACAAACATACCACCAAGGGATCCTCCAACCACAGCAGCTAGCTGCTTCACGCCCAGGTCATCAAGAATGAGTCTGTGGAGGCTAACAATAGTTAGTACAAGTGATCCTTTTTCTCTTTCTCCTTGCTTTAGTAACCATTCTAGGGGCGCAAAACTTACTTGACATCATCACGAATAGTTGTGAGAGGGAACTCAGGACCATATCGGCCCTTGTCGGGGTCATTGTCCTTGGCTGTCACTGGGCTCGCAGTGCCATAGGGACTGCCTAGACTGTTCATACAAACGATGAAGAACCTCGATGTGTCGAAAGCTCGACCAGGACCTCCAAGAAGAGGACCCCACCAGTCACTCACATCAGCGCTTCCAGTGAGCGCATGACAAATAACCATGGCATTGTTGCCCTCTTCGTTGAGCTTGCCGCGGGTGGTGTAAGCGACTGGGAGGTTGTAAAGAGTAACTCCAGACTCAAGGGTAAATTCTGGAACAATCGCTAGCTGCTGCTCAGGAATGAGCGCAGCGAACGGGTTCTCAGGCTGCAATTGCGTTCTTTCTTACAGGTATTCAGCCACCGGTCTTCTCAAGTGATACAGGGGATGAACCATGGCAATGGCGAGGGATAAGACATGTGATGAAAGAGAATAGAGCGGCAAGCATGGGTAAATACTGACCATAATGCTTGCGAGAATCGCCGCTAATAGCATCGTTTCCGTTCATAGTGGCTGCTGGCATAACTATGTATGATTGTACCTTGTCTTCTCACGACGTAGTTTGTGAGAGGTTATACAGAGAGATCGGACCGGGGTCGCACCCAGGTTAGCCGCGGTTTGATATTTGAGCCGATTAACCCCAAAAATTGATCGAATTGGCGGAAATTTAGGTCCAATGGATAGTAGAAACCTACTCAAATGAATTTATTGTCTTGATTCGACTAGAAAAGTCTTTGAATGGAAGATCAGAGGGAAAAGACTGCTCCTAGGTATGGCGTAATTCTGGCTGGTCTCCATGGCTGCAGTGACTCAGCCAATTACGGTGCTGTCCTGACTACAACAAGTGGCCGGCAACGGAGCCAATGACGATCACGTGCCTGATTTGAGTGAGGGCGAAAATAAGCCGTGAATAGGAAACGACTATGCACAAGAAGTGTCATCAAAGGAAGTAAAGCGAATACACAAATTCAAATAAATCAATCGCCCTATGATGTAAACTTTAATCTAATTATCAGAGCCACATTGTGGAGTGCATGCAACTCAAAAACCAGTGTTGCTATTCGTCTCACAATATTCTCTGGAGTTTCTACCTAGGTACTAAGGTACCTAGGTAGGTAAGGTTCATGAGGCCTGATACAATCGGTACGTACCTTTTTTCCACTGTATGTGGCCTGTGCAGCGACGTGCCTGCCACCTACAACGCGTTGGCAGCCTCGTTTCCCCAGTACCTAAGGGAAGGCTACCGGCGACTGGCTACCAAGAAGTCGTGACATCTAATTCCAGCTTTGTTTGAGCTTCCTTTATTCTTTCCTCTCCAACCCCATCGCAACTGGGCTCGTCCACCCGCAACACGAATCGAAAAAGTCGCTTTCTATCCTTGAAGCCACATATTACACAATTTGGACCTTTTCGGCTTCTTCCCTTTCACGTCTTTCCCTTGTCAGCTTTGTCGCGACTATTAACCTTCCCCACCCGAACTCCTTGCCGTCAAAAGTCAGTCTTCCTTATCCGCGCCGTCCGCAAATGCAACAACAAAAGTTACAACCTTTTTTGTTTCGAACCAGCAAACTCATTTTTTCTTTCTTACAGACTTCAAAAACCACAACATTCATCAATAGCGCAACACACGCTATCATCTAATGAGATAATCATCGCCTTTAGCTCCGACTTCATTCTCGCGAGCTATGGGTCCGAAACGCAAGAGGAACGACCGTCAATCGATCGAAGCTGGTCGATCTTCTCCTCATCGACCTGGAGATACAACACTCGGACAGCACGATCGCGACGATAACATGGGACGTGGTCGCGGAAGAGGTCCTCGAGGTCCGGGTCGACGCGATTCATCGCAAGGCCATGGTCGAGCACCCCCAAACCATCAATCTAATTCTACACCAACACAACGACGACCCAGCTCTTCACATGCACCACCGCCACCTCCTCCCCCAGCGATCAAGAAGCCGACTTACGTACCACCACAGCCTCTACTGAGACCACCTTCTCCGGTCCATTCTAACTATCGCTATAATAATCTTACAGATGAGAAGGTTAGCGCTTGGACCGAGAGCGGTCGGGAAGAGGTGATTCAGCACGGAAAGCAGTCGCGAGACGATGTCGATATCACTGAGCTATCAAGCTTGTTTCAAGAGTTTGTTCGCGCGGTCGTTGAAGCTCGATTATCACCAGCCGAGGCAGGTACCTGCGTCAAGGAAATCCTCGGTGACGAAACGACGGAGATGATTAAGGATTCATACGCGTTCGCCCCCCACACTATATTCCTTGACTCTATATCTATAGTTATGGACAATGAGCCCGTCATCTACCGACCATCTCTACGGGAGTTTGTGCTGACGACTGGCATATCGTCAAATTTGATGCGACAGGCGCTCGACCCCGAGATCCTGCAGCAACTGGGTCTCATTAGAGACAATTTCGTCAAACTAGGTATCAAGCAGGCGACAAATCTTCTCTATCGACAGGCCAACTATAACCTACTTCGTGAGGAAACCGAAGGATATTCTAAGCTCATCACGGAACTCTTCACGACGAGTAGTGTGGCACCTCCACCTCCAGAAATGGCGGAACAAACCTTTGAACGGATCAAGGCACTAATAGGTACCTTTGATCTGGATGTAGGAAGGGTGTTGGACGTGACTCTGGATGTTGCAGCGGCTGTACTTATCAAGCAGTTCAAGTTCTTCGTCAAATTCCTCCGAGTCAGCTCATGGTGGCCACGCTCTCACCTCAAGTTCAGCCCTGCAGTTTATGTCGGTGGCCTGCCTCTATGGGCTACTCCAGACTATGCGCAATGGACAACAACAGAAGAGGATGAGAAGCTTTTGGAAGAGAAGAAACGGATCCGTGATATTGCATTTTGGGACCGAGCTAGGGAGGTGCATATTGAAGCGTTCTTTGAGTTGGGCGGCCGTCAGGTGGCCGATTCTGACTCTCAACAACTTACAATCACCAACGGCTCCACAGGCGACGATGCTGCGGCTGACATCGAACGACAATGGGTGCAGGAAACCAAGACGCTGCCGCCCCCGGGCAACCGGACAGCCGCGCAGCTGCTTGGTTTTAAGTTGCGCTTCTACAACTCTGATGCTAGAGATGAGACAGACGTCCTCCCTGCGAACTTGCTCTATCTTGCGGCTCTTCTCATCAAGATCGGTTTCATCTCCTTAACTGACCTCTATCCACACCTCTCACCAGCTGATGAACACATGGAAAAGGTCCGTGAAGAGCAGACGAAGAAGCTGGAGGAGGAGGAGCGATCCACTAGAGGTGGAACAATGAACGCTCTTCTTATGGCAGGTGTTTTGCCTCAAGGCGACGACGATAATCCAAACGGCTCAAATCTTCCTCGACGGGAGCTTCCCAAGAAGACCGAAACTGACACCAAGGAAGCTGCTGCTGAGGCGACAGATAACAAGCCAAAACTGCCCGAACCACTGGAACAAAAAGTGGCCTTGCTCACGCAATTGTTGACTATCGGCGCCATTCCCGAATCGCTGTTTATTCTTGGTCGCTTCCCTTGGATACCGGAAATCTTCCCGGAAGTGCTAGAGAGAATTCATCGCATACTACACTACTCTGTCGACAAAGTCTTCCATGACAGTCGGCCTATCGTAGCAGGCGAAACTGGATGTCCGACGAAGTTTGTGCCCGATTATGATCAATCCGGGCTTCCCAAGGGCAGTGTTCGCTTAAGCAGATTGACACCCCGAAAATCACTCAGATGGCCATTCCCCGACAAGGTCGACACCAATGAATCACAGAATTATCGATATTATTGGGATGAGTGGGCGGACAATATCCCTGTTTGCCAGACCGTGGACGATATCTTCACGTTGTGTGGAACACTTCTCAACATTTCTGGTGTCAACATTGGTAAGGACGAGGCTCTCTTGACCAAATTGGCTAGAATTGGAGCCAAGAGTCTCGCAGAGGACAGGTCAGAGCACAACCTTGCTCGATGGCACGATCTGCTTCGACGACTTTTATTGCCAGCACTAAGTCATACCAAGGCCAATGCCTCCACTGTCAATACGATCTGGGAGCTTATGAGGCACTATTCTATGACTACTCGCTATTCGATGTATGCTGAATGGTTTGAGGGTCAAATCTCTCGACTTCCTGCTATGAAATCAGCTTTTGCAAAGGCAACATCCGAGACTCGAGGCACCATGAAGCGAGTTTCCCTCACCAACCTGGGTGAAATGGCCAAGCAACTGGCAAAGACCAGCTACTCGTCTCCTGGCATTGTTTTCAGAGTTGCTTTCGAACAATTGGAGTCCTACCCCAATCTGATTGACGCCTTTGTGGAGTGCGCCAAGTACTTTACAGACATGTCTTATGATGTGCTCGTGTGGTCCTTGATGAGCTCTCTCGGAAAGTCAAGGAGTCGTACTCAAGCCGAACACGCTCTTACAACCAGTAAATGGCTACAGGCGTTGTCAAGGTTCTCTGGTAGAGTCTTTCGACGTTATACTGTGTTGAACGCTACACCGGTTCTTCAATATGTCAATGATCAGCTGTACAGGGGCAACTCTACCGATCTTATCATTCTCAAGGAACTCATCACTTCTATGGGTGGAATCGTGGATTCGGTTGATTTCACAGACCATCAGATTATGTCCATGGCTGGAGGCGAATACTTGCGACGTCATACTTTAATTCGTGGTCAGGATAAGCGATTCGATAACGTGAGAAGCTCGAAGCGTCTCATCCAAGCTTTGACAGATTCCAACCTTGCTGCACAGCTTCTCATCAACCTGACACAGTACCGACAGGCAGCACTCTTCCAAGTACCAGAAGATGAAGCTCACATCAAGTACCTTTCCTCAATGATTGACGATTCCCACCGCATCTTGATCCAATACTTGGACCTACTCTGGAGTAATATGGAACCAACCAGCTTCGACCAACTCGTTCCCTCCATTCCCGAACTCATCAAATCCTACGGCTTGGACGTCAGTTTGGCATTCATGATAGGCCGGGCAAGCCTTGCCCACCGCATGTTCCCGTGGAAGCAAAAGAAGGTCGAAGAGACCAAGGAGAAGGCCCAAATCGCCCAGTCTATAGATAAGGAAGGAGACGTTACCATGTCCGATACGCCTGCTACGAATGGTGGCCATGATACACCCAGTCGAGAGACACCGCAGACTGACGACCAGGTGGGTTCCCAGACTCCAACAGCACGGAACCCCTCTACTAATCTGTCACAACCACAGAAATCCGAGGACAATTCTCTCATCAAATCAGCACTTCAGCCTCTGGTGGAAATTATACAAGATGCTGTCCGCCCTGAAACCTGGCAGAAGATTACCCCAGATCTCTATGTGACCTTCTGGGCTCTTCAGCTAGGCGACCTCTATTGTCCTGACAAGATTTACAGACAAGAGAAAGAGCGCCTCAGAACCGAAGAGGTTGCTGTTTCACGAGATCGCAGCGACCTGTCACGAAAGGGCCAAGAACGCAAGGTAGAAAAGCGAAAGGAGCTTATGCAGCTTCAGATCGGCCTTTCTGAAGAATGCGGCGAGCATCTCCTACGACAGGCAAAGTGGAAGTTCTTCCTCAGCAAACAGTTCCAGTCTTCGTTCCCAGAGCCTCGAGCCAAACCAGACAGCATTTCTGATGCACTACTCGAACAGTGCTTCCTCCCCCGCTTACTCCTATCCAAGGCCGACGCCGAGTATACATACAAATTCGTCAAAGCACTTCATGAAGGGAACGCCCCAGGATTCCAGCTGATGTCTCTTTACGACCGCCTCTTTAATGCCAACCGCTTAAGGTCACTGATATTTATATCAACTGTTATGGAGGCTGAATATCTCGGTCGTTTCTTGAAGCTGATCCTGGAAGACTTGTCACGTTGGCACAAGAACGCACCCGTACCTAATGAAAAGGACAAGTCAAAGGACCAGCCCAGGCTGGGTGCGTATGACAAGGAAGGCAAAGGATCAAGTGACCAGCCTCGTCTTGGATTTGCTTTAACTTTCGATGAGAGTGGAAAGCCCTTGACTTTTGTGGAGCACGAAGAATTCCGCGATATGTTGTTCCGCTGGCATAAGAACCTCAACACTGCCCTCCGTACTTGTCTGGAAGGTGCTGAATGGATGCATATTCGAAACGCCATCACCGTTCTGAAGGCGGTTCTTGACTTCTTTCCTGCGATTGATTTCATGGCTACAAAGTTTTCGTCGCTCCTTCAGACTATCACCAAACAAGAGTCTACTGCCAAATCAACACCGGATAGTGAAATTGGTGGACGTGTTGATCTGTCAGTCGCCGCACAGGGTGCAATGTCGGAACTTCAAAGAAGGAAATCTAAATGGGTAATGGTACAAGCTTTCCGGCCTGGCGGTGTAAGTGCCCTGAACCGATCTTCTGTAACTTTACTGATGCATTCTAGCCTGGGCCTGTCCAGAACGAATCAGAGAAGCCCAATAATCTGCGGGCGACCGCGCCAGAATTCAAACCAGGTCAATCCAGGTATGTCCCGCCTATGTTCAATCATTGCCAAGTCTAACATCAACAGGCCATCCCGAGGAAAACAGACTCTAGCCGAAGAGGAGGATGGCGAGGTCAAGGATGGCAAAGACTCCAAGAGTTCAGGAGCCGATTCCACAAAGCCTGTGGGTCCTGCAAAGGACTTGCTACCAGCTAAGCCCGGGTCGTCTCGAGAGTCTAACTCTACTAAACGTGATCAAACACCTTCTGGGCCTCGCGCAGCGAACACAAATGCAGGACATGGTGCGGGTACAAAGCATGATTCTCGGCCTAACACGCTGCCTGAACGCCCTCCTCATACACTTCCCAGTCGACCCGATGTGCCTATTCCTGCGCATTATGCTTCTGATCGGTTTAACCAATCCAGAAGTCACGAGCGCCGTGATGGTAAGGAGCCGCGAGACGCACGATCTAGGGATTCACGTGAGTCTAGAGAGCCCCGTGATACTAGGGACCAGCGAGAGTCTCGGGAAGTTCGTGAGCCCCGGGACCAACGGGATTCACGAAACTTCGATCCTGCTCGCCCAGATCGTCCTCGCGACTTCCCTGACCGACGAGCACAAGAACACGGTCGGGAACCCTCTCGATCTGATGGATCAGGACGTCGTGGCGAACATGAACGGGAACGGCCTAGGGATGCTAAGAGCAGCAGAGGCCACGATCATGGCCGTTTAAATGAAACACCGGCCTCTGCTCCCACTGCGCCTGCCGCTGCTGCCGAGGCACCCGAACCGCATATCAATCCAGAGAGAGCTGCTCTATTTGCTCAGGACAAGCAGCAAAGCCGGGCACCTGACTCTGACCGTTCTGGTAGAGGTCGTAAGACTGCCCCTGTCGAGCCAATGGACACCATCAACCCAGAGAGAGCTGCATTGATTGGCAATAAAGATAGCACACCATCCCGCACCCCTAGGAATGAAGTACGGGACCACAACTCTCGCGTGCAATCACCTCGTCGAGGCGGTCGCTACGGGCATGAGAGCAGCCAGCCGGAGAGTGGTCGCGAAGACCGACACGATCGCAACTATCCTACAGAACACCGACCCGCTGGGAGGGATCCTCGAGAACGTTCGCCGTTACCAGGTAACTACCGCGGAGACAGGCCAACGGACCGCGATAATGAGCGACCTACCGCACCCAAAGGCCGTGACGCTTCTGGCTTTCACGGAACTCCAACTCGTGCGCCAGAGCCTGACCACAAGCCGTCGCCCCACCAAGACGATACATATGGACGACTCAATACCATCCAGAACGTCACAGATATTCCATATGGTCCCAAGGCTCGTGGACGAGGTTCAACCAGAGGTCACAATGGGCCACAGGCTGTTCCAGCTCGACTTGACGGTCGATTTGCTGGTCCCGAGGCCGAACGCCCAGCCACCCCGGATAGACCCCCTCCTACAGGCCCGTCTTCAGGAAGAGGACGAAGAGGCGGTTATGAGCAGAATACTGGTCCGGTCACTCCTTCCACTACACCTGCAGGCCCTGGGGGCAGACTTAGAAATGCTGGCCCTGGCCAGAACATGCCTTCCCCTGCATCAACTACTGCAACTCCTACAGGCGTTCACCCAGAACGTCTTGCTCAAATCGGTGGTAGCAGTGGTGGTAACTCACTGCCTCCCCCTCCTCCGCCTGGACAACCACCCCATGGGCCCAGTAACAGCCACGCGCATGGCCGACAGTCTATGGGTGGAACCAACACGCCCGATCGGGGTCCCAATTCAGGTCCACGACAAACACCGGGGGGTTATACTGGTTCACCAGCCACTGATGCCAACGTGCCAACCGGGCCGGCCTCTAGCGAACGTCGCAATGGCGGTCGAAGGCAGCTTGCAGGCATCAACAGCACGTTGCAACAAGCACAGGCCAACATGCCCGATACAAGTCGAAGCAACAGCGGGAGGAGGGGTCAGGCACGCCAAACCCTCGGTGGTGGTTCGGATGCTCAGGTCTTAACTGGAGGTTCGCCTGCCGCCACACCTGTGCAGGAACGGCAAGATCCGATCAGGAACGAATCTTCCAGCCGGGCGCCTGCCAATGGAGAAGAAGGCTCAGGTCGTGGTGAGCATGATCGAAGCCGACGTGATCGCGAAAGTCGGTCAAATAGGCCTTCGCGCCGAGGAAGCCGCGATCGCGAACGTGACCGCAGTCCAGGTCGAGAACGAGATAGTAAAGAACATCGTGAACACCGTGACCGTCGCTCAGGAGCTGGAGAGAGTGGTAGAGAAGAGCGTGAGTCGAGACGCTCCAATAGAGATCAAAGCGGCGCTGCACGCGAGCCGATGGGGCCTCCTCCTCCCGCTGGAAGAGATGTTGTGCATGGTCGCGAAGGCCGACATAGAGGTGATAGCCAAAGTGGCCGCGGTGGTGAAGACTGGAACAACAGTGGTAGGGGAGGACGAGGGCAACGTGAAGGGGGGCTGCGACCAGATGATCGCGAAAGCCGAGGACGAAAGAGGAGAAGCGAAGAAGGAGGAGGTGCAGGGTTACAGAGTGATCGCGAGAAGCGACCTCGACGATAAAAGATAATTTGAAGGAACGAAAGTCGGAACGGCATGTTTTGAGTACGAAAGAACGAAAAGAAAATGAGGGTTTTGAAGTCTGGTCATGAAAAACAACCCCGCGCAGAAGAGGATTTCAAACACGGCAAAGCAAGCAGTCTGGTCAAGAACAAATCACAAGACGAGTCGCATTTTCGGGGCGTTTATCAGGACTTTTTGTCGCATTTATGCTCCATTCGACCTTGCTTTACAGTATCACTTCTCCTTTACTACGTTACTACAATTATACTGTTTTTTACATACACAATTGTTCCACTGGAGACTACACTTGGTTTCATCAGCATACTTGCATCGATATTGGAGGGGCACAACACAACAGAGTTGAACCCTTTTGAGATTTTATGGGTGGCTAGGCGTTCGGTTGGCACGGCATACATGGATTGCAGATACCCTTTGGGCAGCGATTACATCTCTTTTTCACTCAGTGATATAATGATATAAACTAGACTAAACGACACTTGGCTTTTTCAGTATAAGACATTAAGGTATTGTAGTGTTGCGAGTTGGGGTATTATCAGGCAGTCTTGGATGGTCAGGATCAATATTACAAGACTATTGACTAGCCATCACTTGGCCATTGCTCCTACTATCTTGCAACGACTAAACTTGGATGTTGCCAACTTCGTAGTCCTCCAAGAGTTGTAATTGCAGGATGTCGCTCAGACTATACTCATGACGGGAGCTACTCACGCCCTGTAGCAACAAGACCAAGACCATCGCAAATCCAGATTTCACTTTTATCTGCCCCAGAGTAGTTAATTCTAGGTCATTTCTTTTGTACATAACCTCATTTAATAACAAGCAGAAACTTGTCAGCCCAAAGTGGTCTTCATAAGGGAACTCACTGTTATCATCGAATTCTGTCCAAGGGCATTCCACTACATCCAGAGACGGGAATAGTTTATCATCTATACGACTGTCCCCGTTATAAAGGACTACATGTTTGATTGAGCCTCGATTGTTGAAGTCGGATGTGCTCGCCGACTGGTGCAATGCAGGCTGTGGTGGTTACGAGTTGAGTATTGGTCGGAGTGAAGAGACGGGTTTACAAAGTAATAAGTTCATAAAATGAGCAGTGAGTAGAACTCCCAAGGCAACAAGGCCAGGCGGCAGACCATGGGGTCATGGTAGAATGGCTTATCACCGAAGTCCATTCATGCATATCGGGAGTTACACGACAGTTTTTAAGCAAAAGGTTATGAGCGAGGATTCACCTTGACTACGTCTTGACAAACTAATACATACAAGGCTTAGAAACAAAGTGCACATTCCATCTGTTGTATCCCCAGTGACTATGTTCAGTCTGATGTGTGGTGCAAATCACAGTCCAAGATTTCTAGGTTAAATCAAATGAGTCACGGATATAGCTGTGTATGTGGTACCAAACCAGTCAGGTTGAATTGTACTATCAAATACCTCGGGAATCGCTCACCAGGCAACGTCCTGATATCTTCCCAGACCAAGAAAATGAGTATACTTTTGGTCGCTGTTCCACCCATCATCCTGTACATTTATGCTAACTCTATGTACTAGAAACTAAACCCCAAACTGACAACGACGTTCAGCTTATTATATCCAGACTTTGAAGCCAACACTAATGCACATAGAAATTGTTCAAACTAGAATTCACCGCGACCATTACAGCCGCGGCTCACCCATCATTCTATCATACCAAGATTGCTTAGTCGAGGCCGCCGTTGTCGTAATGCAGTAAAATATAAGATCGAATCGAAGAGTAAGCAGTCGGCTCGTGTCCTCATGACCATACCGATAGCGCTGTGCAAAGCAACAGTCGCTCGGCCCGCTTATGTATGTACCCATTCCATGACCCCGCCAACCATTGGGAGGCGTTCTGTCCTTGTGCCGTTCTGTATGTGTTCCCCCATGTAAAATGCCAACGCCTTCCTGGTATCTCGAAATGCAAGTAAAACCCCTTTAGGTTGTGAAAATGTGAGCCGGAGAAAGTGAGATTCGTGTGCTTCATGGGCCAGCTTTGGCCTTTTGTCCTCTCGTGTGGAACATGTTTCATTAATCCATTGCCGGAACCCTTTCGGCTCAAGGTTCCGGCGTTGGATCGGGGTTGGTTGCACGAAGCACCTTGGGTGCTTGGATTCTCCTTGAGTAGTCGTGATCGTCTCGGAGGGTGTTGATACTCTCGTGACTGGCACTTCGGACATACAGGCCCTGCTTAAAAGGGTCCATTCGCGGATCGACTTGAAGAGTACTGTTGCGACTGCCTGCGGCGGCTGACGCAATCGGTGAACCAGCGGTTGTGCTCATATCAGGCCGTTGAGCAATACCCGAGGAACTATCTCGGATGCTGGGGTCGTCCTGATAAGCTTCCTGCTCATTCTGTTGCTTCTTGCGGCGGAACCATAGGAACAGTGCGAAGCCTGCAGCAAAGATGACTGCGGCGATAACGCCCACCACAATACCAACAACCTGACCGGTGCCGAGTCCGCTCTTCTCGGTGGAGTCGTTAGATGTGTTTTCGTTTGCTGGTATTCCAGCTGTTTGCTGAGTCGGTGCAACAGTTACCGTCCTGATGGTACCTCCAGCTGTGACTGTTTGCACGATGGACGAAGGCTCCTCGGTCTCAGTAGCTGAGGTCGCTTCTTCATCGGTCGAAGTGGCCTTGGTCGCGGAGGCTGAGGTAGATTCTTCGTTCTCGGTCTAGAGTATGGTTAGTCTCATTCCAAAGCCAATTGGTCACATCACCAGATTCCCGCGCTGGAATAACATGCGTGTTAAGACAAGGCATACAGTTGAGCTTTCGGACGTCGTGGATGTTGTCGATGTGGATGTGGATGTGGATGTGGATGTTGGCGTAAAAGTCACTGTCACTCTGGACACGGCGGTAGTAGTTGGTTTTGCCTGAGTGTTACCTGTTAAGCCGTGGAATCTTACCAAACCCAAGGGGATCAGAGTGGATCAAGATTATACAGGTGGAAAGCTGGTGGGCAGACACTCGTCCGATCATGACGTGCGCGGCAATCACAGCACAAAGCATAATCATATCACAGGATTGAACTTACTTTAGTAGATGAGGGAGAGGGTCCCCGAGATCCAGATGGCTTCACATTGCCAAGATCGACGTATCCATACACACCATCACCACCGCAGACCTCTTTAGGCCACGCGGGACAAGGGGTATTGCACTGCGAGTTGCTCTCCTGTACCGATTTGACAGGAGCGTAGTTCGAGCACCAGCATAGCTTGTCTTGCGTGATGGCATAAGCGTAGTCGTCGAAGCACAAATCATGGCAGAGGCCATTGGTCTGGTATATACTGTAATCTGCATTCGAGTTAGACGCTGCCAAGATACGTATCTCGATTGTAGGGTTCCATACTGCTAGGGGTTTCGCCAGTGTTGAAGCTGGCGCAATATTGTATGTCCAAAGAGTTGGCTAAGGGTGTCCATGCCGATGCTAGTAACAAGAGAAGACCCGCGGATGGGGCGTTCCTACCAAGAGGAAACATGTTGATTATTATTCGAAGACTAAATCGAGTTCAAGGTTAGAGTTTGCTGGGTTGAGGGGAACGAGTATGGCCAAACAAGGAAAGAGACAAACTCGTGATCCAATGTAACACACCTTTACCAATGAAGTCGGCAGTAAAAGAGCATGTGAGGTCGGGTACAACAGAGATGAAGCAGGTCAATCACGACATAACACGGTCGCAGTAAACTCTTAGACGGTCGAAGCCATACCACGTCGGACGTCGAGGGTGCAGTGGTACCGGTGCGATCTTCGCGTGAGCAACTGTCTTTAGGAGTAAGACAACCGATATCGTCAATCGTGATCCGAGCGAGCAGGGTAGCACAATTAAGTGACCTAGCTGGGTTGAAAAGCGAGCGGGTGGTCGACAGCTTCTCCAAGATGGGTCCCAGGTTCGATGGCGATATCAGTGTAGAATCTCGGTTCCGTCAACGGTGTTGATGTCGAAATACAGTTGCGGTAGTCGGTAGCAGTGCTAAATCAAGAGCTTCGGTCTAATGTTCTCGTGCTTGTCGATATCCAGCAATCCTCGTAAATCCCAATCAAACGATACGATAGAATACGATCCCAAAAAGTTCAACAATGCCAATCAATGATCGTCCCAAGAGAAACCCAACAATCCAAAAATGACCACGAGCGGGTAACAAAAAAGAAGAAGCAAGCTCCAGCCAGGGAAATGTAAATCGTGGGGAGATTTGAGAGGGGAGGCTGGGGGAGAAAGGTAGAGTTATTGGAATGCGTGACTGCAGTTGAGGTCGAGTCGAGGAAGGAGAGACTCTGGTACTATACTGGGAGGGAAAAAGGTGTGAAGGAAGTAGCGACTAGCGTGAACAGATCAGGTAAGAGCCTTGTAGGTATCTGTACCTAGCACGGTAGTCCCGGGCTCTAGTGGAGGGACGGCGGCAGCAGCGACCGGGATGGGAAACAAGGAAGGAAGAATGAAGACGAGGATAAATATTCTAACCAGATCTGGCCAGACTTGAGAGAGCTCGGGAATAGCGGGCGGAGGGAGCAGTCGATAATATCGAGTCGTTGATTCCTGTCGATGGCAATATTCGTATCCTTCAGATGGAGATACTGTCAATGGCTTCTCCCTGTTGAAGGTCGATGGGATGAGTTTGAGTTTGCTTGATCCCTTGTTCTTTTAGAGAAACAAACCTGGAATAGAGTTGCACTGAAAGACTGTGATACGACCTGGCAGCGAAAGCCCTCGGTACGTACCGCGCAGTGTATTGATTGTGCACCTAATGGTGTTGCAGGGGGGCGTGGGACCAAAAAGGCAAGGTCCAACACTCTCAGCTCGAAAGCCAAGGCTGGGCAGACAAAGGAGGCTCCACGTATGAAAAGAACCAAAGAGAGGAGTCGAAAGTGGACGGGAAGAACGCGATCCGAGACCAACCAGCTTTCCGTTTGAACGCGATCAAAGATGGTGGTGGCAGGCAAAAGCTAGTATCTCGGCGTAGAGTGGCCGTTTGTTTTTTTTTTTTTGTTTTTTTTTTTGGTGGTGGTGGCAGAAGGAGCGTGATGATAAAATGAAGCGGTAAGGATTGTTGATAAAAAGGAACGTATTGAAAGGAATGAGAGACAAATCAATTGTGCACCAAAGATTAAGAGTAGAGGAACAAAAGAGAATAGAGGAAAGGAACTTGAAAAGAAATTGATTGAGCCAGAAGAAACAAAACTGATCGACTCGAGATGAGATGGAGACTCGAGACTCGAGTACAGTAAGCAATTCTCGCGTTGTTGCTGGCCAACAGTACCTACATAGATACCTAGTGAAGCTGTCTACTCACTACGACTACGTCCGAGTCACTGTGATGAACCCTTGACAGAATTGGGCTTCTAGATTAAATTACAACGAATATTTGCTTCTGGTTTCATCCGATCTGATCTGATTACAGTACTGCACCTATTCACTGCTCAATATTAGCACACGGGCAGGCAGAAAGTTATGAACAGTAACAAATAAAATAAAGATGGACCCCTCGTTTCGCTATCCTCCTATCCATACCAAGAAACTAAAACACGCTGCGCCTGTAGCGACCCAAACACAGGGAAGCCAATGTCGTCACCAGCGCTGATAAGCTGTTGTTTCCAGCGCGCGTTGTAGGGAGTGACAGACGCTGTTCCCCCTGTAAGTTTTCCCAATATTGACGGTGGGATGAGATGAAAGGGGGCGTGTCGTGTCATGGATGTCGTGTCGAGGGAGTGGGATCTACTTGGGAGCCCTGGACAAGGGTGCGAACGGCGATCTTGATTGAGAAATGTAGAGGTACCTAATTACCGTATTTGTTACGGAACGGACTGTTGCCAAAGCTCCGTCCGACAATCGCAATTCAAGATGCAATTGTGGTGAGATGGTGATTATGAACTGATCCTTGTATACCATCCTCTCTGTCTCGCGACCTCAATCAATTCATTTATTTAATAATTATCTAGTCATCGCGTTCCTGACACCAACTTATCGATCTAGATCTGAAGCCGACTTGATGGGCTTGGCTTTCGCTTTTGGCTGTGACTATGGCTTGCCGCTACTTGCTTGGAAAGATGGAAATTGAAATTGGATCACCATCCATTTCAAGCTCTCCTCGGCAACTCATTTTCCGGAGCTTAAACCCTTGGCACTTTGATCACGGGCTAGAGAGTACTGTATGTATCTTATTCTTCCATCGCAATTGTTTCTGCTGCTCTCTACATTTTCCTCATGAGGCTATTCTTGCATGACGACTTGACTATGAACAAAAAGAAAAGATGATGAAACTCGAAAGACCCGCCTACGATTCATGAGGCTTTGCCAGGTAACTTGCCGTATGTACGGATACAGGAATTAATTAAAGGTGCGACGCTAGAACAAGATTATTGAAACACCTCAGGACTAGGACCTCGGCGTTTTGCTGGTCGCTGCTGAAGCCGTAACTAGTGTAATTCGCGCTCAATCCACGATCTGATCTTAACAGTCACTGCAGCCTGAAGATGGGACAGATAGATAGGCAGAATTAGACATTCGCTTAATGGATACCTGTTATTCTGTAAACCCCCATCCTCCCATCCTCCATCATCTTGTTTTGACTCCACCCGTTCCCACTCGCCCAGGCCAGCCGCGCGATAAGTTAAGTTGAGAAGAGTTAGAAGCGATACGATGTGATGTATGAGGCTAGCGGCTGTCCGCTGGATGGCACCATTCCTCATCTTGGACTGAACCGTTTTGTTGTCCTGTGCTGTTTCTGTCAAAGAAGACGACAGAATGAGGACATGGCATTGCCGTTCATCCCGCTTTCATTACAGCTTGACTTTGACTTGTCTAGAGCCCGAGCTCTGCTGCTCAAACTACTGTGAGTTTTAGTGATCAGTCGGTCCCTGAGTTCGACGCCGCGCCGTTGGACCAGTTCGGGAATCGCTCACCTACTACAACGGGCCAATTCCGGCCCCTTTTTGAGACTTGGGATCTTGACTTTTTGGCGATCGAAAGATGCAAAAGGTGGTGGGTGAGAATTATTACAGTCCTGTACCTAGAAGAGAGTACTGTAACATGGATCTTGGTTGGTTTGTTTGATCGACATTAAACTTGGATTTTACCCAGACCGTTGATAAGTCGCGACAATTTCTGGGATGCTCCAGGTCCACTTTCCCAGACGAACGGACAACCAGCAGGTTGATGCTCGCCAGTCGAGGACCAAGCGAATCCTTGTCTATTGTTTCAGTCATTCTGGAGCTGGTCCCGCGGAAGGGAGGAGGGAACATGGGTCTTGCAGATGGACAGGAATCGCACATGATATTGCTGTGCGATCGGGTATCAAGCATCAATCCCCGGAACAGATTCAAGCATTTCATTGCAGGTTGATGGGAAACAGTCAGTGACTGACTAAATATCACAGTGGAATGGCCCTTATCTTTCTCAGCCTTGCCCTTGTAAACCTTGCAGCAACGAAACAAGACAAGACGAGTAGACGGTCTCCCCGCTCTCGTATAGATCCATCATATGATGACCCTTGACAATTTAATAAAAGAAACTCACTACTTACTCTCCCTTGCAACTCTCGACGTCACTGACAAGATTGGATTCATTCTCGTCTGATTAAAATTTCTCCATCTTTAATCTTTTGGCCAGGTAACGATCTGTCTAGTACCAATTCAAGGTTACAACTTAACTCGAGAGGAAAATCTTCTCTGTAGCATTTACATCTATTAACTTTAGGACAAAGTCAATTACCCTGGTTGAGTTTTGGCTGACCCGCTCATGTTAACTCAAAAACTTCGCCTAAGCCGACTCGAGACGACGCTGCAGTGGGATAGAATGGCACGATAATGCAATGCTCGTGAGAATGGTAACTTATTATTATCCGTGGAAAGAAAAGAACCTTGAAATGGAATCTGGGGCAGTCATGCATAATCCCTGCTAGAAACCACCAGAATTTCTGCAAAAAAGTTGGCATCGATCGATTATCACAGAAACTCCTCTATGTGCATCTTCGCGTACCAATAGATTTTGTACCTTGTAATGGACACCATCTTTTGTCAACATCAACACCATCACCAAAACCAACACGAACTCCCAAGTCTCTTAACTGCCGCCAAGTGCAGTCACTTTGAACTGCACTGCTACCTCGTCTATGCGAACCACTACACCCTTTTTCTTAACCCGTGAATTGTCCAATGGTGTAGCTGGCTTCCACTGCGTAATCGTATTAATCTTTGGTGAACCCTTTTTTTGTGTTTTTGAGCCCGGGCATGAGTTGAACTGAACACGGGCGTGGCAAAAAGTCGCTTCGTAATGTCTCAATCTGCGACGCCATTCTCTTCCCCTCCTCTCGGTTGTGTGCTTGTGCTGCGATTGACTCGCGTGGGGGGTTGTTTCTGCAGGTTGGGGGCTGGGAGGTATTAATGTTTTCGTGGTCTGGTTTCTTGTTGTTTTGTTTGTTATTGTTTTCAGCCTCTTGCATTTGTTATTGGTGAGTGACAGCCGTGCCGTCAACCGATGTTGTCACTATTCACTCAGTCATACAAGCTGCCGCCCTGCTTTCAGGCTTCCTTCTGACCGCTATCATGATCGCTACTGTATCACTCTGTGTAGTTGAAGCTCTGTCTGTTAAACCTTAATGGTAACTTCCATGATATTCGCACATGTCGATCGCCGGCTGGAAGCATCTCGTTTCAAGGCGGTGTTACCAAGCACCACTGGAGCCCAGGCCGACGAACCCTGATGTACTGTACTTTCTGTACGGATACCTACTCGAGGTTTACGTGGACAGCCTCTTCCTTCAAGCTGTCAAAAGCATTGGCGGGCAAATCACAAGCTTGACCATCAGCCGGGAGAATGCAAGTTCAGGGTCCGCCATCCTTCTCATCTGCAAGCCGCCCGCCACCTGCGGCAATCGGTTGATGTGCATCGCATCGTGAGGGTGTAGAGGAATCGAATTCTTCCGTTTAGTGGTGTCCAGCATTTTCCATGACAATCTTTGAGAATATTGAACTTTTTGTCCGGACCGAAGTTACCGATCAAGTTGCAAACTACACCAGTATCTGTGCCTACCACCTGTGTGTTATGGGTAGATGTTTCTTTATTCATGCATCTCACGGTTAGTACTAACAATACCGGCTTGTGGGCGACATTCCCTTTCGTCTTTCCTGCATCTATAAGACATTCTCTTACACACAAGTAAGCTCTGTTGAGTAGCCTAGTTGAACTTGTTGGGTTTCCGTGTCATCCAAACACGTCTCCCAAGCGTCATTGCTTACACACAACTTGCATTGAGTTCTAACCAACCCAAAGCTAGGTCGTTCTAATCGATTTGAGCAATCATTAGTCGACGGGGCAGAGCCTCACAAGTTGAGTTACTGTAGGAACAAGCCGTTTCAGGATACTAGCCTTTTGCCTAGTCAAGCGAGACTTGACTGAAGCTATTCCTTTTGTTTAGAGTGCTATCAATCAGAGTTTTCCTGATGGATGCGGCTTACAGTTTATAAGAGTTGTAGAGTTCGAGACTCGAATTATCGGGGGTCTAGGGTAACCATTATGGCTGGAATGCTTTGTCATGTCTTATCTGGGGTAAAAGATGCTTGCTTCCTAGCCTCTGTTTCAAATTGACCACTCACAGCTCTCCAATCTTGCAGGTGCTATCGCTAAAGCGCCCAAGCTCCCCCAGTCTGTCTATGTCATATCGCCTTGGCTGAATCCTCCATGAAGCTTGCATCATCAGCCTTGTCAACATCGACATTAACGTCAACACAGTTTCTTGGATATACATTCTGCACTTGATACAGCAAAGAGTGTATCAAAGTCGCGACTTGATAGTCCTTTCAAGTCTTTCGTGAATCTTTCGATGTGACTAGCCGACCAAAAGAACCCCTCCGGCCTCTCCGGCTTCGACCTTCGTCATCAGCCTTCAGCCATGATCGCGAAACCAGGCTTCCGCGGTCTTTCAAGCCCCGTCAACCGATCTCGACGCCTCCCAGTCACTGTTGGGGCCATCGCGTTCTTCATAACGTGTCTCTTCTATCTCTTGTTGTCAATCGCGCCCTGTATAGTTTACGGCAACTGTTATCGCGGTTACTCCAGCGCTTACAGCTTCGATGCTGACTTGGCTTACAACCCGGCTTGGATGGCCGAGATTCCCGACGATGTGTACCTCTCGAGTCTCAGCATACCAGGAACGCACGATACTATGACCTATGAGATAGGAACAGAGGTTCTCCAATGCCAGAACTGGAATCTCACAATGCAGTTGGAGGCAGGCCTTCGCTACTTTGACATCCGCGCTCGTGTGCGCGACGATGAACTGCACATCTATCATGCCAACGGCTACACTGGTTTCAGCTTTGAGGACGTCATTGGTTACATGAACGATTTCTTGGACGAGAATCCCTCTGAGACTATTGTTATGCGCCTCAAGCAGGAAGGTGGGCGCATTGGAGACAACAACACCCTGTCGTTTGAAGACGCCTTCAACCAATACCCCCTTGGAGATCGCCTTTACAACTATAGCGCTACTGCTCCTCTGCCGAAACTGGGTGATCTGCGTTCCAAGATCTTCGTGCTTGAGAACTTCCCAGCCAGGCGCGGAGGTCCTTACGGTCCCAAGTGGGAAGGTCCTCAGATGGTACTGGAAGACAAGTGGATTATCCCAGACATTTATCACCTCTCTGACAAATGGACTGCAATCCGCGACGCTCTCGAGCTGGCAGCAACAGCACCTCTCGACAACCAGATTCTCTATCTCGCTCACATCTCAGCCTCTGTGGGCGTCCTGCCAATCGAAGCTGCGGCTGGACCAATGAACCGCACCGTCACTGGGATGAACGACATGACAGGCCAATGGATCAAAGACTTCGAAGATAACCCAGACACCAGCCGCACCGGAATTGTCATCATCGATTTCCCAGGTCGGAAGTTCATTGAGGCCATTCTGCGGTGGAACAACTCATTAAAGAAACAAGCATAAGGATACCGATACCCCTGGGCTAGTAAGTGCAGTGTAGGAAGAAATGCGGAATTATGGTACGCGTAAGAGAAGAGACGGCTTCAGCGGAACAGATCTTCCATCGACCAAGAAACAAGCATAAACATGACCAGATCATCGCTCACTCTATCATCATCAAGCTTTCTCAGCTAAGACTGGCGTCTCACTTATACCCCACACCAATACGTGTACAATAAGTTAACTACGACATCATATAATTTCCCAGCCCGTCAGCAAAGCATAGCGAATCAGAGAATTATTAAATGACTGCATGGCTTCAAATATTGCATTCTCCAAAATGAAGATTTTCTCTCTCATCCCTCCCTTTTCGCTGATCAGTTTTTATTAATTAGTGACCCCCTGCATTTTTTATAGTACGTGGATACTGTGGCGTCCGAATGCGTTTCACCAAGTACTGGTTCATGATAAGATCGTCAGGGACAGAATCAAGGCAGCGTCAACCAACCACAATGTATACGTACGCATTCAGCACTTTGTATCCGTACCCTGTTCCGATTTGGGCTTTTGTTTCGAATGTTGTCTGTTCCGGAGACGGTGAGATGTCTTGAATGCGTTGTCCTGTGCGTCGATTGTTTAGGAAATGACGTTGAGGATGTTTGTTCTTGAGATCGACATTATCTGATAGGTTGTGAAGAATTTGGTTGATAGAGTAACATAGATGATAGAATGGGCAACTCGAATCACACGTGCATACGGGTCGAACTGCAGGTTTCATGTGAAAGACAATATGCATATGCTCGTTTACTATAACAGTTATCTAGGGTAAGCGTCGAGCTATTGGCAACAATCACCTTATGTCGAGTACAATCACGTTCAATCAGAAACCTAGATAGCCAGACCATGTATACAGTTCCAAAACTTCATTTCATCTATTCATATGTACATCTCCCGTCAAGACACTCCTAAAAACTTCCAAAAGTGCTCAAGCAATGGCCAAAACGATAACACATGATGTGTCCCAAATCCTACACCCAAACACCCCGCAAACCCAAATATCATTTCAAAATGCTTCTTTCGTAAAAGATTATCCTCATGCCTCCTCCGTAATAAATGTCCAGCCCTCCTTTTCAAATAAACCTCCTACTGGAATCGTGTGGGACTTGGGCTGTTGTCACGGCTTAGATTCTCAAAGCTATTCACCATAGCCAAGACGCGCGTCCTAGCTCGTTCTCTTGTTATCGGAACAGCTTGTGCTTCCATGAGAACACCCGAAGAGCGATTTGTTGAGTGCGAGAAACGATGGTCTCGTGGTGTGAACTCGGGGAGGAGGAAGTCGTCCGTTGAGTTGGTTGAGTCCTTGCGTGCGTAGCGCTGGGACTGGAAGCTTGGGCGGTTGAGAGATGGCGAGGGGGACGGAGAAGGGGATGCCGAGGCTGAGCCGGGCTGGAAGAGAGGATGGGATTGGAGATGGGAGGGTTTTGGTTGTTGTATTGTTGATGTCGATTGTTCGGGTGGTGGAGGTTGATGTGATAGTTTTCTCTTCGTAGGCTCTTCCCTCTCCTGCGCTCGGAGAGCCTCCTCTTCAGCAGCTCGCTTCTCATCAAGAAGTTGTTGCTTCTCTTCATACCGTTGCTTCTCGTTTAGTCGTTCTTCCTCCTCATCCTGCATAAGCCCTTGCTTCTCAGCCATGGCGTTGTCCATTTCCTCCTTCTCCTGTCTTCGGGGTTCTTCCACAGTCCGTAGAGCGGGATGGTCATATGAAGCTTCCCTTTGTTTCTCTCTGATGCTGTCGCCTCTTGATAGATCCGTCTCATCATCTGGATCGACCAATTCAGCTGCTTGTGGTCTCATCAAGTCCTCGTCTTCACGATCACTTCCTTCTTCGTTGCCGTTAACAACGCGTAATCGTTCTCGAGGAACAGTGAACATGACCTGAACCAGTCGTTGCTCCACAGCCCTCTCAATGTCCCAGTCAGACTCAGTTCCAGGTTCTGGCCCTGCACCTCCAGACATCATAGCACCTCGTGGTATGGCGTCAAGACCCTCCCAGTCCTGACGGCCCTGCTTCCGCCTAAGAAGCTCGCCACGCAGACCAACTAGACCGGGCTCATAGTCACCGGTCACAGGCTCTTGATCGAATGAACGCCGCACGCCAGACATATCTTCGCGGGAGGATGTAGGAGTACTAGCCCCTGAAAACATTCTTCTGAAAGAACCCAACCATCCTCGACGTGGTTTTGACTTGGATGGCGAGGAGGGCTCATCATCGTCGTATCGCTGCTGACCCCGATCCCCCATAAGGAGTGAAGGACCTTCAGCTTGAAGAGCATGGAACGACGAGCGAGCAGTGTTATAGCTATCGGAAGATGAACTGCCAGGCTTGGGATGTTCAGCACCAGCTGCTAACAACGCAGGAGCCATGGGGTTTAGCTGTCGTGCTTTAGCCTTGATGCTCTCTGCGGCACTTCTCGCCGAATCGGACAAGTTAGACCCGCTTCGTGATTCATCATCTCGCAGAGCAGCTGAGCGATTCGAGTTATGCCGTGTTGGTGATGTACGACCTTGGCTGTGACCGAAGCTTCCTTGGTTCTGACTTCGACGGCTGTTCATACGCGCAACATGTCCTTCTGTACCCTCGACATTCTGGGTATTTTGGTGTTGGCTTCGTCGACTGTTCATGCGTGCAAGGAGTCCCTCGGCAGCATCAACCTCGGTCACCCAATCTTGAACCTCAGGATCATGGCGTGGGTTCTCAGGGCTGGGTGTAGCTGATGCTCGGTTGCCTCCTCCAGGAGTAAGGCAGATAGGGTGTGGAATGCCATTTGGACCTGTAGCTGTGACAGGAGTCTGGAAAGGGTCCGAATGGACATCCGAGGTGGGTGTTGCGGCGTGATCGTATAGACCTCGATTTTGGTAGCTTTCTTCTTCTTCGTCTTCATAAATCGGGTGAATGGGTCCTGGAAAGCTTCCCGGCCGAGGTCCTGTGGGTACATAACCTCCACGCGACGGTCTTGGCATAGGTTTGTGTGGGATATGAAGTCCAGGCATGCCACCTCGAGCGCCTCTCATCGACTCATAGCCGAGTGATCGCTCTCCAGCAGAATAAGGGTCCCCACGACCATACCAAGCACTATTATCGAGTCCCCAAGGGTCGTTCTCCGTCATCTCAGGGTATTCATGGTTGTAGTAGTTGGGATCTTGTGAAAGCGCTCGGACTGCTTCGTCTCGATTGTTGATGTGTTTTCTGCGTCTCTTGTACCAACATAAAGCACCGATGATGATGCCGATCAAAGCTGCGATGCCGAAGCCCAATCCAAGGCCGAGACCAACACGCTTCGAGCTTGATCCCTTATCATCATCTGTTGGAGCATCGTTCTCCCCATTGGAGGAAGACCCGGAAGAGGGGTTCGTATAGCTAGATCCCCATGATCCGGAGGTAATGTTGTAGAAGCGAAGTGAGCCCGCTGAAGCCTGGCGCTTGATGCGACTTGAAGAACCGGATGTCTCCCACCCACCATAAACCATCAACATGTTCCCTGGCAACACTGCAGCGCCATGACCGTAAATTCCGGAAAACTCGGGCTGCTGGTCAGGAATCTTCCACTGCCATCCGCTATAGATCTCGCTCATCTCGAGAACAGCAAGCTGAGGCTCAGCGGGAGTGTTGATATCACCTACCCAGCCCCCAATAACGATGATAGAGCTTCCATCTTCGCTCAATGTTGCGGTGTGTCCAGAACGACTATAGACATTATCTGCAGCGCTGGTACTGCTTTGTCGCTTCGACTGAGAGCTAGTATCCTTGACAGCAAGATCCGACTTTGGAAACCCACCATCTGGAGCTTGGATATTCACATAACTCCACGTCTCGGCGGGTAAGTTCCATACGGCGACTGTACTCATGTTGATAAAGGCCGTCTTGGTATGTCCTCCCAATAACACATAACTCATCTGCTGCGTCACGGTGCCAGACTTATTGGTCATCGAGGGCGTCAGTCCAGTTAGTGTAAAGCCGGCAATCGGTGTTCGCGGTCCACCACTGGATGCCACGCTCATTTTATACGACGTATAAGTGTCTCCGTCATTGGGCGCTACCCTCAGCATCGTCTTGGTGTAGTTGGCATTGCTCTGCCAGTTCGCCGTAGAGGACTGGGGCGTCTCACACATGCCGCCGTAGGTATATAGAGTAGGCTGGTCCATATCGGGAGCCAGACTAGAAGAGAAGGCAACTGTACCACCAAGGAAGTAAGGCGCACGACGCTCGTTGCCATTCTTGAGACCTCGTCGATACCAATCGCCTCCATCTTCGTAATCGAAGCTCCATACATCGCTAACACCAGTTTTGCAGTCGCCTGCATACACCAGAAGTGAACCGTTTGCTGTTCTCGCAGCGCCAAATGCTGTGCTCTTAGGCTCATCGTCAAGAAATGGTAGTGTTGTGCTGCCCGCGGGTCGGTCGAGGCTGATGTCGTTTGCATCAACGTTGGCAGAAAAGTTGAGGGATCGAAATTCGACCTTGCCCGAGGCTGTTTGTCGGAAGACAAATGCTAGATCTGAAGCACTGCATGGTACGCTGCCGTCGACACATGTGGGATCAGGCATGAGAATCTCTGTAGGAACGTATGGGAAAGACTGCCCAGCGACTGGCGATGCGAAAGGAAGGATCGCTGAGAAAAGTGATAGGAGGAGAGTCGTTGTGCTGGCCATCGTGAGCCGTTGTAGTTGCGCAGACCGGAGGCTGCTGGAGGTGAACGTTGAAGCCATTGCGAATTTTGGTTGTGCCGAGCAGGTTCGCCGACTCAAGGCAGATGTGATTGTTGCTACCGCTTCGGAGCCTGGAAATGTCGCCAAGAAATTTACTGGGCTCTCATACCATGGTCATCGCCGTGTAGCTCGAGAGCTGGAAAAAAGATTCTCGTTGATGTTTCCCTACTCCCTCCCAACTTTCCTTTCCTTTGTACTGAATGTGTTTGTGCAAAGCGATCAAGCACCAACGTAGTCTGCACTCTTCGCCTGGGGAATGCAATGTCCAAGGGTCTCTGTGTAGATGTCTCGGGTCTCTATGCGACACACCTGTCCAAGCTCTCGATATTGGTTGATCTGCTAATAATGCTAAATTCAGAGGGCCTCGAGAATAGGCCACTGATGGGGTCGTGTCCAGGTTTAGATTGGATGTTAAAGGAGAGCAGACAGATGATCAAGAAGAGAGCAATAGAGCCGCGCAAGCACAATGGAAAGAGACCAGGAAGAAGAAAGTGGTGAGTATGTACGAGCAGGGATGAGTGATCTTCTTACTAGGTAGGGAACACATGGACTCTAAACCATCCAGTATGGGACCATGACACCACCAAGGAAAGTTTACGATTAGTCCCAACCTGTCAATAGTCGGTCCAATATCAAGATTCTATTCGCACAAGCGAGAATGACTTGCCGCTTTCTGCTGGGCCAGACTCGATAATGCGATTGTTTATCGTCGTTGGCACAGTGACGGATGGTGGGGTATCCTTGATCAGTTGAACGGGAACAAGGACAAGGACCAGGATAGGTCAGGTTAGAAAACGATAAAGACTATCTATATCTATCACATGTGGAAGACGCCACAACTAGACAATAATGCACATCCAACTGTTGTATTGTACTGAAGAGGCAGTATGTTTTTCAATCACATCCAATCGTTGAACAATCATAAACAAAAACATCCGACCGCCTGCATACGGATTACATGGAGGCGTTCAACGACAATAGCGGCTGAGGCTTGAACTGTGGCTGCCGCTATCCGCTTCCCGGTAAGTCCAAGTGACTTAGTTCCCTGTCAGTCTTCGATCAAGAAAGTCCTGGCAGCCCAGGCCTGTTTACTCACCCCAACAACCGCTAATACTATGGAACTATCACCAAGTCTACTCCGTGCATCAACGCTTTGTTCCATGTCTCAGGTCACCGCAGATAGTTTAATCGTCTTGAAAAAACTACCACAAATAACCCTACTGCTGATTACCAGGAAAAAGCGCCAAAGTGGTACTGGTGGAGAGAGAAGAAGCCGATCGTACTAATGTACCTAAATCTTACCGAACCCGATCAGTTGCCCAATCAACTATCGAAAAACCTTAATTGACATCCATTGAGACAGATCGGACTGAGTCGAGACCATCGCATCAAAAGACTGTATTTGCATTCTATTTCAAATGTCGGCACAGCTTTGCGATGGCTTCAGTTCCGACACCGCCTCTTGACATGTATTACGACATGTGAGTATCAGCAACAGCGAATTATTCTCGCTAGACAGAAAGAAACATCGTCATCATATTTAAGACAAATGTTGCTAGCAGATCTTTGATCATGAGCATTAAGATTCATTGGCTTATAAGCTATAACTATTTCATTTAAACCACACAAGACGCCTCGAAGCCGATGTGTCCATAGACCGTCGTAGCACGATCTCATAAAACATCCTCTTCCGCCACCATTCTTATTTCCAAGCTCTAGACACCACCTCTCCACTATCTCTCACACTCTTATCAAAACGACACAGCCTGATAGCCGGCTTGTGTTTGGGTATCACACAGACAAAATCACCTCCTTTAGTAGTAAATCTTCTCGGTCCAAATAGGAGGTCGTGCTCCTTCAGTGTCCCACTCGATGTGGTTCTTGTCGTTCAAGGTGCAACCCTCATCTGAGATGGGGATCACCTTGCTCGTGTGGAACACCTCCTGCTTAGAGACACCAGCGGGATCGGCAGGAATCCACAAGATGGGAGTCTGGCTTGTGACCGAAGGTGGGAAGTAAGCATCGCGCTCAACCTCCTCAGTGTAGTCAAGTCCCATGTGGCTCTCATGGGGAACGAGCTGACGCATGGTGGCATAGTCGGCGTAGATCCAGGGCTTGAGCCATTTGGAGAAGAAGTTGCCCTTCTTCTGAACTCCGCTAGCACCACCAGGCGCAAACCTGCCCACAAGCTTGGCCTTACCATTTCCATTATGATCATCACCATTATGAGTGGTACCATTGCCATTCTGGGCATGTCCATCCTCCAGCTCAGATCCCTGGCTGCTTCGCTGAATCTGCTCCTCCTCGACCTCGAGAGAGCGAGGCAAGTTGTAAAGGAGAGGGTTGAGGGCCTTGGCCATAGTAATGTGGAACAAAACAGTGAAGATGAGGAAGATAACCATCAAAACAGCAGGGCCTGCAGCCTTGGAGACAATAAACATTCCGATGAGGCAGATCTCGGCAAGATAAACACCGACGAAAAGCTGCTTCAAAGCTCGGGGGTAGATCAGACCTCTAGTATCGATCTTGGTCTCTGTGACAAACAGGATGTTGTAACGGTAGGCAAGATAGAAAAGAGCCATACCAATGGTTGACCAGAAGAGCATGAGAGGAGCAATGACAGCGTAAACAATGCCTAGGAGAGGTTAGCAAGGGACATATTATACATTGAAAGTGGTAACTTACTGATGACGGCAATGTTGGTGTAAACGGGCATCAGACTTCCCCAAGTAAGGGCACTGAGAGTAGTCCACTTGTTGTACATGGCTCGAGGGGTGCTGGCAAGGAACTTGTACAACAGGTTGAAGATGATGCAGCCGACAACCTGGGTCAGTACGCTGGTGGCAATGCCGAGACCCTGAACGATGAAGTAGGAGATGTAGAAGTTGGATGCAGTAGGGATCGAAGAAGACAGCATAGTAAAGACTTGGCTGGGGTCCTGGACAATCGTGACGATAGATGAAACGAAACTGTTGGCCAGTGTCTGGACGAGGAAGACCTGAAGGACAAGGAAGACGAAGTAGGTGTTTTGTGTGTACAGCTCAGCCTGGGAGATGGAGACACAACCGGCCTGCTTAGCACAGAGACGCATGAAAATGGGCACCATAGCCATGAGAATGGAGAGAGCAACGGAAGGCAGAAGACCAGAAACGACACCGAGGATGACGCTAGGAATGCTTTCGATCCAGGTAAGACCAGGGAGAGACTTGATGGTGTTGACTTGAGCGATAACACCGACAATAGCAACAGGGATGGCCCAGAAGATGATGAGAATAGCAATGAGGGCGGCGATGAGATATCGGCGGATGACGATCTGCCACCAAGTGTACTTGAGGCTCTTCCAGACGACCTCGTCGGGCTTGACGCCAATATGTCGGGGTGCCATGTGGAGAGCATGGTGATGGGTAGTAGTCTGGAAAGCAGCCTGGGCATCGGATTGTGTGTAGAACTCGACGAAAACAGCAGAGTGCTTCTCGTAGTTACCAGCGAGCCAGTTGGCCTGGGCCTCATCAGCCTTAGGGACGAGTTCCTTGAGCTGTTCACGACCCCATTCGATGGTGTCAACCTTCTTGCCAATAAGTCCAAGGGGGCCAGTGCGGTGGGTAGGTCGCTTCTTCTGAGGAATCCAGCGGGCGGCAGCATCACCAGACTCGGGGTCAGTGGGGCCAGAGTTCTGCTTCTCAGCCTCTGCACCGCCCTTCTTCATGGAGTTGATGCGCTCCTTGTTGCAAAGCTTGAGCAGCTTGACTTCTCCCTTCTCGAGCTTCATGGCGACTTCATCGCGCTCTTCGACGATCTCATCGACCTCCTTGGTCTCACCAGGGATCCAAACGTTCTTGACGGAGTCGTTGAAAAGAGTGCGAATGCGAGCCTCGTCGAGATAATCCTTGGGCACGGAAGTGAAGAGAACAGTGCGAGACGAGATGCGCTTGGCGTACTGGGGAGTGAGCAAGAAAGCCTGTCGCACACTGACGTAGAAGAGGCACTCGCGCAGGATAGTGTACATGACAAAGCCATAGACAATCCATGCGATGAAGCAGTGAGCGTACAGTCTGTTTCTCTGGGTGGAGTCCTCGATGTCGATATTGCTGTAAGAGAGCAACTCAAGCTCTGTCTTTCCGTTGCCGCCAGTGGCATTGACGGGGAAGAGGACAGGCCATGTGATGCAGAGACTCACAAAGCAGATAGTGCAGCAAATGCGAAGGAATCGAATGAAGAGGTAGGCATCAAGACTCTGGTGCTGTAGGGCGTAGGCATCTGGGATCTTCCAAAAGGTACCAAACCAGCCAAACCATCCATCTGGCAGCGCAGGACTTCGTTCACTGTGAGGCCGTTAGAATTGTTATCTCTAAGATATAGATAGCCGGTAGAAACTTACTGCTCTCGCAGAGAACCCAGATAGGTACGAGGCGCATAGAAACGCCGATTGGATTTACGCAAAATAAGGAAAATAATCATGTATGCCGCCGTCGCAACAAGGACGGGGACAAGAGTCGAGACCATGCCTGCGATGTGTTAGTCGTGCATCGCATTTGCCATAACCCGATATGGGACCAACGTACTCGACACGGACTTGGGCTGAGGTCCTCGAGCTTCGCCCGCATTGCCCTTGGTTGTTTGAGGGTCGGGGAGGTTGTCCTCCAACCAACTGATGAATTGTCCCATGATGACGACCCGGCAGTATCTCTTGAACTACGTCGAGGTCGAAGCCCTGGGTATGGGCGATTAGAGATCGGTTTCGATTATTTCGATTACACGCGACGACGATCGGCGAGATAAATTGTAGGTGGATAATAGGTGGGAAAGGGAAACGATCAAGAAGAAATTGAGATTTGGAAGAATTAGATTAAGGCCGACTTTGTTAGTATTCCTCCCTTCTGTTGGCGGGGCAGGTGGCAGATAGATTAAGATGAGACCCGACGGGAAGGACAAAAAGGTAGACGCGTTCCGAAGTTGCGATTAGTGGTAGGTCCAGTGCAACAGCGAACCCAAAGCAAGAGCCCACAGACGGTAACAGTGTTTAGCTGCAACCAAACCAGTCTGGGAACGAAAAGGCTTGCGAAAATAGGACGATAAGACAAAGTGTGGACGGGGGAGGCTGGTCTAAGGTATATGTAATTAAAGTGTATTTTTTCCCTGAAAGCTGGTTTTAGATTCTGTACGGTAGAGGTAACCCAGCCTTGGTACGGCACTCACTCATGCTCAGCTTAGGTGGTAGTCAGGGGTGTAGACAGAGGGAGTGGGGCGGGCTACCACACAGACCCACGGAAGCTTAGCTCTACGATGGACCCCCTTAATCAAGGTGAAGTCATGTCTCAGCCCATTCAGTTCCTGTGATTTTATACAAGAAGCAACAAGCAGTGGAATTGTCTATGAATTAGCAGTCATTGTCTCTATCATAACTGCCTCTATCAATAGAAAATAACACAATGAAATGCAATTTCAAAATAAATCGGTATCTGGGTCATGCCATTCAACGTCAAGTCAGTGACAATCAAGACAAGGTGCTGATGGCGACGTCACAGTGTAGCCGCCAAGTCCCTGAAAGCTCTTCTGTCCATGAAGTAAACACCCATGGAAATCCTGGTTTGGGTCTAGATCGGTTCAAGCCAATCACTTGTTGTGCGCTCATCAGCGGTAATTGAATCGAATTGGGTGGGTGACCCCCCTGTAGACTAAGCCTACGCTTTCAAGCACAGCTGTCCATGGATTTACACTGGACTGCACATCAATCAGGCCAGAGCGGTATGGATGGATGCCATTGATCCCATTGATCCCAGGTGATAACACGGTAACGATAATTGGAAATGAAACCAGAAAACCGGTAAGGTATGCTTTTGACATGAACCGCCAAGCATAAGGAAGAGAGAATTGGGAAATAATACTCCCAAAACAAGACCCTGTCAATCCCAAAAAGAAAAACCTCGTTACTCTAACTTTAAATCATCAAGTTGAAAAGTGAGGGTCTGCAAATCCTTCTTCATTTCGGCTGTTGAAAGCTTGGCGACGGGACCCAACTTCTGCTACGACGTAGACGTAGACGTGGACAGACATCCATTGTGAATGCTGCGCTACTGTAAATAGTGTCACTCACTAAATGCGGTGCATGCCTCAGTTAAAGGACGGTCAAACGGAGACAGGACAGGGGTAAAGAGATTGAGTCTTTGTGCACTGTCAGATTGCATCTCTGAAACTTGACGAGTCTAGAACAGACCATTCACTCATTGTGGCTCTTTTAAAGTACCACGCCTTCATTCTAGACCTTTAAACGTCTCTATCGATTCAGCTTATGTCGTCGGTTTTACACTGATTGAGGGAGTGGCACAGCACAGCCACGGATGCTCTCCCGTTGAACGACAGACCCAACTGCAGCTTGACAGGGATGTCTTTCTTCTCTTAGGGTGTGTGATGTCAGAGATGTTTTCATGCAACCATCTGCTCCATAGTCTCTCATCAATGTACTGTATGTACCAACTACTGATAGAGGCTAAACTGCCCATCACAAAGCACAGGCACATCAAAGCTCCCGACATGAACATGTCATGACCAGATGATTGAATTAACCCCAGAACCTAGTTGGAGATCATGATCGGAATGTTAATCGTCTCCCCTTTTAGGAGGTCTGCCAAGCCTCATCTCTTGGTTGTCAACTTGTCCCTTTGAAACCATCTAAGCTCATTCCGTGGCGCTTCACTTCAATCACTCGATCACCTCTCCCCTTCTTTTTCGGAACCTTCAGTCCCGTGCAAGACGGCACGTTTTGACGCCAATGACATCAACTACTCCCTCTCCCCAGTAACCACTACAGTAGCTTCATGCCGATCTGGTCTGTGGGCTAATGCCAATGCTAATGCCAGTTGTGACTGTCATAATAATCTGGGACCTGCACTTTTGTTTATTAGCTCTTGATAATCGTATTCATGTGCTGGTCTACAGATCAGATCAGATCACAGGACGGGAATCCATCGTTTTACTAAATCTCTGCCGTGATTTAGACCATCTTTAATCCTTGGCCCTATCCAACTTTTGCTTCCCTCGTCAACAATTCATTAGTACCTGACCAACATCATGACGCTCCTTGTTTGACTGCCCTACATTGAGGCCTAAAGACTGAGTACGTTGACTGAGGGAGAGAGACTCTTGCTACGCTGTGCAACCTCAAAGAACCCTCAGTCCATTCCAAAGGCTAGACCCTCTGGATCGTCCCCAAGATGCACGCGCCAGTCCGTCCTCGGCATTAGCGCCTCGAAATGATGCTGGTTCAGCTGAGATGAACTGGCGTCGAGGCCACTCTCTTACTGGCTTCGTGTTCGACCGAGGCATCACGTCTAGTAACTGGACCAATGATGTATTAGCGGTGATGAATTGATTGAATTTCCACAAAGAGTAAAGACTCTCACACAGCGTGGCCGTTACCTGCAAACGTCGCCTAACAAAGTATGCGTGGCCGGCTTCAATTAACTGAAATCTACGGATACCGTACGGTCGTTTCATTAAACTGCGTCACAATTACAGAGACCTGCCCAAGTCGATCTAGAGTGTTTGTTGCAACCGGTTTTTGTACCAGGGTAATTCTGAAACTCCGTCATGGCAAAAACACGAGCAGGCCTCTCAATTACACAGTCATTTATTGTTCAACTTGGAAGCAATCACGTGTGTTTTACAGCATCGGCTGTCGACTCTTAATTTTGACATCTTGTGTTTCACTTTGTGTGCTGGTTTGGTCAAACATTCCCGATTCTAATGGCATTGTTGCCTCTCTTTGCCCCCGTATACGTGGCAGTGCTGAAGTTGAGGAACAATGGACAATCGCCAAGGCAAAAATGTCAAAGGTCATCTGGAATTCACCTTGATGCCTCGAATATGCATTTGTGACCGGGCCAGGATTCCCTCGATGATGCCTGCATTCCCTTGGCGAGTCTAGTCTAAGCAAGGGACTTGCAGAAGACGAGGCGAGCTCTTAGCGTACGCAAACTTGTGATGCCTTCTCACGTACCACGATGAAATGTTTGTGTTTTGTGAGAGGTTGAAAGCAGCATTTGATTAACTGCAGTAGTTTTGAAAACGTGTTACTGCAAGGGATGGCGAGACACCGCATTGATTGAGATCTGCACAGCATTATTGTGATGGTGAACAAAACCATCTTCCTCGCATAGAGACCAGGGACCGGAGTCTGATATGCTGTCAGCCAGAGAGTTAAGTCGGTTGCATATGTTCAAAGAAGGACATATTTCCAGAGATATCTATATGTGCTTAAGCGATAATGCCAAACAACGGCACGCAACACCTCAATGCAAGAGCAATCTACAGTGAAGCAAAAAGAATTATTTGAAAGTCGCCATATCGGTGTTTCCGAACCACCTTCTTTGACTGGGAGACAAAGAAATCCCGAGCCCAGTCTATAGTCTCTGGAAACAATGTCTATGCGCCCACCATATTTAGGACGTGAGCATCGACAACAAAGAACCTCCTTTGTTCTTTGAACAGCACCACATCCATAAGAGGCCGTGCAAAGATGAGTATAGAAGGCCCTTTAACCAGATTTAAAGATAGATATAGCCATCCATCAACGAGAATCATGTCTTGTTCTGTTATCTATTCTCCTAACTTGTGACTTTCGACTCAACAACTTTGTGCAAATCGTGAGCATCGCAATGTCATTGTCTGCAGCACCGGATACAGAGATGGAGGGTGCTCAGCCCCTTTATATCCCCTCAACTCAATACGCAACGTCCTACAAGTCCACCTATACGATCCCAGACGCCGGCATCTTAGACGATCAAGACCTTGTACTTCTGCAGCATCTCAACTGCTCATACTTCTCTTCCGGCCGTCCTCCCACTCTTGTCGCCCTTAAGCAACACGCCCATTCTCTCGTCAACCTCATCCGCAAACTCGCTCTGACGACCAACACTCGTCCGGTCGGGCACGATGGGATACATGAGAGGAGCTATAAATTTGAGGAGCATGAAGCTTTTGACTGGTTGAATGATCTTGATCAGCCGTATGAGAATGATGACCCGGCCCATCATGATCCCCTTTGGGCTTTGCACAATACTGTCCAGTCGGAGTCGGAGACGGGAGGTATTGAGCATCGTTGTCCTTTGACGCGGGTCGAGGATAGTGGTCCTTCTTCCAAGGAAGGGGATATCCGTCGTCCGTACATGACACACCATGATCTTGTCATGCACGCCAATGAATGCCTAGAGATTCTTGACCACGAATATGCTGCTACAGGTGGTCTTCTTTCCATTCTCCCAACTGGTTTTGAAGCTCCAGAGGATCTGAAGAAGGCTCAGGTTATGTCAGAAAGACAATTGGAAGGTGCACGTAACTGTCTCCTTGGCCAATGGCTTTTGAATCACCAGCATCTTGTCGGTAGAATGCACGAGCTCGAGATCAGTTATGCCAACGCTCTTGATACCCTCTCAGGCGAAGCTCTTGTGCCCCATCAAATCCTAGGCCTCGCTGGTCCCGACGGCGTTTCAGGGGGTCGAGAGATTGTGTATCCTCAAGACAGATTCGTTCTGGTCAATGCAGGCGATGATATCACGAGCTACATCCACCGTCAACTCGACGTTGCCGAAGCACAGATTGAACAGAAGGAAAAGATCTGGAAGGCAAGTGGTACCATTGGTGAGCGAATATGGAACGAAGAACGAGGAGGAAAAGTCTACGCCAAGGGCATTGTTCCCATCGACATACCCTCTCGATTCTACCGTATCAAGGGCAAAGGACACCAGTCTCCTCTCTTCGTTGTCCCAGCATCGGATCAGCATCCCGGTGTCTCGCAAACACGTATTATCGAGAACAGGCCTACCGTTGTCTCTGTCGTGACTCCGACCTGGCCAGAGCGAGTGTCTACCATAGAGGCCAGGAACAAGGAGCGTCTGGATCAAGCAGCAAAGCTTGAGGTAGAGAACCGAGCGCTCCTCCGTAAAAAAGCTGAGTTGCAGGATATGATTGTTTTGAAGGATGCCGAGAATAGAAAGATGAACGAGCAGTTGGCTTGGTACGAGAGGCACACGGAAGTCGTTGAAGAATGAAGAGGCAATAGTTTGGCAAATCCGGAAGTTAGAATGCAGGCTTAACAAGATATATTCGTGTAGGACTGACGGATAGGAGGAATTGATATGGGACTATCTGCGTTGGGCTTTTCTAGATAGAGAGTGGTTTATCTATTGTTAATGCTAGCCCTTTGCTTTTACTTTGTAGCATGTCACTTTCCTACGAGCAAGGGATCAACCAAACTGCCCTGACAATACTGTTATGTCTTATATGACAGATTATGAAACCATCTCGTAACTTCAAACTTCAACAACACGAAGCACAACACCACATTGTAATGTATCAAATAGCAGTGTGTCTTTGCCTTTCTACTTTTTGTATACTGAAACATAACAACCGTGTCCAGCCTTGTCTATACGAGGTTAGCTGGAGGTTACTGTCAACCAACAGGTCCGATTGTCCTGAAGGCGGGAGGAAGCCACCAAAGGTCGAAAGACTTCTCCCACCACTCCTGAAGGAGCAAAGTTTGGAGAGGCTATAAAGCATTGTTCGTTAATGACGCAAAAGGTGCCAAGTTATGGAACAATAGATGATACTTTTAAGCGGCCAGCAGAGCTTCTAAGTGATAGGCAGTTGATGCTGAGTAAATATCTGCTGGGTTTCAGAGAGGCGCTATATAATGGCCAAGCCAGTGGTGTTACCGGGAACAATATAATCATGTGAGAAATACTTAACTCGCTCTTTGCAACTTCAAGCGGTTCTTAGGAAGTACATCGCGACGCTGTTAAAGCGAACATGACCAGCTAGATGTGTCAGAGGACATCTTGAGGATTGAAGTAGAATAAGTGTGTGGAGCAAATTGATCCTGTTTTAAGATGAGGTGCAAACTTTTACTATGCGTTCTTGTGAATCTATGAGTAGGAGTTCTATCCATTCGAATTAAGGTAGCTTATTCACTTTATGAATCTTTGTTCATCTCCTCATTTGCTAGGTCCTGTTTGATGTCATAGACTGCCTGAGCCTGGGTCTCTACAGGAGAGGAAGTAGCACCTTTGCTTTCAATTAGCATGTCACTTCAAACGGAATCAATGGAAGGTGTAATGTCTTCTCATTTGACAATTTCGAATTGGGAAGGTCTTGTCCAGGCCATGATAGGTCCCCTGGTAACATGCGTCAACATATGACTAAGCCACCTTTAAAGATATCCCCTCCTCAACACCAATCACTGCAAAGCAATTGTCACCATCCACCATGAACACTCGATATCAACCATGATGCTGCCACTGAGACGATATGCTCCAAATCTCCATAAAACTCCCTTCATAGTTCCCAAGACATTTACTCGTTCTCTCCATCTCGCTCCTCCGTTCCTTCTTGATAACTATGTCCCACGATACATGACCCTCAGCTCTCGAGATGCTGCCAAGAAGCGTTCTTTGGCATATGCTCACCTTCGAAACTGTAACCTGTGTCCAAGAGAATGTGGCGTAAACCGGTTCGAGAAAACCGGCATGTGCCTTATCGGCGAGAAGGCAAAAGTCAATACGATTGCTCCCCACTTTGGAGAAGGTCAGTGACAACCAGCTCTGTCCCAAGCTTCCTGCATGCGATTATCCCTTGCATTTCAGCTTCTTAGCTCGAGGTCTGATCACGCACAGTATTGTTCTATTCGTTTTCTGACTTGATATCTAGAACCTTGTATACAGGGGCACAATGGGAGCGGCTCCGTGTTTATGAGCGGATGTAACATGAGATGCATCTTCTGCCAGAATTGGGACATATCTCATCAACGTAACGGGATGGACCTGTCACCTGAAGAACTTGGTGATTGGTACATCAAGTTGCAAGAGGTTGGCCAAGTCCACAATATCAACGTTGTTACGCCAGAACATGTTGTGCCGCAAGTGGCGTTGAGTATCCTCCATGCCAGGGACCATGGCCTGACCGTTCCTATCGTGTATAACACCTCGAGCTTCGACTCTCTTGCATCCCTCGAGCTGATGGACGGATTGGTTGATATCTACCTGGCCGACTTTAAGGTGTGGAAACCAAGCACTTCTAAAAGGCTACTTAAAGCGGATGACTACGCCGCCACAGCGAAGGAGAGCGTCAAGGCCATGCACGCTCAAGTCGGTGACCTGTGCTTTATGGGAGATGGCATAGCCAAGAAAGGTCTCTTGATCCGTCATCTTGTCATGCCAGGTAAAGAGGACGAGGGAGCTGAGATAATGAAGTTCCTTGCGAATGAAGTTTCTACGGATTGCTTCGTCAACATCATGGAGCAGTATCACCCAGATGCTCACGTTGGAAAGCCCAAACGATCGAAATTTGATATCGAAGAAGACAACAAGGAAGTCCGGTATGCGGAGATAAACCGAGCCGTCACTAATTTAGAGGTCTCTTCCATCCGAAAAGCCGCAGAGGAACATGGACTTTGGAGGTTCAACGACCCACCAAAACATGAGGGCTTCGCTATCTGATGTTACTAACTGCCTATCATTCGGCCGCTGGCTTGCATTTCTATTGAGCTATGCCATGAGGCTGCAATTCCAAGCCAACAGCGGGTACTAACAACGCCACTACCTGGCCAGGGCAAGCGTTGGCGTGGGCGGTTTCATTCAATCAGCATGGCAAACCCAACCAGGGTCGATCAGCTGTTCTAGACTTACGATCTTCTTTCAGGTTCCTGGTGGCCAACTGGACTGAACAGCACCTTCAACGCCAAGCCCAACCACTTCTTATTGACAGTTTAGTGAGCCAAGTGTGGCAACCAGGCACGGATCGCCTAAGAACAACCAACTGTTCGTACACTAGGAAAGTCACTTCCAAAGGAACACTAGGACAGATCCCGGAATTCGCTGTTTCGCTTTGTTCCAGAGAAAATTTGGCAACAAAGCGTCCATGCTCCCCATGCCAAATATGACCTTCCTCGCAGTTGTCTTTGTTCGTGTGCGAGATGGCAAGGACGACGAGAAGAATTAATATCTAGCAGAGATGCGTGCTGTTTCTCTTGAGTTGTCTTCCCTGCTATCAGCAAAAAATATCAAGAATCACCAAACATTCTAAGATGAACACTACTTTTTCACCAATTTATGACATGGTTCAACTACCACCTATGGATGCAAGGATCACTCCGCCCCCAGAGGACTTGAAAATCGTTGTACCTAAACTGCAAACAAGCCCTGTCTTCCCACCTTCGCCCAAGTCCCTTCCGGATACACTGTGCCCAGACACTCCCTCCAGTACAGGCTCTTCCTCTCGAAAGAGCCAGCGCCGACGCTCCTCGAGCTCTCGGTCTCGCCAGTCAAGATCAAACGCCAACCAACAGGCCCAAGTCAGCTCTCGCCTTCTCTTCAAACCTCGGGCCTTTGAGGAGCTCTACATAGAAAGGGCTTACCTTGACCAAAAGCTTCAAGAACATTGCTATCGAGCTTCAGATCTTATGAGACGGTACTGCGGAGTTGAGCAGCAACTTCAAACCCTGGATGGCGATCATGGACGACGCAAGCTGCGAAAGCTTTTGAGTTTGCTAAAGTCTAAGATCAACCAGGCTACTGAGCAGGAAAGGACCATCTTTTCACGTCTTGGCGACCTGTACGTCGAGATACAGAGTCGTGAGACGTGGGCTCAAGCATGGACTGTCGACAGCCCGGGAGTTGTGTCGTCTATCTGCTTTAGCCCTGCGTCGTCTGGCTTTCCTACTCCCACTACACCTTTCGTTGGCTCATCGATGGACTTTGCCCCCACAGGCTATTTCAACAACTTCTACCAAGCTGTTGGGCCTTGTTACTCCTATGCCCCTTCAGAGTCGGCAGTGTACGGCTTGGAGACTGTTGACGAAGCCGCTGAGGATCTTCTGTGCATTCCTGACTCGTCCTCTGTGAGCGTCGAATCAGAGACGACACCAACAACACCAGCAACTTCTGTTGCTACAGATGTTCACTCTTACGATGAGAAGAATGACTGTGTCTCAGAGGTTGAAGACGAGCTGGACGATGACCGCTTTTTGGTCGCCAGGGAGAGGCGGATGAGTCTTCCTTGTCTCCGTCACACTTGGCCTGAGGCCTAAGCTAATAAGTATAACAGCAGTGTTGCTGGAAAAAGTGTTGATTTTGAGGTTATCGTGATGACTTATCGAGCAAGAACACTGTTGTATCATCGTAAAAATATCATGTCGTATCATTAATAGCGTATCAATCTGGCGTTTAGTCCTTAGCAAATCTTTAGTTTAATGTATATGTACTATGTTTTCCGAAATCACATCGCTAATGCACCGGTGTATCCAATGTCCCTCACGCAAACTCTCCAAACTGTCCATCGTCGAATCCAAGATCCTTGGCCGACTGCTTCTGCTGCTTCACATCGTTCGCACTTGGTGGAGGTGGTAATGAGAAGCCGCCAGAAGAGCTTGGGCCAGCAGGTGGTGGTGGTAGAGCGAAAGACTGAAGATCTCCTCCAGCTCCCGAGTTTCCTGCATTCGAGCTACACTGCTGTTTCCTCCTTCCAAACTTGGAACCGCCAAAGCTCACTGTGATAGTCTCGCCGTCCTTGAGGCTGTAATCTTTGTGCTCTTCCTTCTCTTTCGCCGCAGCCGGCTTGCTCTGCTCGCCCTCCCATCCCAGTGCTTTCCTCGCCTCCTGCAGCGCAATGCTCAGATCAAACGCCTCGCTCCTCTCCTCAAAGCCAATACCCAGAATAGCCTTTCGTCCCTGAGGATCGCGCACCGTCAGGGCGAAGAAGCGGCTGCTATCAAGGACTGGCTCTACAACGCCAGGAGTGGTATATGGCGCCGCGGCAAAAAGCTGACCCGTTGAAGCATCCTCTAGCACAGCGTCGACTTTGAGCTGGTTGGTCGATGAGGCCGATTCGTATGCTGTCTCGAGAACACGCAGACGAGCAGTGAAAATATGGCGCTGGGGATCGGTGGTCCATGTGCTAGCATTGTAGCCCTTTGTCGAGGTTAGGGGAGGAATGTTGTAGACATGGACGGCGTTGGCGACGAAGAGAATGCGCTGGATAGCGTCGTTAGGGAGGGCGGCGCCTGTCGCGGGATCGAGAAGCTCCATTGGTGGATAGAGTTGAGAGATTGTAACTTGTAATTATTGCGCAGCTAGATATAGAACTGGTTTGTTGTAGTTGAGATGAGTATGTGTTCAGGAACGGAAGCTACTTTCGAGTATAAGATGAAGGTGGAGAGCGACATCTTAAAGTTCGGGAAGGGGGCGGTAGCTGGAGGGGCAGCGCGGGGCACTTTTGATTGCGGAATGCAGGGTAGTCAGGTTTATCACGGAGTCAAGGCACGTTATAGAATAAGAGAACATCACTGGTCGAGTTTTGTACGAATAATGTCACACTTTTATTGTTACGTTCAAGTAACAAAAAAATGTGAATAACTTCAAGTTCATGTCTGTTGGGTCAGACGAGAAGACCTTCTGTCTTCTAAATTACAAGGGACTCACTCACTGAAGATGCCCTGCAAGCAAGTGCCGTCATTTCGGCCCCACTCCCCACCAGGTATAGTATTCACCCCGCCAAACGGGCACCTCAAAGACGCCTGACTCACCAACATCGGATCGAAAATTCCCCTCCATCAGAATCTCGACTTGGGAATAGTATCATCTCAACCTCCCAACCACACCCGCCCAACCTATCGCATACCCTTCATCATGGCGACAATCGATACATCAGGTAAACATCTACAATACAACATTTTCTCTTATACTGATCCTTTGAAAAGTCGCTGCTCCGGCAGATGTTGAGCAACCCCAGGCTCCCAAAAACGCCGATTTCGAGTCCGTCCCCAAATTCCACCTTGTATGCTACTCTAACGCCCTTTTAGCATTGTCGAGACATACCGCGGCCTTATTGCTTCAGACCCCGACCTTACAAAACCTGTCGCTGCTATCGAATCTCTCATCGCCCTCCTCAACGCCCACCCTTCTACCACAGTCTTCGAGATCCTCGACACAGTCAAAGTCCACTCCGACCGCCTTAAAGCCTCCGTGTCTAACCCCGTCCCGCTCTCCGCCGGAACAGATCTCTTCCTCCAGTATCTCGTTTCCTCTCTGCGCCAACAAGACGGCAGCTTCGACGCCGTGAGACAGCATCTCCTTCGAAACGGACGCCTTTTTGCTCAGCGTGCTAATGCCGCGCGAGAGGGCATTGCGGATGCAGGATGGAGACTTATCCGCGAGGGCCAGTGTATTCTGACACACGGTGCTTCGCGATCGGTTGTTGGAATTCTAGAGCGTGCTGTGCAGAATCTTGGCGCGGGCAAGTTTAAGGTTATCTATGTGCGCGAGGAGACCCGAGTTGAAGAGAGTGATCGTATAGTTCGCGAATTACGCTCAAAGGGTATCCCCGTTGCGGAGATTGCAGAGGCTTCAGTGGCGTATGTTATGGGCCTGCTGCGTCAGGTCAACATGGTGCTTGTTGGTGCTGAGGCTGTCACATCCAACGGAGGTATCATCTCTCGTATGGGTACTCTGCAGCTCTCCAAGTTGGCGGCCCAGGCCAATCTTCCCTTCTACGTCGCTGCTGAGACACACAAGTTCGCGCGCAAATTTGTGATGGACCAGCGGGACATTGGCTTCAAGCAGGATATTCTCGACTTCAGTATCGACACAAAGAGCAAGGATACTGTTGATGCTGTCGACTTTACTGTATGTTCACTCAAATTCTTAAGCCCCTATCAAGTTACTAACATTTGAAATAGCCCCCAGATTTCATCTCTAAGCTCATTACAGAGAATGGGATTAAGCTTCCCTGCTATGTCTTTGAGCAACTGCTCGATATCTACGGCAGTCTCAATGGTTGAGAGGTCAATTCCGCATATTTTGACAAATTCACGCCCGTCCTGGCACTTGTTGACCAGGATGTGCTTGGCTCCTTTAAATCTCTTCCATCGGCAATGCTCTGTCGAGTGTGAAGATGCTCATCAAAATAATCGCTTATGGCTCTTGGAGGCTAGCTGAAAGTCCATGATTGGGGCCGACGTCATGAATACTATCTGCAAGCTTGGGATGCATACACCATGACGATTGATGTCTATTGGAAGGGCACTTTCTACCATCATATATATATATCTCTGGTTTGGTAAGGCGTTCAAAATACAAAGGTGCATAGAGACGGATATGAAAGATACATTTGCTTTCTCAGGGAGTGACTATCCTCCTCTTCATCCCGCTTATGGCAATTTGGGGCCTTAGAAACGAAAGAACTCCAACAATAAAAAGTTACAATCATCAACTCGTTTGCGCTAAGAGATCATTCGTAGACATGGAAACAACGATGTGGCAGTTTAGTTATCCCGCACCAGTCTGGCTCCTACCCAGGCGTAAGGATAGTTCCTCTGGTACCAGTTCACGAAACTCGCCCGTCCTGCGATGCGTGGGTGTGTTGCCCACGAACCACCCAGAACAACATTGTGCTTGCCGTCGAAAAAGTCGGTTGTATACAAAGGATATAGAGACATGGGTTCAAAACCTTCGTGTCGCTCGAGAGTTGAGCTTGTCCACTCCCAGACGCCACCCATCTCGGCTTGACCAGCAAGTTTGTTACCCCGAGAGGTAACTGGCATAGGATGCCAGTGACGGAAACCGACATTAGCGTCGGTTAGGTCAAAGAATAGCTCAGAGGAGCTATCCTTGACCGAAACTGAAGAGTCGGATGGTGGGGTCTCCTCAACGCCGTCGTTGACAAGGTGTCTGCCATTTGTTAGTAGGGGCCACAATCTCTCCTGAGATCGTACTCACCCATTAACTGCGGGAACCGTCTTAGATAGGATACGTTCAGCCTCTGCCTTCTTCTGCTTGTTGACATGCGCATAAATGCTCTTTGCCTCTTCGAAGGAGGGGATTCGACCACCCATCCATGCGGCGCAACCAGCAAGCTCATCGTATGAAGCGAATACAGGCCAGTCAAGTGCGTACTTGAGAGCAACTAGACCATACATGGTTCTAACAAACTTGCCGTCAATGAACGAGTCGGGAACCTGGTTTGCGTGGTAGCCGTTTCCATTTCCGTTGGAGTAGCCATTTGTATGTCCGTTAGTGTGGTAACCGTTGGTAGCACCATTCTGTTTGCTAGAAGCAACAGAGGACCACGAAACTGGAACCTTATCAATCTTGGAGTTGTACAAGTACTGAGCATACTGTACTTTGGTTAGAAACTGATGAACATCAGTGATAAAGACCACATACCTCCTCGTTGGTGATAGCTCTGCCTTGGGCTTGGAATGCATGCACCTTCGTTCGTCGTGTAGGCTTCTCATTATCCCTTTTGAGTCAGGTCAGTCGATATTTATCGCGCACGAGTAAAAGTGTAACGTACCAGCCAAAATGGCGCGAGGGGTCAGTACCATCCTCGGGATCATCCATTCCTAAAGTGATTGTTTGCTCTGGAACATCAAACCACTGGTTCGGGACTCTAGCTTCGTACGATTGCTGAGCCAATTTTGCAAAATCAGGCTGTACTGTGTGAGGGGGAGGAAGTGTCTTGTCACTCTGGAGCATCATGTAGAGCAAAGTCTCAATGTGCATCAGCTCGTGCTCAAAACCAACCCAGATAGCCCGGCCGATATCTCGAGGAATCTTGTCTTGGCCATTCTGGTAAAGCTTTTGCAGACGAGATCGAACCCTGTCTTGGTATGCGGTAATCTCTTGAACGGGTGGCCATTCATCGGGAATCTCAGAGTGAGTATGGCATTGTTCAGGGTTGTCTACGTCAGGATCGATTCCTCTCTCGAAGATGGAGTAGTACGACGCAGGATCGGTTGGTGGTTGTCCAGTAGTCTTTGTCAACTGAATATCGAGGAAGGTCGGGATATGACCAAGGTAGAAGATGCAGGCGTTTCGTAATTTGATGGGCTTTTCCTGAAGCTCCTCATCGGCAATCATATCCTTGGTCACGACATCCCATGCCTTCCAAAGTGCCTTCCAGTCTTGGACTGTTGGCAGAGGCTTGGCGGCGTAGAGAGAGGGGATCAAACTGAAGGGCATACTCGACTTCTGCAAAAGGTGAAGTCCTACACAATTGTTAGTCTCCTCTTGGCTAGCTTTCATGCACACTCTTGATATATCTCCAGCCTCAGTCATGCGCCCCCACGTCATCCTGGAAATTGGCCTATTCTGGACACATGCTGCCGGTCGAGCTGGAAGAGGAAACACCTCTTTGCCGCGATTCGCGGGGTAGTCCGGGGGTGCATGTCCCCAAAGCATCAGATCGCATGTTTCTGGGGTGAGATATGCATCATGAGGGAATTTAACCTACCATACTCATCTCCCCGAGTCCAGCGACCCATCTCGGTCAGACCTGCCAGCTTCCAAAGCTTTGTCTTTTCTTCCTCGGAATACTTGAGACTTTGTTCGATCCATACCCGTTCGTGGGGCATAATTTTTGAACCGAGAACATCCGTGGGTCGTGTCGGAGCGAGAAACGCCTGATGTCGCCCGCCTTCATCATCGTAGACGTACTCACCAATAACCCTCCACTCACCAGGGTTGAAGACCTCTTCACCGAGGATCTCATTGGCGTTATCAAGGCCATTTAGAATAAATCTGCATGATGTCAGTCTCTATAACTCATTAGGAGTATAAGTCAGCTTACTTATGGGTTACCCCCTGAGAGTCTGCATTCAAGAACTGCGGCATTAACATCGACATATCCAAGCGCATTTGGAAAGTACGTACCGTTATATGCATGGCTATGGAGTTGTTAGTATTGGCGACAATCAAGTGGCGGTTGTAACTTACTAAACACTGGATGGGTTGCTGCAAGAGTCAACCGCAACGATTATGGAGTCAGTTGGTGTAAGGACCTCTGCGAACCCTCCCAGAAAGTCGGCTGCTTCATCTCGTGTAAAATTTCCTGTAGTTTTCTTATCAGTATGGCGAGGACGATCTTGGTATGGGTAACGTACCAATACTTGAACCGAGGTGAATGATGCACTTGGAGCGGCTCGTGAGAGAAGGATGCTTGAGCCATTCCCGTCCATCATCATATGTCCCAAACAGACCATGGCAGGAGACATATTTGAAGTCAGGCACCTGAGCCAGAGTACGCTCAAGCTCCTTGAGGGATAAATCAAGAGCGAAGTATTGGATCGGCTTCTTAGCTTTCTCAAATTCTTGTAGGAGCAGGCAGATCTTGCGGAGGTTTCTTTTGGTTGTCAGTGACCAATGTTTCATACCACGAGGGGATAGACCAACCCGCTCCCCAATTCAATGACCATAGAGCCCTCGGGGATTTGGCTGGCAATCTCGGCCGAGTTCTTCTTCAGAACCTCAATTTCATAGTTTGTCAAGTAATACTCATCCAAGTATGTGATCTAGGGTTTATGAGTGAATGTAAGAGGGGTCTTGGCAAAATCAACATACTTCCTCAAAGAGCTGAAGCCCTTTCTCGTTGTATAGTAGAAGTGTAGGAAGCTTTCGTGGACCATCTTCAGGGTTAAAAGATGTGGCGATCTCATCTTTGAGGTTCATCTCGACAATTTCACCACGAATATCAATAATGCTAGGCACAGCAGACATTGATGTGTTGCCATTCTGCTTTACCCTTTGAGGGGTAGCGGCAGCGGCTGGAGACGCTGTGAGAGAAGGCATGATAAAGCAAACGCAGACAGAACCAAACAGCGTAGAACTTCAACTCAGAATATGATGCTTGGTAGAGACAAATTGACGGGGACAACTATGGTTTATAGATTATCACAGGAGTCGTCTCGAAGGGCGTGACTTTCATTACTGATCCTCCCACCATCACAATAGGTCCGAGGTACCTGAACATGTTTACCTCCTCAGTGGAGAATAGCTCAGACGACTCCTCATGCCTTGATCAAGCTGGGCAGGCATCACAGCCAAACAACGCGGGGGATGGTACACTATTCTTAGTTCAGGGAGTCGTCATTATGCCGAATGGTTGAGCAACGAGACTACGCGCCAGGAACACTGCTTGTATGATCCACTTGGATGTCGCAAAAGGGAAACCGGCTGTGCCTCAACGAAAGTAAATGGCCCCGATCGACAGACTTCGGTCTGGTGGAAGTACTGTACATGGCTCTCGGGCCCTGCTGCTCGCCGTATGTGAACGGTTCTGAAATAAGTTTGTCATGGTCTGCACTCTCAGAGTTGCAGCATCAGCACTTGTGGAGCGAAAGTGGGAGAGGTTGATGATAATTGGCAAGTCAATCGCAAGAAGCCCGCCCCACGCCCCACGCGCGTGGGAGAGCTCACCAGGTCAGGTCTGAGCTTGGAGCTGTGGCAGAGTGAAGCTCGATCATGTGTGAAGGGAGCTCTGGTAGTAGCTCGAGCCGTCGACATTGGGGCCTTATATATCCATCAAGGAGCTCGATTCCCTGCATAGTCCTTCGGAATTTCAGCCTTGTCTTGCGTGATCACAAAGCTTGCCCCGGATCTTTTGAAGTCATGGAGATCAGTACATTAGAGCATCTCTAAAGTCGACCGTCTCCTACCGGAACCATTTCCCTGCAGAAACCTCGGTATTGCTTCGAACCGCAAGCGGCGTAGGTACATGGTTTTGCTTTAGGAAACCGGTTTGTACGGGTCATCGACTTGTCTGTTGTCGAATGTATAAGAGACAGGATTCGTCGATCTGAAAGATAAGATGGGACTTGTGAAGCTACCCTGGCCAGGTCGTGAGGAACCCCGCGAAGCTTCCGGAAATGCCAGCTCTAAGCCCCTCCTGGTACCTGTGTCGCCCACTAAGACATGCCCATTTGGAGGTCTTCAACAAGGGGTGAGCACTAGGTGCAGTGACTTGCATATGCCGGTCTTGGCGATCCAGTTGTGACTTGATCTGAACGTCATGCGACAGCTAAGCTCCAGGCTTGCAGCTCACTGAGCTCAAACTCCCCGAGCCCAAGCTGTTGATGAATGATCAGGCCCGACGCCGCGGAAGCTGAGCATGTTTGATTACTCAGTCGGCAACGTCACTTTCTTTTACCGATCGTACGCGATTCGGGCCGGCATCGAACCACTCGAGGTTTGTTGTTTTTAACCGAATCTTTTTGGTTGTATTGAATAAGGAACAAATGAACCCTTCCGGAAAGAATAACAAATTGTCAGTATGCGCGGAAAGTTGAAAGTGCAAGGCAGAGACAGGCCAAATACCTCTTTTTTCTTTCTCTGTGCAAGTGGTAAGAACTCAAGCCCGATGCCTCCTTCCGATTTACACAACCAAGGAGAGCCTATCAAAACTTCAGCATGTGAACAAAGGCAATATTGATGACATATCGTCAAAGCTTCACGTCTAAGATCTATAGTAACTATGGAGCCCGCTGACTAGAATGCACGATTTCTAATCAGATTCGCTTATTAAGGACTAATCACTCTCCAAATGCTACTCGCAATCGACCTGCGCCTGAAAACGATTCCAAATCATTCAAGACTTCGCTTATCCGTTTTGACCCCAATGCTTCAATGTTCCCATTCAGGAAATCTGGATTACTTGATTCTAAAAGCCCATCGTCTATTCCAGGCAACAAGAGTTGGCTTTTCGACGTTGAAGAAGTAGGCTTGGGGGGCTCGTCCAGAGTTGCTTGCATACTTTTCGTTGATGAGAATGTTGGACCCATACTATGGCGTTGTGTGTTGTCCATTCTCTGGACACGCTCTTGTGGGCCTTCCACCGAATGGCGGATCTCTCTGCTTGGACTAACAGGCTTTCTGGCCTGCGAAAAGTACCGGTTCGTGGCCTCCAGGTTGTTCAAATAGCTTTGTGCAGCAGGCAAGTACGCTGTCGCTCTTCGCAATGCCTGACAGGCCGTTCCCACCATCTCCTCCTCGAGTATACTCGACATATCTTCCAAGCCAACGAATTGCTGGCTTGTCACTTTCTGCTTCAGGTCCATATGGGGAAAATGTCGGGCGTATACCGCCATGAAACCTGCCAACCAGATGGAGAATGTAGTGAGTGATGATAGAGGCAGCTTGTCCTTGCAAAGTTCCGTCAGGTCGATGACATTGCGAGAAGCCCGGAAGACCTCCTCTGCACTCTCTTCCCAAAATCCATCTGGCGCATGATCAAGCATGGGTTGTGTTCTGTCAAAAGCACCCTGTGGTCCATGACAGCGAAGGGGTAGGAATGGTAAGTATTCTCGGTTGAGAACGATTTGGCAGATTGAAGCCAGCATGTGCAACGAGACGTATGTATTGGTAGCTTGATGATTGTCGTGGCGATAATAGTTTTGTCGTGATAAGGCAAAGGTATCAGGTAATTCGTCGTAGAATGTCTCCAGGTCGACTCTCAGCTCGAAGAACCTCGATCTACTATTCCATGGAGGGAAGTCCTCTTGCAAACGGCCACCTCTCGAACTATACGTCGAGATATTGCTCCATATCTCGATCAGCTTAGTAAACTGGCTCAAAGTGCTATCATCGTTGATTTGAGGCTGGATGAAACCTTCAGGTACTCGTAGAAACCCAGTGTAGACATCGAGAGACAAATCAAACGCCATCTCAGAGCACGGCAGTTGTATTCTGAGACTTTCCGGTGCAGTGGTAAGGGCTCGACAACTCCCATAGCTCATCAAATGATCTAGAATGAAGCAGCTGTACATTGTTCGTCGTCGAGTTTCTCTCACGATGGCGACCTCCGCCGACCTTGTTCGAAACTGTCGTTGCGTAGATGGCTGGGTATCCAACAAACCCATACGCTGGTCATCAAGCTCAAGCTTCATGATTTTGGCCATCCGGATTGCAACACCGATATACATCCAGGCAGACTCATGCCCTTGGCTCCACTCAAATAACCCAAGCATTAGGAGAGCCTGGACTCGCTCCACGGTGATGGTATCCATAGCTGTCCGTAGAGGGCCAAGAGCTGTCGTCAAGGCAGTAGCAAAGAAGTCAGATGCAGCAACTGGGTTTGACTTGGGTTGCGGTGTGCGCAGTCGATTGCTTCCATGCTGAGAGTTTTGCAGGTGTGTCACGTATCGCACCAAGTCTGGGTGGAATCGAGCTGTGAGTGTCAAGATACCGAGTAGTACCATATTCAGCTCCGCTGAAGAGTCTTGCTTCTGTCCAACTTCACTGCTCATCTTCTCTTTGAGAGACGGCAGGTGTATGAAAGGAAGTTCTGTAGCATAATGCTGTTTGTAGATGTTGAGCAACTGACTCCAGAGTTCAGTTGTAAGGAAGGGATATGCAAGAATCTCTGCTGCATAGGCTGCTGATCTCTCGCTGTTGCGACCAGGTACATCGTCTAGCTTTTTCGTTCTCTTCTTTTCCTGATGAGTTTCTTTGTCTGGCTTGCTCGTCGTTGGAGGATCATTTCGTTTTGCTGGGGCAGGAGCTGGCTCGGGATATTGACATTGATGTCCTCCTTTGATGCAAGTATCGCATGGACTATTTCCTCCATCGTTATCGCATTTGATCTTTGATCTCCTACATCGCACACATGCAATGCTAGATCTCATTGGTGGTTTCCCTCTGGAGTTCCTCCTCACATCTCCCTCATCAGAGTTGGACGGTGTTTGTATCCATACAAGGCCATTGTCGCCAGCGTCAGGTCTAGGCTGTTCATTGCGATGAACAAGCCAGGTTGACGCCGGTAACGCGCCCTCTTGGGCACGGGATACTTCCTCGAGTTTTCGTTTCGAATTTGGTAAAGGATGTGAAGTTATTCCTAAAGGTTTGCTGCCCTCGGGTTCTATGGGCGAGAGGATAGACTGGATGCGAAGTTGAGAAGCTATTTTGGCGGTTGGTGCTCTTGCGAGCCCGTGTTGTAGTGTATGGGTTGGTCTTGGCGAGTTGATGATGACCCTGTCAGCCCCGAGTCAAGTCGTGATATACAGCTCGGCACTTGCAAGTTGATCAAGTAAAGAGAAATGATAACAATCGAGTCTGGGTATCTTACGAGTAGAGAGCAATGTGCTAAAGGGGTCATCACGGACCCAAGGGACACAAAACTATTTATACTAGCTCCTAGGGCCCTCAGACATGAACAATTTTCAGTTCGTCACGAGCTACATCGCGACATTGGATCCATAGCAATAGAAGCAAATGAAACACCGGGCCGACCTTGAAGTTTCCCATGCCGACTTACAAGATGCCATTGACGGCCCACGCAGACCGAGCGACTAGTCCAGAGACGGTAATATACAGGCCAGACGTGCATAAATACTGGGTAAGAATGGACATGGATCCTTGTTGCTCTCTTTTCTGCTGAAGATGTACTGCAAGGGCGTCAAAGCTAAAGCTAAAGATGGGACCTTTTATCGGAAGTCTGCCCGTCGAGAGATGCCAGAAGGTAAAAAGACTAAATTAGTGTGCCGCTGGTTCGCCGACAGAGCCTCATGACTTGAACAACGTCAGTCACCGCTTGGGAAAGAATTCCCGACCTGAGGGATTCATTGACTAATAATTTTATATCTCCTATAAAGATGATTGTAGAAGGATCTTGTTTATGATTCTATTGTTCACATCATTCATTTATTCTTCAACTCACCAGAGTATTATAATAATCTAAAAAGAAGATATTCTGTTCACTGTTACTATTGATGTTAACTGCAGTATTTTCTCTCAATGTTTAACCCCATACCCCATAAAGGATGTTCAGCGGTTGTGGGAACTCCGTATGGGGTTCATAATACGCGGGATTAAAATGATACGTAATGATGGGGTAAAATAACATGATAAAAAGATGTAAACGAATGATTGCGGGTTCTGTCCGGTAATATCTTTTTTTTTCTTCTCCCTACTCCTGATCGTGGGGGTTTACTGTCCAGAGTTCAGAATACAATGCCAAATAGTCCAGGACTTCCGTGAAGGATTGACTACTCAGAGCACTCATGTTGAAGCAAGGTAAGGAGTTAATTGATGTCAGACAATAACTAGACTAGGCATCTAGTGAGCAGAGATAACAAAGATGTTGAATTCGGAACAGTGTCGGTAGCGTCGGCCGAATTGTAGCATAAAGCTGAACCATAAGTAGCAGTAGAAATGAGAGCAGCAGGTAATGCCAGGCCCGGATCGGAAGACCCGACCGAGACCTGAAGAGAAATCCACGGGGCCGGTTCACGGAGACGGGAAGCTGTAAAGCCGTTTAAACTTGACCTGAAGTGGGTTATGGAATGCACTGTGGGCACGGGAACGGCTTCGGTAGAGGCTCTCTAAGAACCATAATAAAGAAGGTGAAAAGAGAGCTGAATGGGCACTTTTCTCGGTGAGAACCCACTGTAATAGTTAATTAGTAGGCGAATTACCTAATGTCTCGCCTCAAGCTTTTGCATCTTGAGAATCTAGATCTTCGGCTCAATATATACCCGCCATTGCGCCTCATTGTTTGCGTGGATGTTCAAGACCTACTCAGGTGAATGTTAGAAGAATTACCCTCTAAGGCTTGGGTAGGCTACAGAAATAAAGGATCCTAATTGCTGGCCTAAGCTCACATAAGATGATCAAATTATTTCATCCCGTCTCTTATGCTCCGGCGGCCGATTCTTCTGACACCCTAACGGTTGCCTCCCTAAGAAGGTAGTAGGTACTTTACAGTATCGTGTTGCCTCCAAGTGTCAAGTCAAGCTCTTGAAACTCACCAATAACTGTCGACTCATATGATCATCCTTGTCATGTCGATACACTACAGCAGAATGCCAAGCTGGACTAGCCATCAATGGACCCTCTGAAGTAGGTAGAGTTCCTGACTTTAAGCTTAAGTGCCAGACTGCTTCGCCCATTTGCATACGCAATCCTGGAATTATTTGTCCCATACATACTTGATGGCAAATACCCCAACAACTAAGAGTTTCTTTCTCTTTACTTGTTTTGTTCCAATTGGTGTTTCCAAAGAAGCCACACCAAACCAGTAAGTGGCGATAGCAGGGGGCATGTGTTCCTTGATGGACGCCAACCAATTGAATGACGTCGCTCGCCTTCTCAGAGGCCTCACAAGCTACAAGCTTCCCATCACAATGAATGAATTTAAGCGCCGACAGACGCCCTCCTCTTTTGATGAGAATGGGGTCTCTTTGCAGCCAACGTCAAATCAATCCCTTGCAACAAGCGCCCAACATACAAACACTTCAAGGGATTGCATTGCATTGACGCGCATCGCGCTTGTCTTGCCTATAGTTGGTGGATCAAGGGTGCTGTCATAACCTGAGGTGACCCCTCCATCTTTGACTCTACGACTTTCCAAGTTCCAAGATTCCAACATATCTCTCCTATCCTCGCCTTCTACTCGTTGACCTAAACTTGTATCTCTTTTTCTTCTGCATTTGACATCCCTGGAATCGCATCTTCCTCTATCAACCAAACATCATATTCTAGCAAACATGTCTAATGTAAGCCAAGGCATTGCCTCAAGCGCATCATGGTAGCTGCTCTGCCGAGCCCATGACGTCCGTTTTTGACCATCAACCATGCTAACAAACCCTTCAATAGGATCCGAAACTTCTTTACGCTGTAGAGGGCATCAACGCCTACCATATCACCAATGGCAAAGAGCAGTCCCTCACTCCCTCGGGGCCCCAGACCCTGTCGCTCCTAATGGTCCCAACCTCCTCTGGCTTCGTTGAACCTTCAGGAACTGGCTCCGATGGCGAAGAGGACTTCTACCTTCACCTGCATCTCCCTCCCGAGCTCGACCTTCCTCTTCCTGCCACAACTCAGATCTACCACCAGCCACCTACAAGCTATCTAATTCCCCGTTGGGATCTTGGCCCCGACAGCGGTGCTTTTACCCGCATCGAATTCCCACCTACCAACTCTCGAGCTGGTGTTCAGGAAGACGTCGACACTTTCGAGACCATTCTCGCCCAGTGCACCGCATTCCTTGAACGCTCAGCCCCCCCTCACCCACCACGTCCTTCCGAGAAGGCACAGGCCAAAGCGCGTGAGGCCGCTGGAGAGCAGCTACCCGCTTACAATCCCGCAGACTATACCCCTGGCGAGGGTTATGCTCAGGGCAGCCAGAGTGCTCAGAATGGGGGCCGAATCGTGCTTATTGACGAGGAGGACGGCAGTGTCCTGGGAGAGCTGACAGATAGCTACCAGGTGGTGGAAGACAAGAAGATCAAGCCTGGTTCCAAAGGTATGTACTAGCAAAATATCCATGTGTCGCTTTGATTTGCTAACACACACGCAGACCCCGTCGAGATCTCCCTTCCCACTGATGGTGGCCAGAATATCTCTGTGCAGCCCGTTTCGCAGCCATGGACTGAGATGGACATGCACCCGTCTTACAAAAAGTCAACCATTGTGAACAGCGCAACCAAGGCGTCTCGACTCCTTGTCACAACTTCCGATGTTGTCTCCAGAACACTTCAAGGCCAAGCCGATAACTTTACCCAGAAAACAAAGCCCAACGCCAAGCCTGTCACATTCGCCCCTACTACACATGCACATATTCGCCGGATCAATACCTTCTCGACCAAGGCAGCTACTTTCTCTGCTAATACGGTCGGCACCATTGGTAACATCGCGCAGAACGTTGGTGCAACCGTCACTCGTCGTAAGGATGGACGGGCTAGAGGTTATGACAAGGACGGTCAGGTCATTGATACCTATAAGCCGGGTGTGCTCAATAAGAGCTTGATGGCCTTCAACACCGTTGTCGACGGTATTGAACAAGCTGGTCGCAACTTGCTTACAGGCACATCATCCAGTGTGACAACTGTTGTTGGTCACCGCTGGGGTCCTGAAGCTGGTGAGGTGTCACGCAACCTCGGTGGCGGTGTCAAGAACGTTGGACTTGTCTACATTGATGTGACGGGTGTGTCCCGACGTGCCATTCTCAAGAGTGTCGCAAAGGGTATGGTTGTCGGAAAGGTTAAGGGCGGTGGCGAGATCATTGTTGGTGCTACAGACAACGGAGGCTATGAGACAAGGCCAGGCAATGGTCAAGGAGCGCAAAGCACATATGGCGACAACGTCAGTGTTGCAAGTGGCCCTGATCCTAATGGGAAGAAGCCTGCTAAGGGACAGTACTGATATGGTAAGAGAAAAGATATCGAATTAGCGGTTATGACTTGGTTTTGGTGCGGTTCATTTGAGCTTTCTGTTGGGCGGCAATACGGATTCTATTGATGGTTCATTTTGAAAAGCCACTGTATCACTTCAGTAGTAAATTTTTGAAATCTAAACTTTACTGATTTAATGACCCAAAGAAGGCCGAACATGAAGGTTGTCTATTCGTGTAAGTGAATCAGAAGTACAGTATGACATCGGGCATATTAGCACTGTATCATCGCGGGGCAGTAGCTACCATCGCGTCGCGCCTAAAGAGCTTCACTTTAAAAGCTACCAAAAAATACATCTTGTTGACGGCGCGCAATGTCAAGGGCCAAATCGTTCCAAGACCACGATATCGCAGCCGTCGTATTATCTGAGCTCGGCTGAAGTCGCCCATTGGCTAAGATAGAGCTCGGATATCAGATCTTTGCAGTGTGCATCAAGCAAACCTCCCTCTATAACAATCTACAGCCAAACGGCCAAGTGACTGGTTCATGTGCCGTTTCGAGCTCATTGGCGTTATTATAATTATCCTTCGTGATTTCGGCGATTCAATCAAGTCCAGGAAAGCCAAGACTCGGTGTGTTTCTGCCATTCCTATCCTGCGATGCATCACAACTAATTGTATGCTCAAGATCTCCTGAACCATGCTCCACGAAATCCTCCTCTCCCTCTCGGGACACCCATCCCCTCTCCTGCGAACCGACACCACTCAGCCGCATGCACTATCCGGAATCTCGCCCGCCGAGCGACAACTCCTCGCCTCAGCCGCCCACCTTAGCGAAGTCCATATCAAACTCATCAGCTACACGGCCCAAGTAGCGAGCTCGCACCCATCGACCATTTGCCGGGCCGTCGCGACAGCCATAGACTCGATCCATCTAGCCGCCTTCCAACGAAAGGTCCTCGATGTCGAGGAGAGTATACTACAAGATGACCCGGAGCTGGTCGGTGCGTACAATATTGTACCTCTGACGGCTGTCATGGGCGAGTTCAAGGATTGGGCTAGGAGAATGGACTGGCTATGGGAGATGGTACAGTTTATGCTGGCCAAGGATAAGAAGGGTGGCGAGTGCCATGGCGCACAACTTATGGACCGGCTACGGCTTGAGCTACAAAGTGGCTATAGGGATGTTCAAGAGACGGCTTTGAGTCTGGTCGCAGTCGCCGAGACTGCTTGGCTGAAGCAGGTTTCTGCGTGGATCTTATACGGCAGACTTCCAAGCTTTGGAAGTGAAGACTTCTTCGTCCAAAAAGTGGAAGAGTCTGAAGAGGTTAGTCTGAGAGTAAATGCTGATAGGGCATTGCTAACAGAAGCAGGAATATATATCACGATCGAGTCTACTACCCGCCTTCGTGACACCCGGCACAGCTTCTTCCATGCTCTTCATCGGCAAGTCGCTAAATCACATCAGAGTCAAGAGCAATATTGACTCGGGACTTCGTGGTCTGGATCACTTATCATCCAAACTACAAGAACTTTCGAGTCTTTCCTTTCCGCTGAAAAGTACCAGCTTTTCAAGAGCCATTATTGCCGTGCGAATATCTCTGTCTGAGAACACACTTCAGAAACTTCTTCCACTGTCAAAGGTAACAGAGATGCTACAGTTACTAAGGGACTTTTTCCTGCTGGGTCGTGGTGAATTTGCTATGCAGTTGACACACGAGGCAGACGAGAAGATTCGCAGTCGGTGGAGAAGAGCAGATAACTTGTCATATGAGAAGGGAGATGGTTTGAAAAATGTAACGGTCAAAGAGGGTGAGGTTGCTGCAGTTCTTGCTAGAACATGGGCTGTTCTAGCATCTATGCAGGGCCAGCACGCTGAGGAAGACGAGCAACTTGAGCTTGCTCGAGATCTCTTGCGACTCAACCTAACGAAGAGCAAGACGACGACGCCATTGGGTTCTGGTTCTGGCCTCAGCCGAGAAGCCGCGAACTTGTTGTCTGAATCACCATTCCGCAACCTTTTATTCTCTGTCCCCTCTCTACTATCTATTCAAATACCCGCGCCACTGGATATGGTACTGTCACCATCAGATGTTCAGATTTACTCATGTATCAACGCCTATCTACTATCGATGCGCAGAGCGCACATCCGGCTTACCGATCTATGGAAGATCACATCGCTACGACGTCATCATCCGACATCAAGAGGCGATCGGGATCAGCTTATTCTTCTTCGAAAAAGATGGACAGCACGATCATCGTCAATGCGCAGCTCATGGACAACAGCCAGTGCTGCCATCTTCTTCTTGGCCGAGACAGAGGCCTATCTCCAGACAGAGATTGTAGCTGGACTGTGGGAGGGTTTTCATGAGTGGCTGACAGCCAATGATCCCAAGCATGGTCGCTCTAGAGCACCAACACCTACCAAGTTTCAAGATGAGGATGGTGGTGTTGATGAAGGGGATGACGATGAAGATGATTTATGGTTGAGCAGCGAGAACGATAAAGCTGCAGCTCAGAACGAGGCTCCCAAATCATCAGATTCGACTCCTCCGCAAGACCCTCAAACGCTCTCTACAGCACATCGCCTATACCTACGTACTCTCATCCACCGTCTACTCCTCACTCAACCAACCTTTACGCAACCTCTGTATAATCTTCTCATTCACATCGATCATCTCGTTGCTCACTTACACCGTTTACATGCTATCTACACATCTATCGACTTGGAACAAGACGCCGGCGTAGTCGACGCCTTCGTCGATCTCGAATCCGAAGAGCGCGATGTTAAACGCCGTCTCCACGATATCGAGTCTCGCGTTCGTTCCGGCATAGAAGATGTTGTCGCCGCACTGCGCGTGCTCGAGTCCGACCCTATTTTCACAGCAGAATGGGAGGGCGACACAGCTCCCGCCAATGCAACAGAGGAAGATGACGAGGAAGAAGAGCGACGGGGCAGAGCACGGGACACGGATGATGCAGAGGAACGTGGTGGCTTTACGGCTGCTCGGGTCGGCGGTATCAATCGCCTGCTCATGAAGCTTGATTTTGGCACATGGTTTGGCACGACCGACGGACACAATGATGTCGAGCAGCAGTAAAATCAACGGCTTCTGACGTCTTCACGATATGCCGCCGTATAGAAAGCACCTGGAGCGAAACTAGTTGGCCAGACCTGCATGGATCTCAATAAAAGACTGCAGAGTGCCAAATCAAGGCACGTCTGCAGCAAAAAGCAAAGAAAAAGAGCCGGACGTTTCCCCCGCGTCTGTGGCGTTACAGTGGCACGATTTCCACATCCCCAGGTGCATCTAGAGCTGGTTTGACAAGGGTTACATAGGGAATGCATGAGGGTTTTTTCTGCTGATGGATGGATGTCCAGGGCCAATGATTGACTTATACCAATGAATAGTTCAGATAGACATGTATCTGTCCAAAGATTTTGCACAATACAAACGATTGATTCATTTCGCCGCTCATGTCAGCTCATGATGATATCTTATTGTATGCACTTGTTAGCCTGAAGTGTAGTATCAGGCACTTTCATGCATGTGTCTAGGCCGGTCTAATATTTCAAAGCGATTCAATTCATTCTCAGCCATTCCCATTTTCATATCCGTGGTCAGAGGCGTAGTCCAATCCGGGGTAAATAGAGACACCGGGCAGTGTGTACCAAGCCAAGCCAGATCATTAATCCTAGGGTCTCATTTCTCATGGCCCTATTCCAAAACTCCGAAGCGCCTTACATGCTAATGCCATAGGGATACGATCCCCAGTCCCTCAAATTCCTACCCATACCTCGCAGCCCTATCAGTCTGTGACAGGCGTGGGCAAATGAAAACTAAGAAATATCCAATATATACACAACCGTTCTTGACGGCGAAAATAAGAATTGTTAAAACAAAAAGGTAGAAGATGAAAGTTGTCGTCTTGCGGATGATGAAGCATAACCTTGCTTTATGTAGCAAAAATGACCAAGATCTGGTGGGACGCCCCGAAGCGATGCTGTTTGCAGGTCAAAGTTATTGTTGCCTATCAATATGCAACGACAGGCTTGCGACCGAATCTTAATGAGCCGCGGCTTGAAGAATGCTCTTCGGAATGGCGACGATGAAAGAAGCTGGGCATGAAAGAGCGAGGATTGGAGTGTACATTGCCAGTGTCCCTTCGAATGGCACGGTGTGAAGGCTTCTTGACTTGCCACCGCTCCTTGATGCAGTCATCAACAAGGGAAATGAGGCCAGTGGAAATAATTACACTATAATCATGTTAGATCAAATCATCGCGAAAGGGGCGAGAAACTACTTACTCAGCCACATCTGTAATTGCATCAATAATGCTGCTGTCGCTAATCCATATGTAGCAAGGAGTGACCCAAGCACCGGCTATTTCGTCGTCCAGGACTTGGTTAGGACTGCGCATCTCGGGAACGATATGAGCCACGGGTGCACCATGACCATCTCGAACAAGATGAAAAGAGACAACATTGAGATTCTTGTCAATCACACGCTTCCAGGCGTATGTGTGACCCCACCACTCAAACTCATATCGTTTGTTTGTGCGTCCGCCCCGTCGTGCAATATCTACACGGGCATAGTTGCTGAACTCGAGTTTGATGCGGTTGGTGGGGACCATTCGTGCCTTGGGTTTGGAAGTTTGTGGATCTGATTTCTCCGTGTGATGAGAGCCAGACCAGACGGAAGCGTTGTCGGAATGTGTCGAGGCGCTGGCAGTGTTGCCATTTTTGAAGACAGAAGAGCTGCTGGAGGTCGGTCGGTGAAATGGGGTCGTCATTGTGCGCATGGCTGAGCTCATTGATCGCTGAAGGGCTGGGCGTGCTGCGGCAACGGTACTAATAGGTGCTGGGGCATATTCTCGCTTGGAATTGCAGACCTCTCGTCCAGAATCACGGCAATAACGGCGCACAGAGAACTCTCGACGAGCAAGGTCGTGCATTCGAAGATGGAATAGTTGAACAGCAAGTGTCCGTCGAGTATGTCCGAAGGGGACAACGGTATCGACACGAAGGTTCATGTTACCGTCCGAGGTACAATCGTCGTGGCGTACGGCAAGTCGATCCAACGAGGGAAAGAGGCGAGCAAAGTCTTGAGGCGTAGACGGCCGGCAGGGACGTTCGTTGGAGGTTCCACGATAAGGTGGAAGCACTGGGGGAATATGAAGTGATTCCGGATCGGACAGGATATAATCCTTATCTGTCTCCTCTTGGCCGTCCTCCCTATCGTCTTCGTCATCGTCGTCACCACTTTCCTCGTCCTCTTCCTCCTCGTCTTCGGTTTCAATCTGTACTTCCTCTCCGCCTACAGGCAAGTCCCGACGCAAGGGTGCCATCTCAGACAATACCGAGTCATATGTAGCGATAGAAGAAGAAGATTCAGTGTCAAATCTGTGCTCAGCAGCTGATTGTGCCTTCATGGGTGCCATCGGTTGGCGATGTTGAGATCCACCAAGAGTCTTGTTGTTTGATCCAGAAGCTGAGTGGTAAGATGTAGGTGCTGTTGATTGGGAGGCTTCCGAAAAGTACGAGTCGCGGCGTGAATCAGAGTCTGAAGGGGCGGGGGAAGTGGTGATGACAACTTTGCGTTGCCGCCGTAATGACGAATTTGATGTCATCGTTTGATATTTCTCAATTGAACGAGATGCGATATTGTGCAATCCAGGTTGATGTTGGAAATGAAATATAGTTCAGGAGGTGTTTAAGTGGTGTCGATACTTAGCGTCCAAAGGGGAGATTTTAAGTGATGTCGTGGCGTAATAATGTCTTGACAGGTGGTCGAATGATATAGACTGTGAAATATATAACACAGCCAGGTTCTATCAGGTTGAGTCAGAGGGTTAAAGTCGGTGTATATCAGTGAAGTGAATGTGAAGAAACAATCACAAGAGATATATCTTCTTGAAGCTGGGTCTGCCTTGATATGGATGGTAGACTAATAGACGTTGGTTGAAGGTGGGGAGGGGGGCTTATTTGGTACCGAGCCTGGCCTTAATACGCAACCAGTGGAGCTTAAGATGCCAGGGGTACGGTAAGACGTGTGCTGTGCTCAGGCATGGACTCGAGGCCACATCAGGAACCTGGTCGATTCTCTCAGGCGGGACGGACCACTTTGGGACCACCTGTCAACCCGGACTACGGCGGGGAGGGAAGAAACGCCTCGCCCCGGCCTCAGGCTCGACCATCTCATAATCATGCTTAGGTAGGTTAATCTTCAATAGACCCCCCCCTAGTGCCTCTTGTTGCAGCCAGCAGTGACACTGTTGCAGCCTTAGTATTTCTGTACTTTACAGTTGAATGGCAGAGTTTGAGTGAGCAATATCCAGTCGTAGAGGACCATTGCTACCATAACGCCGACGGTTAAAGAGACAATTGGGACACAGGCGGCGCCATGAAAAAAGAAAGTTGGCCATCGTTAGGGAGGCGATTTCAACGGTAACTCAGGTGGGTGATAACCCCACGCGATACATTCCAACTTTTGACACACATCGCACACGACTATCGCGGTCGAATGTCTAAGAAGAGAACATAGCTGCAGTACTCGTCCGCCGTGGGAAGTATGTTGATGACTCTGTTTCGTAGCAGGGGATGGTTGAAGGCGCAGAGTGCCCCGGATGAGATCCCTAGTGTGCGTCTGTCGCTGCTGGCCACTAAAACAAGCGTGAGGGTGCGCGTGTGAGGACGTTGTGACGGTGTACCATCCTAGGACAGGCCACAGCTGGGGGTGCAGTGGCTGTTAAGAAGCTCATGTTAAGCTCATAGTCACACCATAGGTGGGCTGTTGCCTCGTCCCGTCGATTCGGTCTTCCTGGGGTGATGGGCGACAATCCTTTCTCAGTCAGGGTCACGGATTTCCAAGCCCGTCGATCGATGGGATCTAACTCAAGTGGTTGTCGATCAAGTCAAGCGCGTGTTGGCGCAGTATGATCAATTACAGTACTAGAGTTGACGACTGCGACGATGATATTGGATCAAAATTCAAAGGTGGTCTCGGACCAAGACCGAATACTGCAATTAATTTGCTGCTTAGCTGCTGTAACTTGAGATGCTTTGTTTTAGAGTACGAGGTTTGGGGAGGACCCTTACCAACGTTACCGTTCTCCAAGTTCCCAAAAACCCGCCAATCTCTTGTGACCACGCACAGAGTCGGAGCTGTGTTCCCCTTCTTTCCTTGCACTTTCCCCAGCGAGATCACAGTGGAGCAAAGGTGTTGAAACTCGGTTCGTCGTGCGTTGGCTCACGACCCAGTTATTGCTCATCGATAAACCAAACGAGTTGTAAGCCCTGTACGTCTCAGTTTCGCGAGCAAAAGAAGACTGCAGGTTTGTGGGAAACGTCCCGGCTGGTTCAACATTGCACTAATACAGTAAAGTGCAAGGCTAGGTTGTCCTGATTGATCGTGAGAGATTCCATCATCGTCTGAAGTGAGGTGAGCGATGCAGAGAATTTTGGTCAAGTCACGAGGCGTTCCAATGAATTCTATTTCCCTTCTCGTTTGGTCCACCCGTACCTTCCTTTATGAGTTTCTGTGGTGTTTTGCACGGAAGGTGCCTCACAGGCTTCCACTTTCACCTACCTGCCTTGCTTACCAAGGTGATTCTTTGCACACCTCAGGCATTGCATATCATGAGAATATCCTCAGGCTCCCCCAAATTTAGTCCTGCGTATACCTAGCCAAGTAGGTGCATCATGTTACGACTTCACAACTATTCGAGTTAGAGAAATTCCATGGGCTAGACTATTATAGTCATGTCTGTGCATCCCATCCCGTCCAATCCTTGCATACATTTCAGGATACATGTACTGTAACTCGACGTTTCCTTCACTATCCACATGGATAGTCAGCTTCCACCAACCATTCGATGAATCAACCATCCAAGTCAACTTTCACTTTGACGCTTTCCGGGTCTTTTGGCTTCTCTTCTTGATCCAGAATGTCTTGGGCCACCCCCGATGACCCCGGAATCTCATATGCAAGGCCGATTGGATTCCACAGCATCTCTCTTCACACTTTTTTTCGCCCAAGGCTTGCGCAGGATCCTCTCTCTAGTCTTGAGGACCTAACGTTAGCTCACTGCCATTGTTGCCGTGGCTTATCGATCATGGTGGAACGCGTCAGCCTTCTCTGTCCACCGCGTTCGCCTCATGAGTATGTTGAGCAAGAGGTAGCTTTCTGTGTTGGCAATGTCGGTGACGAGGCTGTAATGACGATTGAGCTATGACTGAGCCACAGGCTCTTGTCATCGTCAATCGAGACTGTCAGGCTGCGACAGGCCTCGACTCCGCCTTTGGCCTGACTGACTTAGTGTCGAACTGCTGCTATTTAGGGGACCTGTCATGACATGGGTGCTTTAGGCAAGCAAGCTGTCCTAGTTCCTACACAGCAAAATCCCTCTCCACAGGACTACAGCTTACAACCTCAGCCTCGACGATCTTTACACTGCGCCAGGTTGACAGATTTATCAGCGTATCGAAGCTGGAATTTGGCTGACTCATTACAACTAGGCACTGGGCCGTGCCGTGCGCAGCGGGTCAGCCAACTCAAAGCTTTGCTGGCTGTTGATATCTGGACGACAGTGGATATCGTAAGGCTATTTGTTTGGAAACAAATGTTACAACCCAGCTGTGGTGACGCCTGTACTAGTCTACCCTTATCTAGACATGCATAATGGGGTTTGACTGATGGCATTTCGAATTTTGCAGAAATCGATGTTGACATCCAAGGAAAGCCCTGCTAACCAAATGGGAACCAAACACCTGCACTCCTGCAGCAGCATCGTGATTACGCCCAGGTGTGTAGGATAGAGGACGTCATGAACTCTTCAAAGCAATTGAGTCTCATGATCACATTGATGTGAGTTGCTACACGATTACAGTCGTTCAGCAAATGTTCTACATTAGCACAAGCGAGAGGAAGCATCTTCAATTTGGACCCGACCAGTGTGTCCTACCCTGCAGCTTCTCACACCTCTTCGTTTGCATCGCATGCGCTGAGGATGCGCGTTGACCACCAACATGACCGACCCATCGAGATGCAGTCCTTGTTCATGTGTTGACCGCCGATTCGCCCTCGTGAGCTCTGTCCCCTGCTCGATGGGTGTTTGGACCAATCCCAAGACCTCTAGTTCTTGTCTTGATCGAACTAGCACCCTGAATATTGCGTTCGCAGTTTTTAGAATTAGTGTTTACATCAACGCATCGACTTCTCATCTTTCTTGGCGTTACGTGCCTGTGCCTGACCAGCATGAGGCCGCAATACCGGCCTGCAGCTCTTTTGCTGGAAGCCCGAGGAAGCGGAATTCGCTCACACTTCACCCCAACTAAATCGGAGATGGTCGCATTGCCGTTTTGGACGACCTACACGAAGCTGGAGTTGGATCATCTTGGGTAAGCCACTCATGAAGCTCTATGTCGTCACTGCAATATGTTTGGTAATGTTCGAATCTGGAGGTCACCGAGCTGACCTCATTTTGTCTCTGATCTTGCCCAATCTCAATCGACTCGACCCAAGCCGCGTTTTAGCGGAGTTGATCTGTTTCCTCGTCCAACTTTTCGCTACTGCACCTATCCGAGACCAGCAGGTCGGATTGACGCAATGCTACGGGAACTAAGCTCGCTACTGCACAGTTGCTTAATCGAGAAGTTGACAGCATCATGGCGCTTAGACGATTGGTGTCATGACGAAGGTCTCCAGTGATGCCAAATACGTACATCAATCGATGTCAGGCCTCAGAATCAATAGCCGCCAACAACTCTATGGTATTGAAAATCGAGCAAAGCCGTATACCCGGAATTCAAACTGAGGGGAATATATCGCCTCACTTTGCGCCTGAAATGCTCGATTTCCCCATGCTTCACCCACTTGCTGGATATGGGGGCATCGGCCCGTAGGTGGAACATGCGAAGTATGCCACTATCAGGCTCTTGCAGAATGTGCTCCCGGCTAGAAAGACGATGCCTGGAAGATTTGGGAACGATCCGAATGGACGGGCTCTAGACCTTCCGATCCTGGACCCTTTTCTGCTACTCCCCTCAAGTAGTTGCACATTGTGCCCAGCAAGTGAATGAGAATCAGCCATTTGCTGAATAGGAGTTTCTGATGATCAATATGCTGCTGCCCGAGTTGTTCGCGTTTCAACCGCAGGTCTTGACCATCATCTGCCTGGCGCCACAACCACATGAACAATCGACCACAGGTTATTCATCTGCAGCTTCCTGGTTGGGCATATCTCACATCCACTGGGCCCTACTGCAATGCCTTGTTGCCATAGAACTTCAATTCCTGTTCTCTCCGATCCCCGGAAAGTATGGCCTGATTTGTCATCTCATTTCTCACCTAGGGAATACTGGTTTAATGGTATCTTATCCAAGCTTCTCAAGGTGGCCAAGAACCAATGTCTGCTACTACAAGGGGCGAAACTACCAGGTGGGTAACAGAAGAATTGTCTTCAAAGGCTTAAGCTACAATAATAAAGTAGCCTAAGTGCTAGTCTAAGCCAGCATAAAGTGACCAAAGTATTTCATCTCTTAGGATCTTGGGGTCAATTCCTCTGGTACCCTGAGGACTACTAAGACGCTTTGCCCAAGCTTGAGCTGTACATGTGCTTCTACCATTTCTGAACTTTCGATTTGGTATACGTTTCCTGTTGCGTAAGCGGGATAGCTGTAGGAGCCTCTCACCCATCACCACCTTTCCCATACTAGTGTTGTCTCATGCGACTTAGTTCTCTCTTCGACTTATTTGTTGAGGACCCGTGCAACAAGTCTACTTGGGTGGTCAGTGAAACTCCCATCCCTCTTTGGTCTGAGCTCAACCTCCGCCGTTGAAGATCTTGCCGATCAAAAACAAAAGAAGAGGATAATGCTTGTTCGAGCGTATACAATGTAACCTTACAAAGCGCAGCCCGTAGCAGACTAGATAGATAGAAACGTGGCCATACAACTGCTGTGTAGACGGCCGGACCGTGCCTGAAATAAAGTATGTGTCTCGGATTCATGCGAGACTTGATTGAAGCAGAGACAAGCATGGGATTTCACATGTGTAGGACACCGAAGTCAGAGGTGGTAGTGACACGAACACAGGGCAGGATCATCGGTCGATAACATAACCTACTGAATCGAACTGCTTTACAACTAACCAAATCTTTCATGTTCCACTCGTCCCCGTCTTGAATGTACACATCTCTTGCAGTGCTTATATCCTTCTCCTGTATCGCCCTTGGACTCTCAATCCACCACTCAACGCCTTAGGATACAGCCACGGCCCAGCGGCCAGTCTTGACTCCTTCTTGTTATTCGTCGTCGTCATCATCATCATAGACATCCTCTTACGAAGATACTCATCACTCTCGCTGCGTCGTTCCCAGCTGTACTAAGACTGGCTGTTCCAGCCAACCCAGCTTCGCGGCATTACGCGCCAGATCTTGACCTCCCCGCTACGTAGATCGTCAAGCTTGAAGCTTTCCACCTTCACCTTCTTGCTCTCGCGGCCCTGCTCCCATGCGCGTACCTTCTTCTTGGTACCATCCCACTCGGCTACAACTGCGACGTGGTCGGGTTTGCCCACCTCAGCAGAGTACTTCGCGTGCATGGGGCCGTGCTTGCCCTGGAATTTGGCGTTACGGATGGTGATGATATCGCCAGCTCGAATCATGTCGTTCTGCTGGGTCGATGCGTTGGCCATGTTGGAGTATACGAGGGCGCCGTATGCGCGAGTACCAACGGGAGGCAGGACGTCCTTGTAAGGCTTGAGAAGTTCCAAAACAAGGCCTTGAGGTGAACCGTCTGCAACGACTGAATCCTTCTTGGATGCTACTGCCGTCGAAATCTGACGACCGAAGCGTTCATAGTATTCTTCCATCTGATCCTGCCGGAGCGCACGAGGTGGGGGTTCGTGGCGCTGCTCCAGCTGAACGTCTGATGGGTCGTAAGGATCATAGCGGACAGTCAAGAAAGTTTGTGAGTAGTCTTGATATAAGATGGAGATTTCGCGAGCGATCGTCGTTTGTTGCCCACCATTGGTAGATGTCGACTCCTCGGCCTCAAAGTAGATATCTTTACGGCCTTGGAGTGCAGGTGGTACCTGGTTAGATTGCTTCCACCAGCCACTCTGTATAGCCAGATCCATATCGTTAGCAATGAAACCCGACTCCATCGACATCGAAGGTCGATGCATGTCCATGGACCGTCTATTTCCAGCAGTAGCTCTTGATATATCAAGGGATTGTCGGTTGGAGGTGCGACCAGGTACAGCCGGAGGAGGGGGTCGTCGGTCCATAGGAGAAGTTACAGATGGAGATGAAGGGAAAGCAGTCTCTTCCTCGATCTTTGGTGTCCTGGGGGCATATGCGTGTCCTCCAGGGGGTGCTGAGTAGTTGTATGGGTCGTAATCCTCTTCGGGACGAGGCGATTGAGGTGGTTGCGGGGATAGGATATTAGCTGGAGGGGGAGGAGGCGGTGCAGCGCGTGGCACGTCGACGGAAGGCCGCTTGTCCGCAGGAGGAGGGGGAGGAGCAGCACGAGGTATGTCCATTGACTGCCGCTTGTTCTCTGGGGGCGGTTGCGAAGGAACAGGCGGAGGTACAGCTCTAGGAGCCGCTGCAGAAGGAACGGGAGGTGGTATATTGGCGGGAGCATCAGATGCTGGAGACAGGAGGGTGTTGTCTTCCAGACTTGAATCCCGGGCGTGAGACTTCAAAGCGTCCTTATGAGGGACCGAGGAAGCAATGTCAGTATCGTAGTCGCCCTCGTACTCAGTGAGTTCCTCAGCCTCCTCCTCGCCGGCTTGGGGAGGCCCTCTAGGCTGTGCTAGAGAATCTTGGGTTGATTGTCGTCGAGGGACACCGGGTGGAGGCGGAGGTGGCGGTCGACTCTGTGTAGGAGGAGCAGGTGCAGATCCCGGAATAGGAGGCGGTAGTCGACTTAACCTGTTGCTAGCATTGGACCCGGGAGAAATAGGACTGAAGTCTTCACGAGTTGGAGAAAGCGGTGGCGACCTTGAAGGTAAGTGAGGAGGTTGGACTGGTGGTGGCGGCATGGGAGGAGACCTTGCAGCAACGGTAGGCGTTTCTCTCTCACTATCACGGCCACCGGAAAGTTCATCCCCAGACTCAGATCCGTCTGACTGAGATTTTACGTCGGCGGGAGGTGGGGGTGGTGGTCGAGCTACGGAGACATGAGTCTAAATCATCTTATTTAGAAGATGGTCACTTACAATCAGATGGCACAGGAGGTGGCGCTCCTCGGCTGCCAGGTACAGGAGGAGCTCCCGCGGGTTCTCTGGGAGGGACTAAACAACATTAGTATCACGTTTACCACCAAGTTCAACAACGTACTTGTAGGGGCGGAGTGAGGTGCCGGAGTGGCCTCACTATCTTCGTCCTTGTTCGGTGTCTCGGCAGGCTGTGAAGGTACTGGAGGCGGTGGCGCACGAGCAGCTGGTTCAGGTTCTGTCTCATGAGCAGGCTCTTCTGGCTTACTTGGACCGCCGAATCCAGGAAGAGGCATCATTGCAGGAACCGGTGGGGCACCTTGGGATGTTGGTGAGGCCTCACTAATGCTGTCGTCGACGGAAGAGTGCTCTGGCTTCGGTGCTGGTTTCTTCTTCTTGGGTGGAGGCGCAGGCGCTGGCATAGGCGCACCAAACATACCGTGGAAACCCATACCGCCGCTCATCTTAGCCATTCTAGCCCTCAACTCTTCCTTGCGCCTGACTTCAGGGTCGACCTCCTCCTCCTCTTCTTCCTCTACTTCCCCTGCCTCGTCGCTCTCCTGCTTCTTGGGTGCTTCAGGGGGAGGACCAGCATGCATAGGTAATGTGGGCGCCCGTGGCGCAACCCTAGACGTACCATCGCTATCTTCACGCTCTGTCAGGTCGTCATTGCCTTCAGTGGTGTCACCAGCGCCAGACATATCTGCCTCGTTCCCGTCATGAACAAGTTCAGCTGCGGGTCCCTTGGACGATTTACGGCGCGGAGGAGGTGGCATTCGGGTTGCCTGAGGCTCATCTGTAGATGTTCTGGCCTCTGTGTCCTGGGTGTCACTTCGCTCAAGGGGAGTTGGAGGCTCTTGAGGTGATGTCTCCGTCTCGGCTGGGGCTTCAGCATGGCCGACACTCTCACGTTTCTTCTGAGGCTTTTTAGGTTTCTCCTTCTTAGCAGCAGCATCGGCATGTCGCGCGGCCTGCTCCTGTTGCTGTCTTTGAAGAAGCGCAATGCGCTCTTTTAGACTAGTAGGTTTGGGTTGATCCTCAGTTTCGCCTTCTTGGGCTTCGGTTGGCACAAGCCCCGCTCGCTCAGCTTGTCCTTGTGTCTCAGCCTCTCGTTCCTTGATTTCAGGATCCTCATCGCGCCGATAGACTTTGGCCGTCTGAGGTTGCTGCGGTGGAGGGATGAAAGCGTTGCGGCTTGGAGGAGGAGCCACAAACGGCTTCTTGATAAAACCTGTACCTGTTCCAGCAAGACCACTTGGTTTGAAGGGCGCAACGGGAGGCGCTGCGGGTTTGTTAAAAGCCGCAATGCGATCCTTGAACGAGCTGGACTTGGGCTTCTCTGTCACCGGAGGTGGTCCAGAAGGCTTGGGTTTAGGTGAAGCCGCAGCTGGTGGTTGAACTGGAGCGGGGACCGGAGGCTCAGCAGCTTTAGGGACTGCTGGAGGCGGGGGAGCCGCAGCCGGAGCGGGCTCGGCGGGCTTTGGGGCAGACTCCGGGATAGCCGGGGCAGATGGTTCGGGAACGGTGCGCTGATGTATGGGCTCATGGGCTTCTTCGATCTCGGGCTCGGGCTCGGGCTCGGGTGCAGGCACTGGAGGAGGCGTTTGCTGAACAGGTGGCGGTGGGGGAGAAGCGATATCCTCGACGAGTTGAGCAGTTTCGGGCTCCTTCTTGGTGCGAGTTCGAGCTGGACGAGGTGGTGCGGTTGGCTCAAACTTTTCGACAAAGTTTCGGGGGAAGATGCCCTCTTGCTTTACGCCTTGGTCGTCAAGGTATTCCCCGCCATACCAGTCGGCATCCTCCTCATCGGTCACAGTGATAACTTGTCCAATACCGAAGTTGAGGTCATCCTCGTGAGGCGACGAGTACTCGTAGATAGCCTTGACCTTGAATGGCGCGGCCATTTTGCTGGTAATTGATCCTTTGGAAGCTCTCTTGCAGGACAGATGCTGCCCGAGGCTCGGATCTAGGCTGCTCTGCTCGGGGCGTGTGGCTGTATGGAGTACGAAAGTACAGTAGGTGATTGTTCGTAGGTCAACAGCAGCTCGCTCGCTCGCTTGGTAGAATGTGGGGCACGACAAGGGGGCGTCGTCAGCCTGTGGGATCGAGTGAGGCGGGGGAGAGTATAATACTGAATTGCTTCGAGGCGCAGTAGAGTATTGAAGACAATTGTCCGGTTTTTAGATATGTGCTGAAAATTATTATGCGCGATGTTGGGGGTCTTAAAAAGAAGATGCAGGGCGATACAAGCAAGCAAGAGACAAGAGAGATGAGTTGCAGGTTGCAAGGAGGCGGCGGTGGTGTTTAGCGGAGCATAGACCAGAGCCTAAGGTAGAGCTGGGGCGTTTGTCGACGTCAGCGCTATGAGTAAGTAGAGGATGAGCCCGTCACTCCGTCTATCTCACGGCTAAAAGTGTTAGGCGCGAGGACAACGGTACCTCCGAGCTACAGTACTGAAGTAGAGTTAGTACTACAATAACATTGAACATTGGAGAAGTTCCCAACCAAGTTGGTGCCTAGCCCCGATGATAGTCGGTCATGTTTTATCAAGATAAGACGTCAAGAAATGTGGATGACAGTGATGCAAGACATATGATGAATTCGGACAATAACTGCGAGTCGAGGGATTGCATTGCGCTTTATCTTTAATTCGTGGGGTCGTAAGGTACCTATCTTGCGGTAGTCAGTTGCTATGGCCGAGCAGTCCAGATGGCAGACATTGGATGGATCCATTAGGTTGGCATGAGAACATGGGTGCCTTGTAGAAACACTGATTTAAAACAACCGTCCAAGCGTAATATCAAGGCATAGACCATATGCTAGCAAGACTGTGAAACTTTGAAACCAGTGCTTTATACCATTCGCGTCCAATAGATGCAACCAGAAGAAAAGACGACCGTTCTTGATGCCGTGCAACAATGCATCATGGAACGATGCTTTGTTTCAATTGGTCCTTCCAATTTCCCGAGACTACCTATAGATACTGGGATCCATCTGTTGTAGTAGAAAACAGTGAACCTTAATGTTGAGCGTCAGCGTCCTAGTTTGCATACATTTTATTGTCAACACGCACAGTCTAAGTCATACTCGAATAGCAGAAACTAGGCTTTGATTATATTAGACATTGAATAGTTCAGTCACTTTTTATAACTTGAACCAATATATCAAGGCGTTTATTTCATACGGTATAAATTTAGATCTCATGGATGTTTTCTGCCATGGGTAGGTAGCAGAGGGCTTCTACCGGGTAGTGGCACCCTACAGAACTAGCTGTGGCGGCGGGGCTCTTCTGATCTTTCCAAGCTCTCAGATTTGAATGCTACAGTACTATACATCCTTTCCATCTTCAAGATCGCAACATTCACTCATCATGGCCTCAAGTTCTAAGCAACCCCCAAAGGGCATTCTCAAGAAACCGAAGTCCATGAAAGAGCGGGACGCCGACCCTAAAGAGATCGCTATCGCCCATGCTAAGATCATTCAGCATCGCAAGGACCTTGAAGCAGAAATCCTCGATAGCTTGGTCATCCTCTCCGAATACCCTCTTGTTCGCGAATCTCCTTATAATGCCTCGAACCCTGCTTCGTCCGACATAGCCGACTTTAAGGCTCACGTACGCCTATTCCAACCCTCCGATTACGACGACCTCATCATCGAGCGCAATGTGAATGAGCTTTGTGGCTACACCCTCTGTCCACGACCACGCAGGAACACAGGACCTGGCGGTCAGTGGAAGATCGCTTCCAACGGCAACATCATGAAGCGCGAGGATCTTGAAAAATGGTGTTCTCAGCAATGTGCTCGCCGAGCGCTATATGTCAAGGTTCAGCTTAATGAAACAGCTGCATGGGAGCGTGCAGGTATTCCGGATATCGAGATCGATTTGCTCGATGAGGACAAGTCCAAAGAAACGGACGTTGATCGAGCTACTCGAGAGATGGGTCAACTCAAGTTGGAAGAGCAGAGGCAAGCTGCCCGTGACACTGCGGCTCTTGCTCTCGAACGAGGCGAACCTGATGCATCTCAAAGCAAGAGCAAGAAGATGAACATTACGCTCAGAGAGAAGGATACAAAAGCACCCTCCACAACACCCGGCAAGTCTGAGGTCTACGATGCCGAACACTTGCTTGTCGAAGGCTACAAAACAAAACTGAAATTGAAGGATGGTGAATAAAAACAAGAGGAAATCAAGCGACAGTATGCATAGGATAGGCGTTAGACGGCACATATATCACATAATATCACAATAAGGACAGGATACCCCTTCACGACCGTCGCATCACTGCTCGGTGTCAAGGATATGAAGAACAGTCCTTCGGTCCTTTGGCTCAGTCCCGGTCATGCGAACTGGCCTTGAGCAAGGTCACATTCACAGAAACAAGAGGAGTAACTTGGCGATCAAGCGTCATCTCTGGAGATATCCAGAGAATCGGCGACACCTTGGGGGGTTGTAAAGTCTTTCTTTGAGACCTATGCACTCACTGTCCTAAGACGCCTAGTGAAACCCTGCAAATTCCAGACACCCATAATCCCAAACAACTTTTCTTTAGTCGCGACGAGGGCGGTCGCCGTATCGTCGTCCACCACGCTCGGGAATCTGCTGCTGGGTGACGGGGATGACGTTGACGGGGATAGACTCGAACTGCATAGAATGTTAGCATCTTGTCCAACGATTGTTGCTATCAGGAAACGTACGCCAAGGTGCTTGAGGAGGTCCTTGGTCTCGCCATCGACCTCGAGCTGGCCGCTCTCGGTGTTCTGGGTGAAGTCCAGAGCGGAGACCTCAGGAACGAACTGATCCTTGCGCTCACGCTCCTCCTCCTGAAGCTTGAAGGAGATACCGCGAACTGGGCCACGCTGGATACGCTTCATCAAGTGGGTGGTGTAGCCGGCAATCTAAGATTCCTCAATTAGTCCATGTCTTCGGTTTTCGCTTGTTTTGAGCCGGGATTTCGCACCTTGTTGCGGAGGCGCTTGGAAGCGATGATGGCGATCTCATCACAGATACGCTTGTTGGTCTCGAAATCCAAAGTCAATCTAGGGTAGAATTTCTCGATGATGCTTTGTATGCTGTTAGAAACGACTCCAACCCGTATTTCTAGAGTCTAGAAGAAAAGGGCTTTCTTTTGAATATAAGAACTTACACCTTGGCGGACTTCTTGACGGTCTTGGTACGAACGCGACCCATTTTGGCGGTATTGGACTGTTAGGACGTTGGGCGAGAGGTTGAAAGAAGTCACAGCTGGAAATTCCACTATAGATTGAGAATTAATTTTGGTGTTGAGGAAGTGGGAGGAAGCAAGTGGGTCGTTCCTTCCCTAGGGTTCTGGTCACGTGCTGTGGCTTCCGGCTTGCCATGGAGATCAAAGTGGATTCCATTTGGCCATTGCTTAGATCTTATCTAAAAGCTCAGCCATTGGCTAGATTGGAACAGAGACTCCATCCTTGAGACTTGCAGCGAGTATCTGACTGATCTTGTGAGTCGAAGAGAGATATATAGCAAGCTTTGCTATTACTAGGCTGCAAGTACTGAGCTGGCATCAGCGTCTCGTGCAGAGTTCATAATCAATTAGCTCTCATGCCGTATTGCTTTGTAGACCGTAACTGTATCAATTTGGAGGCTCCGTCATACTGTGAAGTAGCTTCAGGTGAATTTTGAACAGTTCATAATTTGCTTTAATTCTATTTGTACAATTGTTTGGTACATGTCATTCCATCTTGTTAGACAACGATCGGCATTGGTATACAGAGACTGCCCTTGATCATGGCATTTATTGCCCTCCATTAAGGCCATAGTTCCTAGAGCTGCTAACAGCATTTCCCTCAGGAGCATCTGCACTCCCACCCCCAAGAAGCTCATCAGCAACACGGTCTGCTCGCCAAGGATCCGCTGGTGCAGCCTTGGCCTGCTTAACTTGCTTTGTTGAATTGTAAACTCGGTCACGTCCCTTGGCTTCCCTCGCAATGAGCTGAGCCTCGGTTCCTGCTTCCCGAAGTTGAACCACGACCTTTCCGCTGGGATCAACGGTAGCGGTCTCAGGGCTGACATATGCTTTGGCACCACCAAAGGTTGTGGTATCAAGGTGAGAAATACCAGTGAGCATCTTTTTGTTTGTTGAGATTCTATTGCGCGCAGGGTTTCTGTTGTTGAACTCGTTGTCTCCTGGAGGAGAGTCGGCGACGAAACCACCAACACCAAGCTTGGCAGCAGCAGGACCCAATCTGGGGTACACCACTCGGGCAAGAGTAGGAGCTCGTTGTTTCTGAGGCCCATAAACAGGGTGGTTCTCCATAAAGGAGTTTGTCCTCAGATAGCTGATACCAGCAGAGGGATGACTGGGCGGTGGTCCGGATTTGCCATAGGGACTCTCAGCGGCGGCATTCTCGCCACCGGCTAAGAATGTCTGGATAATACCAACGGGCTGACCCAGAGGAGCAAGATCGAGGAACTTGGAAACCAAGCTATATAGTGTAGCACGGTCGTTTCGCAAAGAGCGCACATACTCAATATACTCTTCATGTCCGATGTCCTTACTTGTGATCTTTGGTGGTGCCTCGTTGCCTTGCTCCATGGCAGACTTGGCTCTCTCAGCATTGATAGACTCGGCGAGTTTCGCCCGGAGCAACTTTCCAAAACTATCACGTTGTGGTCGGACCTTCTTGTCGAGGTAGGCCATGAATTCGCCCTCGGTCATCCTGGCCAGCCAAGGCCCCGTGAACTTCCATCGCTTATCGTCTTTCCGTCCTTTACGACGCTGAGTAAAGTCAAGATCCTCCTCAAAAACAGACTTGTGCCACGTATCGGTTGTGAAAGATGGGCTGTTTGTATCCTTGCCCTTAGGAATAGACATGGCAATTCGCATCTCCTGGAACTTTTCAAGCGAAAGAGCGTGGTCGGCGGCAGAAGCGAAATCGGTAACGCTCTCAATAGAGTCGACTTGCTTGACTCGGATCAATGGCGTTGAGGTTGTCAAGGTAGACTTAAGAGGAAAAGGTCGCTTGAATCCCCAATCACCCTTCTCTCGCGACGAGAGAGGAGATGTAACGGCCTGGATCTGCGGATATTGTCTCGTCATGGTAGGGGATTTATGATCGCCGATATGCAAGTTGGTTGACTGAGGTTCGCGCAATGGCTTTGGAAGGGAGAATAGTCGAGATGATCTCAACAGCGCCCCTCCGGGCGAGACTCTACTAGACGCCATTTCGACTCGGATACCGTTCGGCGAGCTCAATTGGCTTGCCGTTCTGGTGTCGTCGTGATGGGCTTCGGGCGTATAGCTTGAAGTCGACGAAAATTCGCTGGACTGAAGCTTGAGCGGAATCTACCGGTGATATCCCGGAAGGCCTCATTGGCCAATCAGACAAGACACAACACCCTACTTCGATATGCAAGCCCCACCAACCCTTGCGCTGTTCATGGCTGCAACTTCCATTTTATAAAAAATCCCAGTCGGCGACTAACACGATTAAGAGGGAAGGTTGACCATCCCCTTTCATTCCTTGATAGTTAAACAATCCGGACAGAGGCAGATGCAAGCTATTAAGAGGATGGCATCGTCCTCGTCAAACATCTACAAGTCTCCCGCCTTGACGCATGAGCTTGTTGCGAAATGCTCCGTGAGTCTTACAACATGGCGATGGCTTCGTTTAGCCGCTAACCTTGGTGTCGAGATTCAAAGGGCTAATATGTATTTTCCAAGATAGACAACTAGAGCTCGAGCATCAATTCTCACTCTTCCTCATGGAGTTGTTCAACTTCCCATATTTATGCCTGTTGCAACCCAGGCGTCCCTAAAAGGCATTACCCCAGAGCAACTCGAAGAGACTGGTTGTATGCTGTGCCTAAACAACACCTACCATCTTGGTTTGAAACCCGGACAGGAAGTCTTGGATGCTATAGGTGGAGCACACAAACTTCAAGGATGGAACCGTAACATTTTGACTGACAGCGGCGGGTATGTCGTTCCTGCACCTGCGAATGAGTAAGTGAAACTAACACTTGTTGCAGATTTCAGATGGTCAGTCTGCTCAAGCTTGCAACTATCACTGAGAAGGGTGTCGAGTTCTTGAGTCCTCATGATGGCACGCCTATGCTGCTGACTCCGGAACACTCTATGTCATTACAAAACAGTATCGGGAGTGATATCATGATGCAACTCGACGACGTCCTAGTTACAACTTCACCTGATAAAGCTCGGATGCGCGAGGCTATGGAGCGCAGCGTGCGATGGCTGGATCGATGCATAGCAGCTCATAAGAAGCCCGAGACACAAAATCTCTTCTGCATTATCCAGGGTGGCCTAGATCTTGAGATGCGTCGAGAGTGTTGTCGTGAAATGCTGGCTCGTGATACACCTGGTATTGCAATTGGCGGACTGAGTGGAGGTGAAGCAAAAGCAGACTATTGCAGAGTTGTTGCGACTTGCACAGAAATGCTTCCTGACTTGAAGCCACGATACGTCATGGGTATCGGCTACCCTGAAGATTTAGTTGTGAGCGTTGCGCTGGGCGCCGACATGTTCGACTGTGTGTGGCCAACACGAACTGCTCGATTTGGAAACGCAGTCACCAAGCATGGTGTCCTGAACATGCGGAACAAGAAGTACGCTACTGATTTCGGGCCTGTCGAAGAAGGCTGCAAGTGCATGGTCTGTAAGCCAGCTTCTGAAGGGGGAATGGGCGTCACCCGGGCATTTGTCCATCACAATGCTTCCAAGGAGACGGTAGCGGCGCACTTGCTGACGATCCACAACGTCTTCTACCAACTGGATCTCATGCGCCAAATACGAGAAGCAATTCTTGAGGACCGTTTCCCTGCACTTGTGCGGCAGTTCTTTGCCTGGCTATATGCCGACAAGGCAGAATATCCAGAATGGGCAGTTGGGGCATTGAAGGGTGTTGGTATAGATCTACAGTCGGAGTAGACTGGGTGCACCACCCATGAAAAGGAAAGCTTTTGTTGAAAATGGGTGATTATGAATAACAAAAATACGGAAATCTATATACTACATGCGGTCGCTCACGCACGTGCCAATAAGGATATTTGAGCAGACTGCGTATCGTCCCTGCATTACCCCGCGGTGTCTCATTTAACATTCCGGATAAGTCGTTAGAACCAACACGTCTTCTTGAAACGAATACATTGATTAACTCCATCGCTCTTCAGTTCAATTGCGGTATTGCTACATCTATAGAGCGATGGCGAGAGCAGCAAAGGCAGCCAAGATGGCACCAACGCCAGCGCGAGCAGAAGTGGCATCACTGCCGGCATCAGTCTGACTGGACTGAGCAGGAGCAGTAACAGTAACGGTGGGAGGACCGTCCCTGTTGCTGGTAGCATCGTTATCGTTGTTGTCATTGTTATTACTGTCATCGCTGGAAGCATCGGTCTGGCGGGAGCTCGAGCTTTCTGTTGCGGTGGCCTCAGAATCGGATGCTTGAGTCTTGGCTCCAGCAAATTCGCAAACGTTGGAGAAGCGCTCGCAGAAGGTAGCAAAGGTCTTGGCGACTATCGTAGAGTCAGTTCTGGCCTTGAGTGATTAAAGGAAGAAACATACCTGAGTAGGCGGTCTTAGGCTCGCCGGTGCGTGCCCATTCAGCGCAGGTTTGGGCATGCTTGTCCATGGCATCGGTCCAGGTGAGTTCGTTACCGGAGCCTCGACAGCTTGCAACAAGTCAGCATCAATGATCATCCATGCATCATCTTCAGAACTTACCAGTAGCACTCGGCCTGCTCCTTGAAGGGAAGCTTTGTGAAATCACGGTCCTGGGCTGTGCAAGAGGTGAAGATATCGAGCATGTCTACACAGGCTGAAGCGTATGTCTGCAGAGCAGGACTAGTCTGGGTGGTGATGGTTGAGCGGTCATCATCGCTGTCGCCAACCGTTGCTGTAGGACGGCTTGAAGCACTGCTGCCGCTACCACTGCCACTGCCACTGCCACCAGTACATTTGGCGCCACCGATTTTGCACGCGCTGTACAGAGTGCCATAAGCTGAAGATATGATATTAGAATAACCCGAGAAAGAATTGTTGTTGGGGGAAACTCACCTTGGTATTGAGAAGTGTTCTCGGGGGCCTCATCCTCAAGGTAGTTGGAGCAGACTGAGTACAGAGGAGCGGCGTTCTCGCTGCCGTCACAGCAAGCGCAGGCGACGAGAGCATCAGCATCAGCAGTGGGGGCAGCGTTCAAACCACCGACAGAGGAAACACATTTCTGAACGAGTGAGACAGCGTCCTGGCAGGTTGCGTATTCAGGATCGCTGGGGTTGATGGCAGCGTTCTGGAAGAGTCCAGGGCCGAGGCCCAGCGCACCCAAAGAGCCCAGGGTAACCTGAGCAGCGGCACCAGTGGCCAGGACAGAGAGAGCAGCAGTCTTCATTGTGAGTATCGGATATTCGAAATTTGTGGAGTGGTTGGAATTCGAATGTCTTAGGACGAAGTTATGTCAAGTCAGGGTCGAATCGAAATAAGAAGTGACAATCACTTATACAGACAAAGGACGTGAACGGAAGAGCCAAATTCCCCAGAAACAATCTCCGGGGGGTGAAGGGCCGACGGCCGGGAATTTATTCACGAAGTCCGACCTGAGTTGAGCTGAGCTACTCTTCCAGGGTCGGTCAATCACTTCGCTTGATTGAGCAATGAACAAACGCAGAAACAGACAGACACATAACGCTAGGAAGCTTGCGGTCAGGTTATCGAGCTAGCTCCGGGCATCAAGCAGCCATGAGGCAGAACCCCAGGTCTCTTGGGGCCAAGTGAACCAATGGGCATATGCGACATGGTGCGGCTGAGAAGCAACTAGGCATATCGTCAATTGCACGCAGAAATCTGGTGGTAACGTTGGAGACGCCTCTTGGTCTCTTAGACAGAGTTGCAACGGGAGTCCACGATATGACCAGGTGCCAAGCAGGGGTGCCCTGCACTAGTGGGAGGCGATGGTTGTGGGACGAAAAGGTTACTGTCTCTCCAAGCTAAGGTACAAAGCTGAACAAGGCTCTGCAAAGACTTCAGGTGGTCCCGGCGAAAGACCCCAGCCAAGAAGACTGAAAGTGCGAGTGATGGACCATTGAAGAAATGAGTTTTGCCGTTTCCCGCTTGCATTGTCTGGGCAGACGTATGTATGTAAATCTAGTAGTACAGTACTATAACAAACTCGTGTCTTGGCAAATCAAGGGTTTAGATTGTCTAGTGTTGTGCCCGGTATGTGTAAGGGGCCATGGGGGCGCATTGCACAGCACCTTTGGCGTTTTCTGGAGGTTATTGTTGGACAGATCAATGACTGCCCCTGCCGATGAGGAGATTGCACTTTGAACGACGGCATCTCTAGTCGGAATATCGCTCAGTAATTGCAGAGCAGATCGGCCTTGCCTTGCCTTGGTTCGGCGGACAAAGGTAGAAGGATCACTTTCGTGCCAACGCATACCATGGCCCCAGCAAAGAAATTCCACCGGCTCTGAGCTGGTATGGATGTACAAGACCTCGTGAATCACTCAGCCCTGTCCGTGATGCAAGGTAAGAAAGTTTGTTTAGGCTCATCCGCTAACTAGACGAGTCGAGTGCTCATTTTGGCTCTCTGTACAGATACTAGCAACCAATGCGGATACAGAAAAAGTGCCGTCAGAGAAGGCTTCTTGCGTTCTACGCCACTGATAAATTAAAATACGGTACGGCAATGAGACGGCTTTCTTCCATCTCAGACATGTCCCGAAATACTCGGTTAAGACATGACGAAAAGCGGTTGCTTCACCCGCATCAGCCGTCCATTGTTACAACTAGTCCCGCATCCTTCAAACGCCCGACTTCGCGGAAACGAAGTCATGTTAGGTCCATCAATCAGCCTAGCGACAGAGACAAGGACTGCCCATAGTGGATCAAAGGTGTCTCGGTTGCATGGGGCGTAAAGTCTAGCCATTCCTTAGTGGGAATGGGATGAAATATCAGGGGACCTCAAAACAGAACAGAGCAAATGCGAGGGGTAAAGAGCCAGTTCCAGTTGTCGAGGGCCGCCACGAGCATGAGCCAGGGACCACGATTGAAGAAGAAATGAAAGGCACAAGCAAAAGTGGAAAGAACCAGTTCTTGCTAGCGGTGAGTGAGAGCCCAACGTTTCGCTGATTGCTGCTATCTTTGGCGATAGATGTTATTACCACATGGTGCACAATGATGGTTTTCAGCTCTGATTCTAGACTGCACAAATCATCCAATGAGTGCATAGCTTTTATGAGTTTGTCTCTCTTCGTATTCATGACTCAATATTGAAAAGACAAGGGTGGGAATGATTTGGCAGGTCATTATGTATATTAATAGCAAGGTTTGTTTGATCCAGATCTCCAGTTAATCTATCGTCAACAACATAATAAATCCCACGGTGCCCTCCCGACGGGAACCGGCAGCTAGACTAGGGCATTGTTTATGTACAGTATCCGTACGCAGTATGGATAGGATGTACAGATGTATTATATTGTATCTGCAATGTCCTCGATATTATAAGCGAACAATAAAGGGGAGAACTATCCTTCATACGGCCATCAAAGTATAAAGATCATTTCTGCGAATAGGAGATTAATTATATAAAAATAACTTCTGACTCCTCAAGATCTCAAGCAACTTGGAGTTGACTTATTTACTTGAGCGATCCCAATCAGGCGATCTCCAAAACACAAAAAAGCGTCATAACTGCAAACACGTGACCTAACGCGTTTCTCCAGACGCGCCCAATCTAATCTCTAGTCTACCTACCCAAACAGGGGCAAGACGTCACCGACATCTCGATCATTGACAGAAAAAGATAAAGTCAAAGCAGCAACGGAATCAGAAACGGGGCTATTCCAAAGGCGATTAGAGATTGAGTTAGGCCATTTGGCTGCGACTTGACTCTTTGCAGTCTCAGTCAAGTGGACTACCGGTCAATACCCCGCTACTACTACAGTGCTGCTGGTGGTCTGGGCTTGTCTCGTTCGAGGTTATCGATATTCCTTCTGGGTTTGATTACAGTACGGTATCAGTCAGATACTCGGCCTCATGGCATCGTCATCACGCCCTTCGCTGTCGCTTCGGCGGCAGTCTTCCACGCGGAGCCTCAGACAACCCGAGCATGATGAGTTGTCACAGTCGTTGAACCAGCTCAGCATCTCCACTTCACCCGGCCGAGCTCCGTCCCGCCTTGTCTCCGAACCAGCTTCCCCCTTCCGTCCATCGGGCCGTCGTACTTCACAGTCACCGGCACCAAATTCTCGAGCACCATCACGTAGCTCCTCCCAGGAACCTTCTTTGAGCACGCCTACCCTCTTACGGAAAGCTTCTATGAACTCGATGCGTTCATCTAATGGAATGGGGCCCGGTTCAACTTCGAGACGTTCTAGCATGGCGCATCTCATGTCACCGACTCAAGCCAAGTCGCCATATAAAGAAAAGATCCGACCAACAGCCCGTTCCATTGCTCACAGCAACCTGAATTCCGAGCTGCGAGTGCATCATGGCTCGGTTGCTACCCGCTCAACCCAAATGGTTGTCGTCTTGAACGATGCTGTCTATGGTCACCGTTTTTCTCGACCTCGAGCTTCTCGTGCTGCTCTTAGCATGATTGTTGAAAGACCGGAACGGATAAGAGCTGCGGTGTTGGGTATTTCTGCAGCCTATGTGCGTCTGGGTGGTAGGCACTGTGAAGGTGAATATCCACTTCACCCAGGAAGGGAAGCCGAACATCTTCAAGGAATCCCTTTCCGGATACACAAGACAGACCGCAGCCTTTCTCTTCTTTCGCCAGCCGTGACCAATGTGCATGGGACAAAATGGATGGAGGAACTCAAGATGATGTGCGAAGCGGCCGAATCGAAGCTTGCGATGGGAGGAAAGGAGCTCCAAAGACCAGAACTAAATCGGGGATCCGATAAGCCTCCTGAGAAACTCCACGAGGGAGACCTCTACCTCTGCGCAGAGTCTCTGAATGCCATGGAAGGTGCCTTAGGAGCAGTCTGTGAAGCCATCGATACTGTGTTTGGTTCGGGTCCGCGCCGCGCCTTCGTGGGTGTACGACCCCCAGGTCATCATTGTTCCGACTCTTATCCTTCTGGGTTTTGCTGGGTCAACAATGTTCACGTTGGTATCATGCACGCAGCTCTGGAGCACGGGCTTACTCATGCTGCCATTATTGATTTTGATCTCCATCACGGCGACGGGTCTCAGGCTATCACTTGGCAACACAATTCTCGAGGAAATAACGCCGCCAAGAATGCAGCGGCTTGGAAGAAGTCGTCGATCGGTTATTTTAGCTTACACGACATCAACTCGTATCCGTGTGAAATGGGCGATGAAGAAAAGGTTAGGAGCGCCAGTATCTGCATCGACAATGCGCACGGACAAACGGTCTGGAACGTCCATCTCGAATCATGGAAGTCAGAAGAGGAATTTTGGAAACTCTATGAGACAAGATATACCGTTTTGCTGGATAAGGTGAGGAACTACCTCAGGAACCAGGCGGAACGGTTGAGGGATTCAAAAGTGCCACCAAAAGCTGCAATCTTCTTGTCTGCTGGCTTCGACGCCAGCGAATGGGAGGGTGAGGGCATGCAACGCCACAAGGTCAACGTACCGACGGGGTTCTACGCGCGCATTGCTCAGGATGTTGTCAAACTAGCAGCTGAAGAAGGTCTCCATGTCGACGGCCGGGTCATTAGCGTGTTGGAAGGTGGCTACAGTGATCGAGCTCTTTGTTCCGGTATCATGAGCCACCTCAGTGGACTAGCTGGCGACCAGACAAGTGAACAATCATCGGGCAACTCAAGCCGCTTAGGTGTCGAGATGGCAGAGAAGGCTGAGACAACAGAGCAGAAGCCATCATTGGATTCTATACACGCTTACGACCCGTCATGGTGGTCGACATCGAACCTGGAAGAACTCGAAGTTCTCATGGGCGATCCAAATGCTGCCGCCTCAAAATATCCGCAATATGTTACGCTTCCATCCTACTTTGCTCCGACACAGGCGTCAACTGCTAAGTCCTCTGACCCTATGAAGATGCAACGTAGTCTGTCTAAGCTGGGCTCGGCCATGCCCAGGCCTCCTTCGCCGCCTCCACCAGAAGTCCCCTGGGCGGTTGCGACTCATGAGTTGAGCAAACTTCTCATTCCCTCTACACGGCAAACTGGCAGCTGCAAACCTGAGGAACTGAATGCAGAGGCAAGCCGGGCTAGACGCGACCGACAGTCTATATTGATGGGGGTCGACCCTAACCCTCCGCCTGAGCCTGCCCCAGCTTCTCGTCCAACATCCCGTATGTCTCTGCGTGAGAGACGAGCTAAGCCAGCACCTGCCCCTGAGCCAACCACCGACAAGGCGTCCAAAGGTCGCAGAAGGACGATGGGCGCCACTACCGTCGCTTCTGAAAAGGTAAGTCATATACTATCACCCGAGAGATCAAGGCTAATTTCTTTCAAGGCGGTGGCTCGCGGCGTTCCCTCACGAACCAACAGTGATGAGCCAGGAGTGAGGAGGTCTAGTAGGCGTCTTAGTGAGATCCCTATTTCCCTCACCTCACGACTACCTTCTAGCCCTGAGTCAGTCTTGCCTGAAGCTACTGAATATGCCCAAACGGTTCCCAACTCGCCTGTCGCCACAAAGGAGGCCTCAAACAGTACCTTGCCAGTCAAAAAGACGCGGACTTCCACAGCCCCTCGTAAAGAGCCTGCACCCAAAGCACCTCGAGCCACCAAAAAAGCCACCACAGCAGCTGGTCCCTCACGACTTCCTGCGGCAGCTCAGAAAGCCAAGTCGCCAGATCAAGCTCCGAAAGATGGCGCAGCCGGCGATGGCGTCGACAGCATCACTTCGGGTATGAGGAAGATCCGTATCAACTTGATCACCAAGACCCAAAAGGATGCCAAAGAACGCGCTCGCCTTGAGGCTGAAAAGGCTAAAGGCCGTGTCGCTGCTACTGGCCCAGCCAAGCCTATCGAGACATCCTCTATTGCCCAGCACCCATCAGGAACCAAGTCTGAGGATCCAGACACGGTCGTCGTCTCTACTGAGGCTCACAACATCTCTCCTACACAGTCTCTACCAACCGACTCTACACCACCCGCCGCTACCCCCTCGAGCAGTGTTGCATCTCCTACACAAGAGCAAGCCCCTTTTCAGTCTGTCGCGTATGTGTCTCAGGTGGCCTCTCCTCCACTGAGCTCGCCTTCCATCCCCTCAGTTTCTGTCCATCATAGCGCAGACTCAGACGATGTCTTTATCCCTTATGAGCCCCAAGGCCCTATGCCCAAGCCCATCGTGCAGAGCGAACCATTGAAATGGCTTCCACCCAACGTACCAACTCCTTCTACACAAACACCTGCTGCGACACCTAGTCCAGTCAAGAAGAACAATCTCTTCCAGTACACTTCTTCTGGAATCCCCTTTGCGCCTCGCCCAAGACAGCCAGCACAAGGAACGTCCACTGAGACTGCAGCCTCAGGAGTCAAGCAGGAGTCTGACGCCCCTCACTCTATCGAGAAAATTCCCGAAACCCCTCAGCACTAGACATGACGCTAAATTTCTTTTTTCTATGCTTTTGTTTTCCAGGATACAGGGAGCTGGCTGTCCTATCTGTCACAGCACTGTTTTGGAAGGTCAAATACAACTCAGAGTCGATACCCACACATTACTGTCAAGTTTCCCTTTTCCTGTATAGAACTCAATGCTTTCGCAGCCTTATCCATCGCTGGATATGTAGTCTTCCTCACGATACCCTTTTTCTTTCTACATTCGAGCTCTGCCGTCGCTCTATAGTTCTAGCTTTGTTTAATCTATGACTTTATGGCCGTCTATAAACCTGAAACCTTTGCCGTAGCATTTGTTCCCTATGGGAAGTTCTTTCGGAACTCGCTAAGAGGCACGCTGACTTCCTCGACAGTTGCTCTCTGCGAGCCTTCAATGCCGGGATGTGTCGACCTCTTGAGAGTCCATACCTTCTTGATGCCCAGACTTTCAAGATAAGTGACTGTGCGAGCGTAGTTGGTAGCCACTTGAGCAATACCATGACTGTCGTCTGAGAAAGTGAACTTGCCGCCCATCTTAATCCATTCCTATAACAAGTTAGAATACGTTTGTGCTAAGATACGGGGTTGACGTACCTCGGCAATAATCCTGCAAGGATAGGGTTCTGCAAGGCCTTTTCGAAGTGCAGCACTGTTCACCTCAAGCCAACCATCCTGTTCCTTCGCAAGCGCCAGATTCCGCAACACGCGCTCCCAAACACCCTTCCACTGCCTGACATCCCTGTCAGGATCCTCACTCATCAGCCTAATGAGATCGAAATGTCCCACTACACGTGGTTTAAGCTCCATGAGCATCTCATACTGCAGATCGTAGTAATCTTCATAAAGCGACTCTTCTGTTCCCCGCGTGCTTTTGCTCTGGGCAGTCAGGAACATCTCCTTCGAATAGTCAATCGGTGTGTGGTGAACGTAGTGCACTGAACCGATGAAGTAGTCAACGATAGGATGTTCTGCTAGCTTGCGGACGTGCATTGCGCAGCTAGAACGGATGAATTCGGCTTCGAATCCGATGAGGATGTGAATCTCTGAGGCGTAGTCGCGCTGTAGACGCTGTGCCTCAACAAGATAGGATTCATGACGTGGTGGGAGGGCCTCCAGGGCAGCTTGAGGGTCGTCGAGCTAAGAAGATATGAGATTTCTGCCACCAAAGATAAATTGCATGATTGATAGATACCTCTTCAGGATACAGATCCCGTAGGTCATACCTAGGCATGTGCTCCGTGAAACCAATAGTTTTGTAGCCAACGGAAATTGCATGTTTCACAATCTCCTCGAGTTGATCTTTGGCATGGCCAGGGCAGAACTCGCCCGAATGGGAGTGCATTGTGAACGCCATTGCTGCTGATATTGGTGCAGTGCTGATCACTGTTTCTTTCTTACCCGGCGGGGTTGGGTAGAAGCAGGTTTATAAGAAAGAGGGATAAGAAACTTGGTCCTCAGGTGACAGTTTGCAACTATGAAATATGCCGAGGTTTGAACCAGCCGACTGGTTCACTTGCATGAGATCGATACAGCTTAAAGGCTCATTAAACTTAAGTTGAAACTTACTGGGTAGTATGGCTCTAAACTAAGTAGATACTTGTTGGCTTAGTTCGTTGGTAATCACGTAGTCTTCATAGTCTCCACATTTCTAACTTGTTTTATTTCAAAAGCCTTGTTTCTTGGCCATGATGATAGAAGAAATAAAAAGACATGTTTGAGATTATATCTGAAACACTATTCAATGACAAGTGTACAGTAGTATTCACCTCTGATAGGTTCCATGGATATATAGCAAGTTCATAATACCAAATAGATCAAATCGCTTTCTTTCCAACGCCATGCGAACCCAAATGCGACAATGTAATGCAATACAAGACAGTTCAGGAGTTAGTTCTCCCCTTCTAATATGATTTGATATCCCCATATGAGTAGAGGCCAGGCGCCATGCTGATGTACCGGACGTCTCCTACTTCTCCGCTGTTGTCGGTAGTTGTCTGCGATGCGCCGGTTGGTCTCGCGGCTTTTCCTTCATCTTGCACGATGTAGATACCATAAGTTTGGTTACCTGCAGGTCCTCTACTCCATCCAAGGTGGAAGGTTTTTCGGCGTAGGCATCGCGCCAAGTCATCGTCTTCCATCCATTCCGCACCGTCTGGGAGGCGCCACCACAAGGACGAGTCCGCAAGAAGACTCGCTTGAGCGGCGATGCTTCCGGGGCTCTTTGGGAGTGTACCACGAGATGCCGTGCGAAGGGATAATAGGCCGAACAAAAGTGTGAATGCAAGTAGGCCAATGAGAACAAATGTTTGCATACTGCCTTGCATCAAACGTGGGATAACATAGTCGACATGTGCCGGGATGATTGGTTGAGAATCATCACGAACACGCAGCTTCTTAGTCAGGGGGCGCCGTATCAACTCACTGTTAATAGCTTGCGCAGCGAGTATCCCATGCATCTGGCGGATTGCCTGAGAAACGGAATTTTGCCTCTCGGGCATCACGATGCGATCCAATGTAGTTGACAGCCTTGAAAGGATCAAAGTACGAAAGAAGCCGTCCAGTCCATTGAACTTTTTGTCATTGGCGCCAATGCCATCAAGTGCCGCATAAACGCTTGTGGTATCTGCTTTGACATCCGACGGCTGCTCGCTTGATGTATTTGTGATAGGAATCTCGTTCGTATTGATATACAAATCCTCAGTGCGGAATGTCGTTTGAACGTCAACCTCAACAAGTGATTCGTTGCACATCATTACGGATATGAAGCCATCATGAGCACAGCTTCCCCAAACATAGTTGATCAAGTACGAAGAAGAAAGCTGTGGGCATGAGGAAGCGACAAGTGCAGTGCGAGATTGGTCCGCGCCGCATATAGGTTTCTTCTTCGATCCACCAAAAGGGACGCATTGCCAGTCTGCGCCTTCGCCCCCCTCAAGAGATACGGTCTCGCATTTGAGTTTACTCTTGAGGCCAGAGATCTTAGCCACAAGCTCGGTGTTTGGAAGCGGCCACTCGCTGGGATGGTCCACTAGGGAAACCTCTGGAAGGGCCACGTCTTCCCAAGTCCATCTCGGGTACTTGGGTGTCTCTTGTATAAGGACCTGTTCAATGGTGTCGCTATCGATGGCGGCACTCAATGACTTGCTTGTAGAGGCAAACTTTGTCTCAGGCCGAAGCTCAAGGTTTGCCGTTTGCGCAACCTGGGAAACAGCAAACAGTCCTGCAGTAAAGATTGGCATTAACCAACCGAGCATCGCTGTGCATTTTGCAAGGAAGACTGTCCAATCCTGGTTCTTCATGGCCTTGCCAGCCGTATGAAGGCCAAACTCGTTCATGTAGGACAATCCCAGAGACTCCTGAAAACGGTGCTTGACAGTTGTGAGTTTCAAGAACGGAGCTAGACGTCGGTTATCGATATCAATTCGAGTCCAGAATACAGCGACAGCAGCGAAGATGATGGCAGGTACGCATGTCCAGACGATAAAAATACCGTCATCAACTTCTAGGCCATCGCCATCGCCCTTTAAGCCAAACAGCACGCAAATTCCAGCAATTAACATGACAGACACAGCAATGCCCATGATCTTGGTACGAGTGCTCTGAGTCCATGGTTGGTACGTCGCGGTTGCCTCTGGTGACACATTGGGAGGGTTCATACAGAGCGGGCCGCTACCTCCCCCATGTTGCCTCAACTGGAACATTTCTTCCGGTCGGCGTCCAGGCTGTGTGAGTTCTGTTGTGTACCATGACCCTGCAAGCCTGGCGGCAACAGTCTCCATGTCGGCGTGTCCAGTGCCTGATAGGCGGGTGAGAAACTGATGGCTGCTTGTCAGAAGTGTCGCAGTTCCAGCCGGGGAGGTGGGATCTCGTGGTGCGATTCCTCGGGCCGAGGGAGCATGATACAACATTGGAAGTAGAGCGCCAGAGATGACGAGAAAGGTGCCAGCCATCGCGTGGAGCACACCCAAGCGAGCACGGAGTAGCGAACTGCCGTCGACATGGATTTCGGCATGAAAGACAGCCGTCGAGAGAACGATCTGAGCACGTAGGAGAAATTTGATGACGATAGATGCGACAACCAGGTGATGGCGGTTTTTGAATGCGGTTGTGAGTGCTTGGAAACTCCCGAGGCTAGGATAATCTAGTAGAACAGTCCGGTGGCCTTGCTTGCGGCGGGTTTCTTCAACAGTCGTCGGTTTTCCGTCGAGAACAATCCAAGGTGTATATAGCAGTGCTTGAGCTTCGACTCGCGCCCATAGCATAGCTATGATAGAAACAACTTTGATATACATGTGAGCACTTACACAACGGAAGATCGTAGCCACACATTAGCGATCACTTACCTACAACGGGCCCAAAAGTCCAAAGACCCTTGAGGCTGCTGTCAATATCGTTCTGAGTGAGCCACCACATTACAACCTCGCCAATTACAGCCAACATTATTGATGTACCCATAAAGATGCTGGTAACTCTTCGGCGTAACCACCACGGCCTCCATCCATTGTTGAGCGGGATCTCAGCTGGCTCCAGAACATCAGTGCTTCGAAAGCTGGTATCACCTGGAGTGCGAGGTGGAGTGTCGAAGTACGGCGTCTCAAGAACCGTATCCATCATGTAGGAGGGGTTTGTCAAGAATCGCGGGTCAGTCGCACCCGCCATATGGCGCTGGTTGAATTCATCGCTGACGGGAGAATTGAGGTACTGGTTGCTTTGCGATGGAGGATAGAAAGGACTGAGTGGAAATCCAGGACTGGAAGGACTGTTGAGAGACTGAAAGCTTCGAGGACTTGTTGGACTGCGTGGGCTAGAAGGACCAGGAGATACCCTCGCAGCAGGCGGCGAGAGAAGAGGATGGGAAACTAAACGAGAGGTAGAGTCCGAAGGTTGTGTTGAAGGTTGGCGGACATAACTGAAGCCAGATGAAGATGCCGTATACCTCGAATCATCGTATGGCCCAACGACGATCTTGTCATGATCGGCATCAGATGAATAGATACCCATGCCGTTCCATGGTGCTGCCATGTCTTGCCACTAAGACAAGTAATAGTGATTAGGAGATTAAAAGCGGCAGAGACAATTAGAGCAGGTCGGTTATAGCCAGAGGCCTCGAGACATTGTCCACTGCAGGTAATCTGTAGATGACTGTTGAATGTAAGGATAAAACGAGTGACTGTGTAAAAGAATGTGTGGTCTGATTAGAGTAGAGAATGGACGATGCAAAACAGAATAGAGCAAGAGTTACTGTACATCAATTAAAGAGAAGGAAGGAGCAAATGTCAAAGACGTCGAGTGCAGGTGTCAGACTGCTGTAGTAATAATTAATGTACAGTCCCAAACCGGATGGATGGCCCACGCCACACCGGGCACTCTAGACTGGATAGAATCCATAATTCTTCACTCTAATACTTGACAAGCTTTTTTACGACAATAATGCATTTTCCATATTGATCTCCATCCAACCTAAGCGCCGCATTTTTGGTGCTATGTACGGATATCTGGGTCTATAGTCTGGGTCAGCCCCCTGAGCAACAGTAGAGAACCCCCTCTCTCCCCACCAATACTACTCGGATCAGAAAACATAGCATGAACATGCCATACACAAGAGGAGTAATGCGACTCTAATCTCAGCTATCCCTATGATTGACAATTTGGCGATACGCAAGGTTGTAAGAAAGCTGACAGACATGACAAGGTATTTCTCCACAGCTCGCTCACTTCTGTCTCACTCTCTTGATTACTCTTCAGCTCGGCATCGGCATCCTTCAACTGAGTCAACCGCCATCAACCATAGCCCACCGTTATAACCGTGTGGTAACCTGATCTAACGACGGTATCTGCACAAACTAGCAATAGATCTTGAACGAAAATCACATCACACAATCGACCCTGAGTTGGCCCGTGTCTGCCAGCCTGGAACACTCTGCTAATTAATTTAGCTCCTCCGCTCTCCATACTGCAACACTGGAATACGATACCAAGACATTGCTTTGCCGAGTCCTTCCACGTTCTAGATGGATGTAAATTTTTATGCCAAGACTCGAATTGGGCACTTGACTGCCTTTTTCTTACTCTATCCCACTTCATAAGTTCACATGTCGCTCAGTTTACCAGTTTACCATTAATAGCTCTTCAATAGTCTCAAACGCCACGCTTCAGGATAGCTAGCCTCTGATGGACGCGATTGTGTTCCTGACTAGGGTTGATCAAGTTAGGACGAACAAAGGAGAAGGGAACAAGAAAAAAAAAAAGAAAAAAGAACTCTCCGAGTGTGCCCACTGGCACGGGACGTGACTCGACAGGGTTATACTCCGTGAAATGCCAAAACGTTGCAAGGGGTTGAGTGGCCTCGACTCATATTTATCTTTAATTCGACAAGCATTTCCTGTCTGAGTTCAAGGCAAGACATACAAGAGACAAGAGGAGGTATCGAGTGCGTGCCAGAACTAATAAGCAACCCCTGTCTTTGACCCCCAGTCTCCGAGCGCCGCACCGTTGGCGCCGTCGCGATAGCGTGGTCTACCATCAAGGTTTAATGCAGGGGAAATTACTCTCTTGACAAGAGAATCGACCACCACTTGCGGGACACCCCGTTGCAAATGTCTCGGCGGACAGACACAGTACGTACTCTGTATGCCATTACGTCAGAGTAGGTAGCAGTTGGCGAGCGACAGATCTACTATCCGTACTGCACGCTACAATAAGCAGCGTAGCCAAAAGTCACCATATCTATTACTGGAAGATCACAAACAGGGTCGGGTAGCATGCAGATAATCAATCACCTCGGCCAAGCCCGCGCTCAATGCAATGAAAGTCGGCAAGTCAGCCTTATCAAGACTCCGATGCAACATTTCATCACACCTGTTCTGGTAGCAAGTCCGATATGGGGAAACCCGACGCATCCAGAGCCCGAGGGAGCAATTGACAGAGGCGCTTCGTTCACAAGTATCCATTGTCTTTTTAATTGGATTTGTTTGGTTTCTAATGTCTCTAAAAGTCTGAAAAAGCGCCACCACTAACCAATCCTCTCCTCAAAAACGATGCGGATATACAAGTCGTAATGCGAGGCCACCAAACACGGTCCCCTAATATACAAGTTGACATGTCTCCTGCCATCAAAAATCCGTTCTTTCTTCTTCTGCCCGGTCCTGCCCTGAAACGCCTGTCCAAGTAGCCAAGCTTTTCACTTTTCCCCTTGCCATCTCCTCCCACCTCTTTTGACACACTAACAGTCCATTTCCTCCACGACAAGACACAATAAACAATGACAAGAGAAAAGAAAGGTTTAAAAGGCATTAGTTAAAAAAGAAAATGGAAGGCCAGGTCGCCAGGATGGAGCCGAGGGAAATAGTAAAAGAATACGTGGGGGCTCTACCCCTTGGGAGGCGTCAGGCGTGATGGGTAAATGATGTAGGGCCGGGTCGGGCTCAGGAAACCCTTCGACCGACAAGTCTATAATGAAGAGCAAAGCGCATTTTGCATCGTCGTCTCAACATAATGAAGAAAGAGCATGGTTGAAAGAACGTTTCGAGTTGAGGGCTCATACCGAGCGGTTTTCGTAATGGCAAGGTGATCACCGCGTCGTAGTGGTAGGCGTAGTCGTCACAATCCACCTGAAGGGTATCGAAGTTTTAAAAAGAAAAATAGTGCTAGTGAAAAGGTATAGATTTTTTTGGGTGATTGCTGAATATTGGTGGAATCATCGGTTTGAATTTCGTGGTGATCAGTTCCATCCGAGAGAGTTCTCGGCAGCTACAGGAGCAGAGATGAAAGCAGTGCGAGCGGAGTTGCCCATTCCACTGCGTCCACTGCCATGGCTATCACGGCCACCAGGTCGGACTGGGGGGTGCTCACCCTGGGCACCGTATGATGAGAAGTCACGGCTCATGAGAGCGCCTCCCATGAGAGCAGGGCTTCCGTTGCCGCCGTACTGCATCTCGGAAGATCGCTGGCTGCTTCCGATAGAGCTGGCGCGGCGGTGACCCAGTTGCTTCTTGCGCTTGTATCGTCGGGCAACCAGGAACATGGCGGCACCGTACATAACACTCAGTCCGACAGCACCAACAGCAATACCGGCAGTGGTGGCCTTCTGCTTCGCAGTTTTGTCGCCCTCGCCACTGTTACCGAAACCATCATTGCTGCTGCTACCACCGTCATCCGAGTCACCACTGTCAGAGCTGGAGTCGTTGTCAGTGTTGCCAAAGATATCGATCTTGTTGTTGATGACAGAGGTCAGGTTGCGGACGATCTCGAGGTCGTTGTTGTAGAGAAGAGAGTTGGGGGTCATGAGATCAGCCTGGAGGCTGTCAAGCATGTTCTCGGGGTAGTGAATTTTGGCCAAAGCCGTAATGTATCCCCACTGAGACTGGGTGTCCATAGGAACGATCTTTTCAACCAGAATGCGGTCCTTGCTGAAACCTCCAGCATCGGCAAGACCCTGGGGAAGGTACTTGAAGAGTTGGGCAGCGGCGACAGTGTTTCGGGCGAGGAACTTGTAGTTGAAGGGGAAGAGGAAACCGATCTGAATGGCACGAGAACCTTCTGGGACAGGCTTGTTGGGGTCATTAGGGAGAATGACTCGGGGAATGTTAGCAGGGAGACCTGTGGAAGTCGACGTCTCTGTTGCCTGGGTGGGAGCAGCGGGAACAGAGGTAGGCTCGAACATGATGGTAGTGGGCAACCAGTTGTTGGTATTTGTGAGGGTAGCAGTGGGTCGGATACTGGTGATGGGATCGGCAGCGGTGGGAACCAGTGTAGTGGGAGCAGGCTCAGGTTGGGTCTGGGGCTCAGTCTCAGTCTCGACAGGGGGAGGCTGAGAAGTGGGCTGAACCGAAGGCTGCTCGTCAGTGAAGGTTGGGGCAGCTGCAGAGGTCTCTTCGCCATCGGTGGCAACGGGTGCGCTCTCAGTCTCAACTTGAGTAGCGGGCGAGGTGGGCTCCTCTGTAGCAGTACCATTGGTCTCGGCATCGGTCTGAGTAGCAGGGAGCTCTGTGGGCACTGAGCCGGTAGCAGTGTCAATAGGCTTGGTAGCAGGCTCAGTGGCTGGCTCAGTAGCGTTTCCAGAGGGCTCTTCGGAGGAATCGCCAGTGGCCGTGGGGGCAGCTGTAGGAGCCTCGGTAGGGGCCTCAGTGCGGTCCTCGGTATTGACCTCAGTGGGTTCAGGAGCACCAGTGGTCTCAGGCTCATCAGTGACGGCAGGGTCAGTCTGAGTGCCGTTGACTGGTTCACTAGTGGCCACAGGCAATTCAGTCTCGGCAGGCTGGGACCCAACGCTGGATGTCGCATCGGGGACAGTTACGTTGGGCGACTCAGTGGGCTCAGAGCCAGGAGTCTGAGGAAACTTGGTGTTGGGGTCCAAGAACGAAGTCAGATCGGGCGAACCGGTTTGGGACTCCTCAGGAGCAACGGTTGTGGGAATCACGGGAGACACAGTGACGGGGCTGGAAGGTTCAGGCAGAACAGATGTAACATCGGTGATATCCGTTGGAATTGGGAGAACGTCAGTCTCGTCAATTGGGAGTGTAGTATCGGGTAGGAGACCAGTAGGGATGATCTCAGCCAGGCCAGTCGTCTCAGGGTCAGTCAGAGGGGCACCAGAAACAGTTTGCTGAGCATCAGAGTCATTAGCAGCGGCTGAAGTGGGCTGAATATCCACGGGGACACTCTCAGGAGCTGATGTCTCCTCGGGCGAGGTAGTCTTGACCTCAGATGGCTCGTTGGGTAGCAGAGAGCTGAGAAGGGTTTCCACGGGGTCCAAGAGACCATCCTTGGATGTTTCGACAGTACCAGGAGCAGAAGTAGCATCGTCACTTGGGGGGCTCAAGGTAGGTAGAGTCTGTCCATCAGTCTGAGGCTTGCTCTCCTGTCGCTGGGGCTCCTTTGTGGGGGTTTCAGTCTCCTCTGGAATAGATTCAGATTCGGTCTGATCAGGCTGGGGTTTCTTGGTCGCGCTATCAGCGGGAACAGGGAGCACAGAAGACAGGAGGGTCTCAACGGGATCAAGAAGGCCCTCCTTGGTTGTAGGAGCAGGGTTCTCAACAGATGGGCTCTTGATCTCGGAGTTAGAGTCGGCAGGCTGAGCACTCTGGGTCTCAATGGGAGCAGGCTGGACAGTCTCAGTTTCAATTGGAGCAGGTTGGGTGTCTTCCTTGTCGTCAGAAGTGGCTGGCGCAGCCTTGGTCTCGGTGTTGACGGGCTTGGGGGCGGTGGTCTTGGACTCGGCGGGGACGGGAAGAACGGAAGACAAAAGGCTCTCAACGGGGTCGAGGAGGCCCTTCTTTGAAGTAGGAACAGCTGAGGGCTGAGTCTCCTCTTTAGGTTGAGTCTCTGTCTGCACAGGGACTGGCTTCTCAGTCTTGGTCTCAACAGCAGGCTTCTTGACGGGGGTACTGGCAGGCGCCTCAGTTTCGGGTTCCTTGGTCTCAACAACCTCGGGCTCTGTCTCCACCTTGGGCTGAGTCTGGACAGGAGCAGGTTCCTCAGTCTTGGACTCAATAGGTTTCTTCTCGGGGGTCTTGGCGGACTCGGGCTCCTTCACAGCGGGTGCTGTTGTCGCAGCAGGCTTAGTCTCCTCTTTTGGCTGCTCGGTAGAGGCAGGGTTAGCGTTAATATTAGAGGTGACAGCGGACTTCTCAGGCTGAGCAAGAGTCTCGGATTTGGCAGGAGCCGCTTCGGTTTCCTCCTTCTTAGGCTGCGTCGCAGGTTCCTGGACAGCAGCTGCCGAGGTCTTGGCTGGCTCGGCAGATTTGACTGCGGTCTTGCTGGTGACAATGCCGCTGGGAGCAAGAAGGATACCGGTGTCAGCCTCGGTAGGAGCTTCAGTTGCTTCGGCGGGTTCTGTTGTTTCGGGTTCCTCGATCGCCAGGCTTGTGGTTGGTTGGAGGACGAGAGCAGGCGGGGCACTGGCACTGGGACCAGGACGCTTGAAGCCTAGAGGAAGAGTGGGATCGAAGTTGATACCATCCTCCTTATCTGCCGCGGCTGCCTTGTTCTCATTGTTGTTATTGTTATTGTTGAAAAGTCGATCAAAGAACGAATCCTGGGGGTCTCGCTTCTCAAGCGTGGGAACCGACGGGTTCGCTGGTACCACGGGAGCAGGTGCATTGTTCTCGACTTCCCTCTTAACTTGTCGTGGGTAGTAGATGCGAGGTCGGTTAGCTTCGACAACAGACGAAGAGGCAAGGGCCAAAGCGAGGACGAAGGACTTGGCGTGCATTTTCGGTTTGTGTTATTAGTATGTTTGGTGTATGCTGGACCTAGTGTTAGTCGTATTGGACAGTCGTCGTGATCGTCGAACTCACTGTCAGGGTTAGATTGCAGCGAATGTACTTGACAAAAATGTCAACGAGTGTAATCTGGGTCTCATTGTTAGCTGCTATTCATGATCCTCGCGTGATCCGGTTGCCGGCCATCAATAAATGCCCTCCTCGTCCATCAAACCGCGGCTTGGTCGACAACCATCCCATCCAGCCGTGCAGGGAACCCAGACTCACATATAGTTTGCGTAGAGCGTATGTATATGCGATTCAAAAATCAATTCAAAAGAGTGACAGACGAAATATCGTCAAGCGATTCGAAACAGACGCGTGTCGTTCAGATAATAATCCGTGACGACTTCCTCGATGCAGATACGGTGTCTGGACGGGTGGTCGAGTTGATTAACGGAGATTAAATCAATCCTTACGTCGACATTTGCTGATGAAATTGCTAGAACCTCCAGAGGTCCTACTGGCAGCCAGACTCCGAGTGAGTAAAGGAGGGTGAGTCGTAAACGGGTCTCGCGAGGAATCGGCTTTCAGACGCAGGAGCGCTGTCGAGAATCGAATAGCGGACGACGACGCCTTTGATACTTGTCGTTGGAGGTGAGGTCGGTGTGGAGAGAAACGAGAGGACGGGAAGGAGAATAAAGAGTATGTAAGTACTAGATGTAAGAAAAGGCTGGACTGGAGAAAGGAAGGGACAGCGACAGGGCCAACAGCAATGGAAGGAAGGAATGAAGGCGAATGGGAATGGGGAGATGGGAAGGGCATGGAAACACGACAGGGACAAGGGGACGGGGATCAAGGGGGTGTGACCCAGGCATGGATGTTGATGTGGATGAGAGTCAAAGAGTGCCCTGAACTTGAACTGAACTGAGATGCACCTAACTCAACCTGGCTGGTGAGCGGATACACGTCCATCTGTGCAACATCTAACCTATTTTTCCAGCGCCAGCATCCGCTGGAGACACTGCTAGACTTAACTGGACTGGCGGCCATCTTCAGGTGGACCACCTGGAGAAACAACGGTAACGGGTGAACAAAGGAGATGGGATGGGATAGCATCCACACCACCCCTTCTTGACCTTAAGCTTGAATGGCTAACGGGTACCCGCGATGAGGTTGATTGGTACACCCGATGTAGTCATGGTCGTCGAGCCAAGCAATGTATTCCAGAGCTTGTTTCAAAGTACTGCGCTATCAACAAGACACAAAATGATTCTGTCGGCTCGGTGAAGGTAGTGTCCGGTGCACAGTCACTTCGGGGAATGCTCAACGCCTTCGTCAACCATTGTTGCAATTTCTCGGGAACAACCGCGCTCCAACCTGTATTCCTCATTGAGGCTGCGTTCATGGCCGTTGATCGCACCCGTTGAAATGCTTCGCGACGACAACGGCCAGCGGCGCCAAAAAGACAGTTCGAACCCCTCTCAAGCCCCAGGGTGTCCGAGGTCATCAGGGAGAACTGTCCAGGCTACTAGCGGTAGTGGTGGGCTATCTAACTCAATTTAGTAGCACGGAGAACAAGCTGCCATCACAACCGCCAGAACTGAAATTGCGCACCTAAGTGAAGGGGGGTTGCGTTGCGTCCGTCCGTAGACCAAGAACCAGGGTGTGGCTGAGATTGCTTTGTTACAGCGATACCTATTCATACACCCTCTGTAGAAAATGGTCTCGATGCCAGGGCACGGCACAGTCAATCAATAATTGAATAAGTCATTCTTGAATAAGCGGCAGTTTGTATGTCGGTCTCTTTCTCTGCCTCACCCGACAATGCGACATATGCGAATTCTTCGTAGTATGTAGCACTGGGGTGAACCGGTATGCTGGTGAGCCATGCCATGGTGCGGCATCGTGGTAACGGAAACAGCGTCAGTCAGGGACCTGGCAGACCATGCCATGCCTGGAGCTGGAGCTGGAGGCTGTGCTGTAGGCCAACGGCGTTGGTGGAAATCAACGGACCAGGTCGTAGCGTTGAGTCCCAAACACTGGTTGTGTCTCCTCTGCTGGGGGAGCCTGTGAAATGTCAATCGATTATGCTGTGGTGAGAAGACGAGTTGTGCGTTGTGCGAGTTATGAAGGGCTGTGAGAACAAGACACAAAGCTTGTGCTGAAGTGCATGGGCTGTGATCTGCGAAGGGGCTGCTAGAGATAACGTGACACGATTGGACAGCACGGTTTCGAGACGCTAACTGAGGCCTAGCTCCATCCTGAACAACTCACATCTCCATAAGCTTACACGTCCTCGCTCATCTTTATCCATCTTGCATATCTCAATTATGGAAGCAGCTTGCGTGTGCACGTTTTACAACTCTAGGGTTTTTGCCTCTCCCGTTTTGTAACCAGGGAAGTCCCGACCTGGAGAGAGCCAGCGGGGAGCTGCCCCGAGTGTAAAAGTCAAATTATAAGTTATAGCAAAAGCCTCTATATTATCCAGTATTCACTAGTTATCAATTAATGCCCTTCAAAGGGGTCAATGTGACCATGGCGATGAGATGGTTAGACCACAGTTCAAGGTGCTTTCGCTTACCACTTACATGCCGTATCGACCGTCTTCGGCAATTCATACCTACGTGAATTAAGAACAAGGTCCGACTCGTTCAACTGGAGATCTCATGCGTGGCTGATGTGCAACAATATTTGGCAGTGGCTTTCTGTGCTGAACCAACGAAAACCTCTCAGTGATGAATACATAACAGCGCGTGGGAAAGGCGATGCAACCGCCCAGAACAGTTTCACACGCGACTGGCAGATTGAGGCGATACAAGCTTGTCTCTTGAGCGATACCCTCTGATTGCGTCAGTCTCTCGTGGAAAATAAGGTACTGCGTAATGACTGATCGAGTATCGAACTGCTAACCACAATCAGCAGCCTCCCGACTGGCAACACCTTGGCACAGTTCCTTGGCCTAGTGCCTGTCCAAGGGCCACCCCATGACATGGATAGCGTCGTGATCCAGGAACCGAACTGCAGATGGAGACAAGCACAGAAAAACACCAATTGCACCTTGGAGACATGATGGAAAAGACCCGCTGGAAAAGTCTTAGCAACGCTTAGCTTGGCCTAGGCGGCGCCACTTGAACTCCAGCCTTTGATTGTCATGACCCTGTTCCTGGCCGGTCCGTGGCATACGAGACTAGGAGACTACCGGTTCCTGGACAAGTATCCCCTTGTTTGCTGCGGGTCCTACTCGGCAGGAATCATGTTGATGAGAAGATGCTTGACGATCACGGCATTAACTGAAGAAAAAGGAAGCATATGTACGAGGTTGATCTGATAGAGGACAGCTCGGTACGCCATGTCTTTCGCTTCCGTGGCCTTTGAACCGAAGCGAGATGATATCGCAACAAAGTACGATTGTGGCTTGACAGGGCTCTGATAAGTAAGACAGCATGACGAGCGAAATAACAATTACTCTACAGCCAACAATGCAAGCAGTCCGGGGCGTGGTTCACTGACTGACTGCAGGGCAGCGAATTCTCAAACTCCACGTGGGCGCTTGAAAATGCAAAGAAATGCGACGCTTCTGTTGGTTGTGCGTCCCCGAGATTGCGCGTCACTCACTATCCTGGGTACAAAAACTTAAAATGTCTCAATTAACATATTCTGCACATGGTTTTCTCGTGTCGTTACAGCGATGTATAAGAATGATTCCACTTTAGGGCTTGGTTTGGTCTGACCATGACCATGACCTTGGATTTCATCTCAACTCGCCTGTCACCATTCTAATGATCTACAGATGACTCCGAGATCCATCCTTGGTTTTACTGATAGGACTGTGGATCTTGAAGGCATCATAGGAGTTACTTGCTACTCTAGCACTCACTATCTAGTCAAATGAATTCCACTCATCTGTCCTTATCAGCACACATTGCTATATCTGCTGTACTTGAATCTACTCACCTACGCGCGCTTGTCACCTCATTCAATCCTACTTGCATTGCATAACCTTGTCACTGTGATGCTGAATGTATATTTTGCTTCTGTTTCTTGATGCTACCGTCACATTCTCCCCTTTCTTAAGGGCTACTCGGCTGTTGGTCTTCCGTCGACCCGCATCAGCGGTGTCTGTGTGATACTCTATACATAGAAAATGATAGATGCAACACTAAGGAGTTTGGTATTATGAATGCATTGTACGGATACTATTCCATGATCTGCCATTCCAAGGTCTGTGCATAACAAACGGAGATTGTTTCCAAACACATTCTTTCCGCCCTGATACTATTCCCATGACGCACAGCCACTCGCTCTTCCATCGTGTGTTTCGCTCTAAAACTCGTGAATCGCGCGTGGTCTTACATTTCATTCCTCTCTACTCACCTGAAGCAGCCATCGTCAATAGTGGCCGTTCTGGCTTGATCAAAATCCAGTGACCGATTTTAGGTTCTTCCAGGGCTAAGATCCTAATAAAAGAAAAAGCGGCCCAGGGTCTCACCAGATTGGGATGCCCGTGGCCTAATTTGGTTCTAATCTAACAGGCCCTCCCCTGTTGACCTCCAGAGCAGCTACCATATTGGTAATTTGATTGTTCGACGCCATCCGAACTCAAGTGATTCACTCATATTCTCCTCGTTTGTCTCTACCGTTTCTTCCTACCCGACTCTGGCAAGGTTCGCTTCGGTTGATCGCGATGGTTTCGCTGCCAAGAGCCTCCCAAGGCACGTTTAATCTCAGCACATCTCCACAGCACCTTGTTGATCGCAGGTAATTCAATAGTCAAAGTGGCCCAGTGAAAACTTCTCCGTCTCGTTATGGTTTCTCCTATCGAATCGCTTGTGCAAGCGGCGGCTACTCTATCATCAAGACGTCCGTGTACCTCCACCATCACCACTACCGTCCTGGCCATTCGGTGCCGCTATTGCCCTACCGCTTCTTGGATACGGGTCCAAAGCGGTGGTTTCTGGCTTGTTTTGGTGAGCTTCTCCCTACTCGACCTGGCGTCTTTCTACCCATGTCGTGAGCCGACTCTGCCTGAAACGAAACGGGTCGTCCTTCAAGAAACATTTGGGAGACAGGTGACTCGGGTCCACTCCCCGGCAGAGCTCCCTCCGACTCGGCTGGCCTAAAGCCTAGAGGAATCTCAGAGTCCCCTGAGACGAGGCTGCCAGCGGCTCGTCACGCTTGAACCGGTGAGCTATCGCCTCTCAAAACGACGGAGTTGTGTTTTGGACTTGATCGATGGCTTTAGCTGAGAATCTAACATTCTAGATCAGTCACGTAGGCTTCAGTCACCACTCGTTCAGATCGTAGCATACATGGAACGTAGCTTGAAGAGTTTCTATACTTAGTAGTAATCTTAAATAGTCATTCTGAGAGGCGTGAAGATCCATCCGCTTTTTTTTTTCTAAATACGTTAAGCTACAATCGTGGCGCTTTCTTTGTTCTCAGTCGTGGTTGTCGTCTCCAAGGCTGGTTCATGCAATAAGCTCAAAGTCTCAGCCTTTCAGTATGGCCTAGTCTTGTCTCACTTTTCGCAAACACTAATACTGCGAGGGGTTTGTTAACTTAACATTCAGTCATCACATTCTCCGGTTTTCTGAGAAATTTTATGCAGTTAGCCATGCAGTTGGCATGCCAAATGTCACTGTTTTCCTCATGTTCGTCTCGATTTGAGTCAGTGATTGTCTGATTATGTTAATCAATCCCTACATCTTGATCGGGAATGCAATAGTTACCCCGCAGACCAAGCCATGTCATTCTTTGTTCCTCGTCAATGAATGAGCCGTCCACTCCCTATATGTCCGAATGCCCTATGCATACAGAAGTAAACGTTGTTGTCAGATGTGAATAGATATGACTAATATGTTGATTCATGAACCACGAGGCGGTTTGCAATGTGATTATGTTATATCCATTAGTGACTATGTCGTGTATAGGGGTGGTATTGGTTTGGATATATATCCCTTTGTCTCTCATGTCAACCACGCCGAACGTGGGAAGATGGTGAAAACATGGCTTCGTGACGACGATGGTGCTGAGAGATATTACTCCAGGTGTTGTTGACTTTTGTCCTTTGTTCTTGTCTGTATGCGGACACTTAAGTGTTTCCTCTTTTATCTGTCAATAGACTTAATGTGACCATCCAGGCGTAACCTCTACACTTTCGGACGATGCCATCGATATGCATGCTTGAAATCACTAACTACTAGTGACAAAGTATTATTAGTAGAACTTCCAGACAGTTTGATCGATATTCGTCATACTTCAGCGCGTGTGGGAGTATTGCGCTTTGATCAAAGGGTTCGATTGTGTCAGCAAACTCTTACTGTATCTCCTAACGCATGACCTAGGGGGAAGGCTAGTTCCCTATATCTCTACGGTATTATGGTAATTTCAATTCAGTGGTAGCCGATATATTTGTCTGTGAATAAAGGAATACTGGTGTGATGATTGTTCAAAACTGTTGTTTGTCCCTCTCATATACGTTGTCGATGTTGTGTCTGACCTGATGCATATCAATCACCACATCAAGGGAAACCTTACACCGATAGTCTAATCAACCATTTCATCTGTAAGTTCAAAATGAATGTAGATAAAGGTTTCCAAGAAAGTTGTTGACATGTATACTACAAAATCCAGACTACGATACCCTGTATAGGGTAGTATTATATAGCAGAGAGTATTCTTACCCTACTCCCTGTATATCTTCTAAGTATAGTGCGCTCAATAGGTCTCCTCATTTGTTGGAAATTTCAATGTGCGCCTTACTCTACACGTTGACAAAGACAACCAAATTCTGTGAACAAACATTGCGTGCAGAGGTTTTCACTGCTTTGCTGCAAATGTTGGGGCACTGAACATTCTTTTCGTGAGATTGATTATCACTAGCGACTTGCAGCACTAGCTACATGTTCATGTATGGTTAAGCTCGTTCCACCAGTAAGCTCAGTTAAAGTGTCGAGCTGAAGGATAAACGTACGAACTCACTTACATGATACTTGATGCTTAAACGTCAGATGCCCCGAGATCCACTTATATCAGCGGGCATCGGATCCGGAGACGGCCGGCCCCACCTCATACCACTCTATTTGCACTCTCGCATGTGATTCGTGTGAATTCAATAATCCCCCGCTGCGTCAGGACACGCAGGGTCTTCTGCTGAAATTGGTTAGTGGATTTCTACGTTAGAACCTCGTTCGATACCAGGTCCAGGCCGGAATTTATCTACTCTTATCATGAGCCATCAACCACAAACGGAGGACTGACCTCCATTTCACACTCTTTTATAACTTGACGCTACAATCATGGCTCGCCGACAGCATCTGACCCTGACTTTCGTCTTGGTTCTCGGTATCTTCTTCACCTTGTCTTATTTCTTCTCTGGCCCTTCGCGCAGTGTACTTCTTCCCAAGCTTCACAATGATGTTGAATTGCCCCTGAAGGATGCCCCTCGATCCGAGTTCGTGGCCGACCTCAGCGCCATGCCCGTAGGACTCCTCGAAGGCGAGTCGATTGCGCCTAAGCTCGAGAATGCGACATTAAAGTATGTCATTTGAGTTCCAGATCTCCGATGCAACGTGCCACTAACACACCTTTCACCAGGGCTGAGCTTGGCCACGCGACGTGGAAGTTTCTTCACACAATGATGGCACGATTCCCCGACAAGCCAACAAAGGAGGATCGCATGGCTCTCGAGACTTTCATGCACCTTTTTGCCCGACTCTACCCTTGCGGCCAGTGTGCAGCGCATTTCCGAAAGCTGCTTGCCCAATATCCTCCCCAGACGAGCAGTCGCAACGCAGCCGCTGGATGGCTGTGCTTTGCCCACAACATTGTCAACGAGAGAGTACACAAGCCTTTGTTCGACTGTGAGAACATCGGTGATTTCTACGATTGTGGATGTGGCGACAAGGACAAGAAGGAGGGTGTAGAGGGCGTCAAGGGCGAGGGGCCTGATCAGGAGCTGCACAAGCATTAGTTTGCTTTGCTGTATCTCCAGGTTTTAATACACGAGTAATCCAAGGCTGGAAAGAAATCCGTATGTGTTGGCCCCGGCTGGACCGGTCTGCTCATACCTACTACATAACGACTACCACAATTTCTCGTATCACTTATCTTGGAGGAATGCATGTGTACAAAGAAATGTATTAAAGCCCGCAATACTGAGCCGTTTAAAGGTAGTAGTTAACTTGGTTCCGTAATTCAAGTACCTTCCTAGCCGTAGACTCTTGTTCCTTCTCGAAAGGCGAGATCACGTGTATAATCACGTGGTGATAGTCGTTTCGCGGCTGCGCGTTCAGAGCTGCCTTGTCCGAGCTTCTAGAGCTCCTGCCCTCCCAAGCGACGACAAACGACAACGAAACATTACGATTCACGACTCCTACCCGACCGATCGCCCAATTTCTTACAACTTCGACAAAATCTTCGAAAATCGTCACAATGGAGTTTGGCAACGCTGGAGTGTTGAATGAGGGTGCGTTGGGAACTCTTTCGTCATAGCTTCGCCTTGTCGATATTGAAGCTTACAATATCGCCAGATGGTATCCATGTAGATATGGACCGCCTCAAGAAGGGAGAGGTCAAGTGAGTATTAATTTGGATCCTATGTTGTCTTGCGCAGCTCACTAACAAGCCTATAGCCTCGGAACCTCTATGTATGTGATTATCTGATGATGCAAAGGACCTTGCCTAACAGTTTATTAGTATGGCGGTTACCTTCAAGGACGGTGTTATTCTGGGTATGCATCATTGTTCTCAATAGCGACGCAAATGCTGATTGGTGTTCTCTAGGTGCGGATTCACGAACAACGACCGGCTCCTACATCGCAAACCGAGTGACAGACAAGTTGACAAGAGTGCACGACACTATCTGGTGCTGTCGATCCGGCTCGGCTGCCGACACTCAGGCTGTTGCCGACATCGTTCAATACCAGCTGGGACTGTTCGCCATGACAAATGGCAAGCCCCCCATGACACAGACCGCTGCGTCAATCTTCCAGGAGATCTGTTACGCCAACAAAGACCGTCTATCGTACGTCCTTAACTGATCAATATATCCCCTGTATCTCTTGGAGCTAACCACCGTATACAGTGCCGGTCTGATTATTGCTGGTTGGGATGAGCGATTCGGTGGCCAAGTCTACTCCATTCCCCTGGGTGGTTCCCTCCATAAGCAATCCTACGCCATTGGTGGTTCCGGATCGACTTACATCTACGGTTACTGTGATGCCAACTGGCGAGAGGGTATGGAGAAGGATGACGCTGTCAACTTCGTCAAGGGGGCTCTGAGGGAGGCTATCAAGTGGGATGGCAGCTCCGGTGGTGTCATTCGCATGGTCGTCCTGACCAAGGAAGGAGCAGACCGACACCTGTACCTCCCCGACACCGACTACGCTGTGCGCCATGAGTAATGGGATAGAGGAAGAAGAGTACCTTAATGATCACTAGATAATGGGATAAAGAAAGTCAATACCTTATCAGTCTCCCTCAAAGCCTAAACGGAACCTAAGTTGCGAACGAAAAAACTAATTGCCATGCACTGAATGCATGTGAAGTTAAGGCGGCAGTTGGGTAATAGAACATTCGTCCTCTAAAGCTTGGGACATTAAGATAGAGTAGTCTAAGTGTTGGTCTAAGCTAGCATAAGGCGACCTGATTATTTCGTCTCTTATGCTCACAGCGGTCAATTCTCCCGACACTGACGGGTGGCTACCTGAAAAGTTCACCGCTTTTCTAGAATGGGGCTTAGAAAAACGGCTGAAAAGATGTTTGCAGACTCGCAGCGGAGTGGACTCGAGCAATAAATGAGAGGCTCACGAGACCTACGTGGTAGGTACCTGGTGATACATAATATGGAGTTGAGACAAAAAGTACCATGTGCTCGGAAAATAAATGCTCTGTGGTCAAGGACTGGAGATTTAAGGGACCGTGCTTTGTCTGTTGACTCAATTCTCAGCAGATCTTTGGTTATTGCGGCGAGGCCTCGTGATAGTTGTGGTTTCCTATTTGCCTGGTAATACCGCCAGGAACAAAAACGTTGATGAAGCACGTGTACATGAATGAGAGGAGGGAAGATCGTCATTGGTGAACATCCCAAAAAGATCCAAGGATAGGGAAGTCGCATCATTCAGTGCCGCAGATAAGATATCCCTTGCATAGACGCAATCGCGAGTTTACATCTGCCGCCGCAAATATGCTGCACCCGATGTCGGTCTTTTGTCAGCAAGAAATCACGCACGGGATGAAATATAGTAGGTAGGTCTACTCCTGATGAGTGATCCTGGGACCGTGTTCAGTATAAACCGCGCACTTTGTGACGAGTTGTGCATATCGTAGGTGGCATGCCAACCTGCAGATAACCGGTGGTTATTATCTCGTTGTGCGACAAGTGTGCGAGAGCTCTATTACCAGGCAGACAGGCGTATTGACCTCTGTAAAACCCGTGTTGGAGTTGATATACACAAGCGGTCATGGAGTTACGATAGATTCCATGGAGCCCATTTAAAGATTCTATAAACAGTGCGTTTTGGATTTACGGTTCGAGGCAGCATAGAGTTTTACTTTTAAATAGATCACTTGAGCGCTGCTGTTTCGCATTCGTCAGGGTGTCAGAAGATTTGG